>JACEFZ010001973.1:0-117102 GCA_014155875.1 Cepaea nemoralis | reverse complement strand
GGGCATACATACACAAAGAATCCATCTGAAAAACATCCGGATGAAAGAAGAATCCAATTATTTTAAACCTACTATCTCATCAGTATAAAAGTCCAATTTTTGACAGCAATACTATCTCGTCAGTATATAGAATTCCTTTATGTTGATACAATACGTCTCATCAGTATATAGAAATTCCTTTATGTTGATAGCAATACTGTCTCTCAGTATATAGTTCCATTATGTTGACAGCATACTATCTCATTAGTATTTAAGTCCCATTATTTACACATACAAACTCATCAGTATATAAAATTTTCCATTATTTTGAGAGCATACTATTTTATCATACATAGAGTTCCATTATGTTGACATCAATACTATCTTATCAGTATAGAGAAGTCCCATTATTTTGACAGCATACTATCTCATCAGTATATAGAAGTTCCATTATGTTGACAGCAATACTATCTCATCAGTATATAGAAGTTCCATTATGTTGACAGCATACTATCTCATCCGTATATAGAAGTCCAATTATTTGACAGCAATACTATCTCATCAGTATATAGAAGTCCCATTATGTTGACAGCAAGTACTATCTCGTCAGTATATAGAAGTTCCTTATGTTGATAGCAATACTGTCTCATCAGTATATAGAAGTTCCTTTATGTTGAGTAGCAATACTGTCTCATCAGTATATAAAAGTTCCATTATTTTGATAGCAAGACTATCTCATCAGTATATAGAAGTCCCATTATTTTGAGAGCAATACTATCTCATCAGTATATAGAAGTTCCATTATTTCTAGATCTCCGTATACACTGATGGCGTTGTGGCGAAGGGGTTACACACACAATTCGCGATCCCGCATGCCGCACTCGAAACACAGCTACTGGCTACATGGAATCAAACCGCCTTGCGCTGGTTTTCACAAAATGATATGAGTGCCCGCGGTTCAGAGAGCAATGGCAAACTGCTGAATGTAAACTTGCCAAGAAATCACAAACAGCCAAACAATGCTATTGTCGCCTGTGACGTCCTGCAAATGGTATGCACATACATATAGATAAGGTAACTAAATCATGAATCTACCATGTTTGTCCTAAGTGGCTACCAAGGAGGGTTGGCGTGAGACTGACTACCTCATCCTGCAGAAAATGTTTAGCTGCAAAATCAAACCAATATTTAACAATCCTCTAAGGGCTTGTGGTGACGTGGTTGAGGTCCCAATCCCCACTGGCAGAAGAAACGACAAAGAAGAGGAAGAAATAACAGACTAATAAAAGCAACATAACCTGAATCAATGTTTGCATGACGTCAGACGTGCTTATTTTTGACTGGGAGGGACTAAAATAATCACAAATAGTCAAGAAGGTAAAGAGGCGGAAATATTCGGTGAGGGGGGGGGGGGGGGGGGGGAACCACTTCTGATGATAAGAAGGCTACTGTCGTGCTTGCTGGGCAGCGGAGTTTTTGCCACATGTTTATACTCGTAATTGTAGTATATTAAAATGTCTTTACAATTACCTAGTATTGACTCCTTAAGCATCATACATTAGGGGGAGGAAAAGGCGCTAGACTTAACCTCCGTGACGTCATCTAAGTTCAAACAGAAAGCCAATGATTGGTCGAGTACCCGCCCAAACCGTTGCGCTAGAATTGAACAAAGGGTTAGTAGACATATTGGTTAGGCAGAACAAAGGACGTCAAACCTCCCCACTGGGGAGGGCAAATAAACCTAATAATATCAATCTCTGGAGCCTAGGTACGTTGAAAATGCATTATGAATGTGTAATCATGTCTTTTGATAAGATACATACATCATTGTGTTTAAATAAGAATTGTTAAGATGATAAATCAACGATTCTTGTAAACGAGGGCCTGAGTGATTGCCTTCTACTAAGCGGCCATGTTTGCCTCGCTGCCAAATTTTCCTATGCTTACAGTTTCAAAACCCTATGTATAACTTCTTATATGCATTGCAAAACTATCTCACTATCAATGCCTATAAATCTGCAAATAGTCTATGTGCTGTAGAGTAGTAACTCTAAGAACATTTCACAAACTTTCTCTCCATGCGGAAGAATAATATTGTTAACGCATCTTATGAAAAACTAGATAACATAAAACAAGAAATGGAAAGAGAGAAAATTAATATTTTAGGGATGTGCGAAACGAGATGGACAGGAGCAGGCATCAAGATAGATAAAGATTTTAAGATTATTTATTCTGGGAGGAGGAGATCGACAAAGGGGAGTGGCAATTATCGTGGACCGGAAAACATGAAAATCTGTTCAAGGATATTGGACCGTGTGGGACAGAGTTCTACTAGTTAAATTAAGTGGCAGACCTTTTAGCATAAATGTTATTCAAGTATATGCCCCAACAGGAGAATCCAGTGAAGATAGTGTGGAGGAATTTTATAATGACATAGAGGCTGCTTTAAAGAAATGTAAAAATTCAGAAATAAACATCATAATAGGGGACTTCAATGCAAAAGTAGGAAATCAAGGGGATAGATACACAGTAGGAAACTATGGTTTAGTAGAGAGAAATGAAAGAGGATACGGAATCCGTAGAGTGGACAAAAGAACAGGAAATGATTGTAGGAAACACCTGGTTTAAGCAACACCCTAGAAGATTATGGACATGGAGGAGTCCTGATAGCAGGATTAGAAACCAGATTGACTACATTCTGATTAGCAGAAGATTTAGAAACGCGTTAACAATAACAGAAACAGTTCCCAGTGTTGATTGTTACAGTGACTACAGATTACTTACAGGAACATTGAGGATAAAGTTGACGAAAGTCAAGTATATAACAGGAAACACTAAATATGATTTGTGTACATTGAGTAATGACAAGGAAATACAAAACAAATTCAATAAAGAAGTACAGAACAGATTTGATATATTGTCTGATCTAGAGATCATATTCGAGGATGTGGATGATCTATGGGAAATGTTGAAGAATTCAATCAGTTTGGCTGCAAAAACAACTATTCCAAAATTAAAGAAGGTGGATCAAAAGAAATGGATGACTGAAGAAATTTTACACTTAATGGAAACAAGAAGACTCAACAAAAATAATTCTACCATGTATGAAGAAATTCACAGACAAGTAAATAATATTATGTAATGAGGCAAAATAAGCATAGCTCGAGGAAAAGTGCTTAGAAATTGAAAAACAACACAACAGTCAAAATACCAAATTAGTGCACAAAAGAATTCAAGAACTTACTAACTAAAAGAACAAGTACATCAGCAGGCTGTCTAAAAACTAAAGATGGACAAAATCTATAATAGAAAAAGATCAGATTCTACATGTATGAACAGATTATGTGAAAAACCGTTATGATGATAACAGAGAGGAACAGTATCGTAGTAGATTTGATCATGAAGGACAGCCAATTTTGAAGATGGAGGTTCGAAATGTTCTTAAGCATATGAAAGCTGTCAAGTCCCCCAGTGCAGATAACATCACAACAGAAATGATTAAAGCTTTAGAAGAATATGGAATAGATCAAGTCACCAGACTGCTGAACACATTATATGATACTGGGGATATACCTTTTGTTTTATGTAACTCTGTATCTACTGCAATCCCAAAGAAATCAGGAGCCATGGAATGTGATCATCATAGAACATCTAGCATAATGAGTAACATCACAAAGATTTTGCTACAAATTATCATGCAAAGAGAGGGAAAAAATACAACCTGAAATAGGGGAAGAACAATATGGGTTTATTGAAGGAAAGGGTACAGAAAATGCTGTGTATATGCTGCGATTTCTGAGGAACATGCAAAGAATACCATGGACAGACAGAAAAAAAAAACAATGACCAAGCAATACAGAGTCATAGACAAATGAAAATCGTAAATCGATTAGAGAAATTAGACGTAGACAGTCAAAATTTTTGGACACGTTATGAGAAGACATGGATTGGAGAACTTGGTGACAACTGGCAAGATCAAAGGGAACAGACTAAGAGGAAGACCGAGATGAAAATACCTGGATGGCTTGACCACATGGCATAGACGAGACAGGAACACTGAGCTGATCCATGACTCTGGTGATCGGGTGAAATGGCGAGTCATGACCGCCCATGCTTTCACACACACACACACACACATACCACACACTACACACACACACAATGTACAAACCCCGTGACATCGGTGGGGGTCCAAGTCCTTGGATACCTCCTTCACTTGGAGACGTAAATTGCAAGTACCTTACAAGTCGGAGAGGGTTCGCCTGATGACAAGGGACACTAGTAATCGGGAAAGATAACCCTCATGCAAAATAAGTCAAATGCACTCACTAACAGCAGCAACACATATTGTCAGTAGCACGTGTGTGAATTACAATCAAGTCTAAGCGAGCGAACACAAAAGAGGGTGCATATCATATTTACAAATGGCGTCAGTATTCTTTTGTTTGCAGGTTGTCTTGAAATTTGATGACGACAGCGTCCTATTGGGTCTGCCCGTTTCGATCTCCAACAGCCCAAAATTTATAAATTGCTCATCGTGATACCCGAGAAAACTCGATGTCCGAACCACTACCCAAGCACTAGAGGAGATTAAACCCCTTTTTCTTGGATTGTAAAACCTCACATGATTATCGAGGTGAATTGACGTTGGTCTACTGGGAGTAGAGGCGGACACCAGTACCTCTAAGCCACCTTGCCTCCTAAAATGCTGTGCATATATACACATAGGTAGTCTCATAGTAGATAATACCGTAGTGTTGTGGTGTGAAGAGTTAGGCATTCACGTATTCTAGGTTCCGTCATGATGACATGAAGGTGGTCAATTCCGTCCCTTGCTTATTTTTCCCCTTCCCTGCCAACTCTGAAAATTGTCCCCTACACACCATAATAGGCTGTGTCCATCCCGGGACGACACTGGTCGTAAAAAGAACCCTGCTACTTCTGGGGATTGAATCCAGACCAGTGTCTTTGTAAGCAATCAAACATATCACTACACCATCGGAGCTTCTTTTCCACACGTACACACACCCGCGCGTGCAATACATCAGTAATAGACAAAGCTGTAGTATTTGATACTATATGCCAGGCTGTAATTTCAAATAAATGCCATACATAGTGGACAATATGCTCAACATAATCAACGATATATACATTTTGATTGGCGCTCAGTTACAGCCACAAAAAGGAGCCAATTAAAGGACACAGCAGAACCCCGACAATATGAAAGAAAGATATAGGTGTGTTCTATTGGAGCTAGTGAACTCCTGACATTCAATTATCATGGCGGCTTCGCTGAATGTAACAAGCGTATTTCGATGCTAGCTGGTGTCATCAATAGACAAGTCTGTCACCAACTCAATGCAACAAGGAATAGGTCAGATGAGATCAGTTATCATCTGCATAAGGAAGATGGACCTCAATAGGTCATCAGAACTCTGTCTTTAGAATGGTGCAGTCGTAAGCAGGCATTTTCCAGTCCATCATTTGGTGCTGTTCCCCAATCAACCTGTTGTCTACCCTTGGGACGACTGTTTCCATCTTTCTTTCGAGTAAATTATTCAGCATAATATGATGTCACAAACAATAGATTGCACGATTTATTGCCTGGCATATTTCGCTGTATCTCATCAGGTACATACTGCAGAAATCACACAACTTACGTGAATTAATTAGATAAATCCTTCAAACTAAAATATACACATGTTCGCACAGTAATGTCGATTGTCTACCACGGTAATTTTAAACTGACTAACATGTCTTTCTGCTTGCACAAGGACGGCTTACGAAGGTTGATTATTATAGCTTCAGCAAACTTTAACAATCGACTACTTTGTGTGTTGAACAACACACGGAAGGCACTGTCTCTTTCAACCACGTGACCGCTCTCGAGCACATGTCTCCCGACCGATGAAGCCGGACTGTTCCGGTGTGTCGGCCTGCCTAGGCTACCATCTTCTGTGTGTAGTATCTTGTCCACCCAATTCGGAATATGTTCCGAAACCCTGCAATGTAACTGTCGCTCAGTTCTGCCTATGTAGATGGCCTCGCATCTACATGTAAATTGGTAAATACAATTTGATTTGGCGTACAAAGTTACAGGTTCTTTTACTGCTGGGACTGGGATCGGTGTGTTTCTGTACCTGATGACTAGAGCTGCAGCACAGAATGTTCGCTCGACTGCTGTGGTGAGCCGGTCCCGCAGACGTTGCATTACGTCATCTCCTCGGAAGGTTAGCTGGATGAATACCTTGAGTTTAGGGACTGTAGTTACTTCTGATTTCGGTTTGGGCTGTTGGCAGTGGCGCTTTATAAATCCTGTGGAGTACCCATTCAGGTTTAAGGCATTCTTCAGAGTTTTCAAATTCCTCTGTCAGTGTGTCCTGGGTGCATATCTTCCTAGCACGGTCAAACAGGGTCCGTACTAAGCCCCGTTTGTACTGGACAGGTGCGAAGCTCTGAAAATTTAAGTATTGGCCAGTCCATGTTTCTTTGCGGTACACCGATCTTTGAATTGTGCCGTCTGCTCTACGTCTCATTAGGATATCTAGAAACGGCAACGCTTCGTTGTGTTCGTGTTCCATAGATAAAGAGATGTTTATATGTGTCTCGTTCATTGTGGCCTGGAACGACGTTGCTTGTAGCTCGTCTGTGGTGATAATTAGTATATCGTCCACGTAACGACGGTAAAAGGCCAAGTTATTGATTTCTGAGGATCTCTTTTCTTCTAAGTGTGCCATGAAGATGTCCGCTAGAATAGGTCCAAGTGGGCTCCCCATGGCCACTCCGTCAATTTGGCGATATGACTTGTTTAGAAAGTTGAATTGTATGTTGGCAGTACATAATTTTAATAGCCTCTCTAGAATAGCTGATGGTATGCCTAGTTTTAGTTGTTTGTCTCTAATGCGTTCGCTTATTATATTCACGGTCTCATCTAATGGAACGTTGGTGAATAAAGAGGCAATATCCATGCATGCCATGTGTTTGTTGTTTATGTCCATAGTATCCAATAATTCCACCAGTTCGAATGTATCCCTGAGTGTTCTTGGATCGAAGGACTGTCGTACTGGCTTTAAAATTTCAGCTAGCCATCTCGCCATTCGGTGTTGTGCCGAGTTAACCATGGAAAGGATCGGTCTTAGTGGGATGCCGGGCTTGTGAAGCTTGGGTAGACCGTACATCTGAGGTGTTTGGGAGCCACGCGGTGTGAGCGTTTTTGCAGTGGCCTCACTGATGAGTCCTGCATTCACAAGTGACTGGATTTCTTTCCTCATTTTTGCATCCAGGTCCTCCGACTTGTTGACTGTTTGCTCTACTCTGAATTTAGATGCATCTGATAATATATCATCCATTTTTCTCTGGTAGTCTGATATGTCCATCAGTACTGCACCACTCCCTTTGTCAGGTTTCAATATTACGAGGGTTTTGTTGGCCTTTAACGCTTTTAAGGCAGTAAGGTGTTCGTTGGTCAGCGGACATGTCTGTTTAGAGGGGGTTGTGCGATACTGGTGTTCTAAATCTACCAGTTTGGCCTTCAGCCACCCGACTGACTCAGCAGAAGTAGGTGATAACTTGGAGACTTGATCAAACAACATTTCAAATTGTGCTTGCGACTCAACACGGTTAATGTGTTTGGGCTTTATGCAGAATTTTAATCCGTATGCAAGGGCCTCCGTTTCAATGTTGTTGAGTACGTACGACGATAAGTTCCTCACATATTTCTCTGGGTTGTCTAGTACTGACGTTGTTACCTTTTCAGTGCTCAGTGATTTGTTGAGGCGAGCATTCTCTGCGATTTTCACCTTGTACACTGTTTCTGTACAGAATTTGGTGAACTTCAAGTAGCCATACAAGCTCAATTCTTTGGTGACGTAGTAGGCAGAACTGTGTGTGCGCTTGAGGTTGGCCAGTTTAGACTGGGTTTCTTCTATCTGGTTTTTTGTCAGTCATCTCAGGTTTTTTCTTATTGGACATATTTTGTCCGCCCTGAGAGATCTGAAATACCGGTGAGGGAATATTCCCGTCTTTAGGCATTCCTCGAGAAATCTCAATCGACACTCCTGTACCGATATTTTACACTTCAGCTTGAGTAATCCATCCAATCGTTTCACAGTTGGTAATGGAAGGCGACGTTTCAGAAATTCAAAACAATGTTTTCCCGTGATGAATTTGAATAACCTGAGACGACTGACAAAAAACCAGATAGAAGAAACCCAGTCTAAACTGCCAACCTCAAGCGCACACACAGTTCTGCCTACTACGTCACCAAAGAATTGAGCTTGTATGGCTACTTGAAGTTCACCAAATTCTGTACAGAAACAGTGTACAAGGTGAAAATCGCAGAGAATGCTCGCCTCAACAAATCACTGAGCGCTGAAAAGATAACTACGTCAGTACTAGACAACCCAGAGAAATATGTGAGGAACTTATCGTCGTACGTACTCAACAACATTGAAACGGAGGCCCTTGCATACAGATTAAAATTCTGCATAAAACCCAAACACATTAACCGTGTTGAGTCGCAAGCACAATTTGAAATGTTGTTTGATCAAGTCTCCAAGTTATCACCTACTTCTGCTGAGTCAGTCGGGTGGCTGAAGGCCAAACTGGTAGATTTAGAACACCAGTATCGCACAACCCCCTCTAAACAGACATGTCCGCTGACCAACGAACACCTTACTGCCTTAAAAGCGTTAAAGGCCAACAAAACCCTCGTAATATTGAAACCTGACAAAGGGAGTGGTGCAGTACTGATGGACATATCAGACTACCAGAGAAAAATGGATGATATATTATCAGATGCATCTAAATTCAGAGTAGAGCAAACAGTCAACAAGTCGGAGGACCTGGATGCAAAAATGAGGAAAGAAATCCAGTCACTTGTGAATGCAGGACTCATCAGTGAGGCCACTGCAAAAACGCTCACACCGCGTGGCTCCCAAACACCTCAGATGTACGGTCTACCCAAGCTTCACAAGCCCGGCATCCCACTAAGACCGATCCTTTCCATGGTTAACTCGGCACAACACCGAATGGCGAGATGGCTAGCTGAAATTTTAAAGCCAGTACGACAGTCCTTCGATCCAAGAACACTCAGGGATACATTCGAACTGGTGGAATTATTGGATACTATGGACATAAACAACAAACACATGGCATGCATGGATATTGCCTCTTTATTCACCAACGTTCCATTAGATGAGACCGTGAATATAATAAGCGAACGCATTAGAGACAAACAACTAAAACTAGGCATACCATCAGCTATTCTAGAGAGGCTATTAAAATTATGTACTGCCAACATACAATTCAACTTTCTAAACAAGTCATATCGCCAAATTGACGGAGTGGCCATGGGGAGCCCACTTGGACCTATTCTAGCGGACATCTTCATGGCACACTTAGAAGAAAAGAGATCCTCAGAAATCAATAACTTGGCCTTTTACCGTCGTTACGTGGACGATATACTAATTATCACCACAGACGAGCTACAAGCAACGTCGTTCCAGGCCACAATGAACGAGACACATATAAACATCTCTTTATCTATGGAACACGAACACAACGAAGCGTTGCCGTTTCTAGATATCCTAATGAGACGTAGAGCAGACGGCACAATTCAAAGATCGGTGTACCGCAAAGAAACATGGACTGGCCATTACTTAAATTTTCAGAGCTTTGCACCTGTCCAGTACAAACGGGGCTTAGTACGGACCCTGTTTGACCGTGCTAGGAAGATATGCACCCAGGACACACTGACAGAGGAATTTAAAACTCTGAAGAATGCCTTAAACCTGAATGGGTACTCCACAGGATTTATAAAGCGCCACTGCCAACAGCCCAAACCGAAATCAGAAGTAACTACAGTCCCTAAACTCAAAGTATTCATCCAGCTAACCTTCCGAGGAGATGACGTAATGCAACGTCTGCGGGACCGGCTCACCACAGCAGTCGAGCGAACATTCTGTGCTGCAGCTCTAGTCATCAGGTACAGAAACACACCGATCCCAGTCCCAGCAGTAAAAGAACCTGTAGCTTTGTACGCCAAATCAAATTGTATTTACCAATTTACATGCAGATGCGAGGCCATCTACATAGGCAGAACTGAGCGACAGTTACATTGCAGGGTTTCGGAACATATTCCGAATTGGGTGGACAAGATACTACACACAGAAGATGGTAGCCTAGACAGGCCGACACACCGGAACAGTCCGGCTTCATCGGTCGGGAGACATGTGCTCGAGAGCGGTCACATGGTTGAAAGAGACAGTGCCTTCCGTGTGTTGTTCAACACACAAAGTAGTCGATTGTTAAAGTTTGCTGAAGCTATAATAATCAACCTTCGTAAGCCGTCCTTGTGCAAGCAGAAAGACATGTTAGTCAGTTTAAAATTACCGTGGTAGACAATCGACATTACTGTGCGAACATGTGTATATTTTAGTTTGAAGGATTTATCTAATTAATTCACGTAAGCTGTGTGATTTCTGCAGTATGTACCTGATGAGATGCAGCGAAATATGCCAGGCAATAAATCGTGCAATCTATTGTTTGTGTCTTCGTTATTCAAATTCATCACGGGAAAACATTGTTTTGAATAATATGATGTCTCTTTGTTTGCCTAAATAAAGTAATAATCTGTAACATGTATGTGTTTGTGTGTGTCTGTGTCAGTGTGTGTCTGTGTGTGACTGTCTGTGTATGTGTCTGTGTGAGATAGAGAGAGTGTGTGTGTGTGAGTGTGTGTACACATAAATATACGAGTTGCTGTTGTCTCAGTCAGCTTCAAAAATCATATTTCACAATCTAGACACTGCGTTCCTGCCTTGATAAATGAGCGTATTTGGATCTGCGGGCGTCCTATTTCTGATATCCTAGGCCATCTGCGATCTCCAGGCGACGAAAACAAAACACGGTCCCGCCACAACACACAGAACTCCGCTGATCAGATCTAAGATGAAGCTCCAGCCAGAAGCAAACCGAGTGTCGTAATTCCGGGTGCAGCAGCGCTTGCCGTGCTTCTCCTGTATCGTCAGGAGTTTCAGTTGGGAAGAAAGACGGCTCCATTGATGTCTCGGCATAAAAGGCAATCGTCTCCGCATCAAAGGCGATATCCGAATTGAGAATGCGTATACCTGGCAGGAATACAAGTGCACATGCTTGAGCTCTGAATTCTCATCAACACTAAACTCTTTGATTCCAGACAACTCTTGCTTTAACTCACCCTTTAAATCGGCAGTAAGTTGGGCTTAAACATTGTTTTCTCGTTCAGAAGGCAAAGGCAAACTACTGAACCTACAGTGTTCTAGAAAATTAACGAAAGATTGGCGCCCTGAAAAAGTCATACAACGTGTATTTATTTTTATTTTCTCTACAGATGAAATACCAAACAAACAATCTTAGACGTCTTACTGGACACTGGACATACGGTGCTAGACCCATATTATTTTTATAGACCAGGTGGATGATTTGGTTAGTACAGCGACAGCCATCTTTACTTCCCATTTCTTGGTACCCACTTTAGGCTGCATTGACTTGGAAGCCCAAGCCAATTTGTTAAACTCTGAATCCGCCCTGATACGGATGGACCCCATGACCACCTGGCAAGTAGACGAGTGTCTGGCCGCAACACCAGCGCGGCTCCCACTCTCAATGTGGGATGGAGAATTTTTCTTCAGGGTCCTCAGGTTTTCGCGGGTATGATTTCGCCCCAAGTGATAGTGTCACGAGCACAGTCCGACGAGGGTATGACGCCTGGGCTCATCGCCTGCTAAGTGAGGGAAAGACTCGTCACCTATCCCTCCATGCATTCAGGCCTACAAAATGTGATGGCCCTACCACATCACAGGCGCTTAGCAGTAAACGTCTTCGAGGACAAATTACAATTATTTGGTCAGAATTAGACGCCGTGTTTAACCCCTAGTTGAACTATCTTGGTGAGAATTAGACGCCGTGTCTAACCCCTAGTTGAACTATCTTGGTCAGAATTAGACGCCGTGTCTAACCCCTAGTTGAACTATCTTGGTCAGAATTAGACGCCATGTCTAACCCCTAGTTGAACCATCTTGGTCAGAATTAGACGCCATGTCTAACCCCTAGTTGAACCATCTCGGCAGCAGATTACCTGGACATGGCAGGGGTGATCGGACAGCTGTGGGACCCTGTGGGGAGAGAGAGGTGGAGAGAATGATATGGCTGGGGTTCTGGACGAATCTCAAAGCAGAGGGAAGACCAACGGAACTTTCATTCAGATGGCAGATGGAAATATTAGCGGTATGACTCTCCGCTGGCTGTTGAACTAGGGTACAGAGGGCGTATGGGAATGTCCTGAGTGCAGTGATGTCAGTTCTTAGCTTAGCTCAACTCAATTGAACTACCTGTTACTCCTGTTTTAGAGAAAGCACACAATTACGCCTTGACATCAACAAGACCTTTGGAAGACTATCTGCCATTATAAACAACTAAAAATTCTAGTCAGGAAGTACGTGGAAGGTGCAGGGATGTGGTTTTCTTATTTAAAAAACAAAATGCATATCCTCTGCAGGACGTTGTGTGTAACTCCAGGTGGATTGTCTAGGCACAATTACGGGCAGTAGTTTGCCATTGATTTCTGAACGAGAAATCAACGTTTGTCCAACTAACTGGTGTAGGGGATAGCCCATAACCAATCCACTAGCGCACCGAAAGTTTAAGAGCTAGGGCACCGTTAACCTTCACGGCGAATGCTGGTTTTATTATCGTTATTAAAAAGGTTAGTTGCTTGAAGGAAGTTAACTCACAAAGAGAACTGGTTACTCGCATCAGAATGAGAGAGGTCACATCCTTTGAGGCATGTCATGAGATGGGTACAGCTGGAGCAGGTGCTGACAATGGGAAAGCTAGAGGAAAGAGAGGCACGGACTGACCTAAAGAGGTGGTACTGGACATTCTGATATCATGGCATGGTGCAACATCGGTATCAGAAATGAATGGCAGTTAATGTGACAAAAATGATTACCAACGCCGCACGAATGGGCTAGAAGGGGGATAATAATAATAAGACGACGACGACGAAGGAGAAGGGGCGGAGGAAGGAGGCGGCGGCGGCGAAGGAGGAATAAGAAGAAGGAAGAAGGGAAAAGAAGGAGAAGTAAGGAAGGAAGGAAGGAATGAAGAATGGCCAGTCGTGTTTAATGATACGATACATACAGTATGAGTCAACTCTGTCTATAACTAAATGGCTGCACATAAATAGGAACATTCGGTAAACCTACATAATAGTAAGAATTACGTAAGGTAAAGGTTGTTTCACTGCGGATTCCGCCATTGTGGTGATGAGTGGTATCACGTGACACATTCTAGACCATAACGTCATAAGGTGGAGCGGTATGTTCCTGTTAGATAGGATGTCGTTTCTCGAGAGGAAGTCAAGTCTAGAGACTGTCAGCTCAAGGTACTCCCCAGTGCAGATACTGAAGTAGGGGCGTAAATTGTTGTTACTTCCCATATTCTACGCCCATAATATGTGTAAGTGGTTAGTTCACTTCCTCGCCGCATGCCCTTCTTTAAAATCACAAAAACATGAAAATTAAAAATAATTATCCGGTATCCGTTTTATGAGGCTGTGTTGATCCAACATCTGCGTTGTATTGGTCGCCAAAAATAAATCCCAACTAAGGTTGTAAGACTTCCCGTTTGTGTGTGTGTGTGTGTGTGTGTGTGTGTGTGTGTGTGTGTGTGCGTGCGCGCGCGCGCGCGCGCGTGTGTGTGTGAAATAATACACTGTCCCGAAAAAAAATGCTTTTGGGACGTCCGTGTCCCGGTTTGTCCCGCCAAACGGAAGATTTTATTAAATAGAACTTTCTTGACTTTAAGTATGTAGAAATGTTTAACTTATGACAAAAATTAAGATCAGAAGTTGTCAAGCACATGCTGCTTTTCAGAAAATAAAAAATTTCTGATGCAATAAGCCACCATCATTGAATGTCAGAAAGAGAGTACCGACATGTTATATAGAACCTGATTTGCTGTATGGTAGCCAATCATGGAATGTGAATGAACAAATCCGCAAGAGCTGGGAAGTAACAAAGAGTGGTTCCTGTGACGAATGCTGCCAATCCCTTGAACTACCAGAGTAACTAACAGTGATTGCTTGAAAGAGGTTAGTGAAAGTAGAACAATTTATACAACTATAAGAAAGAGACATACGACGATCTCTGGTCTTATAATGAGAAGGGAAGCAATGGACAACATCGACTGGAAGATCAGAGTGGAAGTAGAGGGAGAGGCAGACAGAGAAATGACGCTGCGTGGACTGAGACGGTGGCATGCTGGAATATCATCAACAGAGATGATCAAATACAACAGGGAATGAGATCCGTGCAGTGACATTATCACCCCAGCCAGTTGGCAGGGCACATGCAGGACGGTTACGAGTGACAATATTAATTTGTGTAATATCTTTGATTCTATGAGAACCAAAGTCAGGTCTTAGTCAGACATGACTGTGCTACCGTATGATAGTAGACGGTACTACCTGCTGTCTGTAAGTACCACTATAAGATTAAGACATACAAACCCTACTCTTACTACAAGAATAAGACATACAAACCCTACTGTTACTATAAGATTAAGACATGCAAACACTACTGTTAATATAAGATTAAGACATGCAAACCCTACTATCACTACAAATTGAAACATGTAAACCTTACTACCACTACAAGACTGAAACATGCAAACCTTACTATCACTACAAGACTGAAACATGCAAGCCATTCTACCACTACAAGACTGAAACATGCAAGCCTTACTACCACTACAAGACTGAAACATGCAAGCCTTACTTCCACTACAAGACTGAAACATGCAAACCCTATTACCACTATAAGACTGAAACATGTAAACCCTACTAGCACTACAAGACTGAACCATGCAAACCTTACTATCACTACAAATTGAATCATGCAAACCTTACTATCACTACAAGACTAAAACATACAAGCCTTACTTCCACTACAAGACTGAAACATGCAAACCCTATTACCACTACAAGACTGAAACATGCAAGCCTTACTTCCACTACAAAACTAAAACATGCAAACCTTACTAGCACTACAAGAATGAAACATGCAAACCTTACTACCACTACAAGACTGAAACATGCATACCCTACTACCACTACATATTGAAACATTTAAACCTTACTGCCACTACAAGCCTGAAACATGCAAACCTTATACCACTACAAAGCTTAAACATGCAAACCTTACTATCACTACATGACTGAAACATGCAAACCCTACTACCACTACAAGACTAAAACATGCAAACCTTACTACCACTACAAGACTGAAACATGCAAGCCTTACTACCACTACAAGACTGAAACATGCAAACCCTACTACCACTACAATACTAAAACATGCAAACCCTACTACCACTACAAGACTAAAACATGCAAACCTTACAACCACTACAAGACTGAAACATGCAAACATTACTACCACTACAAGACTGAAACATGCATACCCGACTACCACTACAAATTTACACATGCAAACCTTACTACAACTACAAGACCGAAACATGCAAACCTTATACCACTACAAGATTCAAATATGCAAAGCTTGCTATCATTACAAGACTGAAACATTAAAAACCTTACTACCACTACAAGACTGAAACATACATACCTTACTACCTCTTCAAGATTGGAACTTGCAAACTTTACTACCATGAGAAGGCTGAAACATGCAAACTGCACTACCAATACAAGATTGAAACATGCGAACCTACTACCACTACAAGATAGACACATAAGTTCCTCTATCTCTGAAAGATTAAGACGTGCAAACTTTACTACCACTACAAGACTAAGACACGTAAACTCCTATATCACTACAGGATTGAGACATACAAACGCTACTATAACTACAAGATTAATACATGCAAACCCTATTACCACTACAAGATTAGGACATGCAAACCTTACTGCCACTACAAGATTAAGACATGCAAACCATACTACCGCTATAAGAGTAAGACATACAAACCCTACTACTACTACTACACGATTAAGGCAAGCAAGCCCTACTACCACTACATGATTGTTACATGCAAACCATTCTACCACTACAAGATTAAGACATGGAAACCCTACTACCACTACAAGATCAAGGCAAACAAACCATACTATTACTACAAGATTAAGACATGCAAACCCCATTACCACTACAAGATTAAGACATGCAAACCGTACTACCACTACAAGATTAACACACGCAAACCTTACCACCTCTGCAAGATTAAGACACACAAACTACTACCACAACAAGATTGAGACATGCAAACCCCACTACCACAACAAGATTGAGACATGCAAACCCTACTACCACTACAACATTCATTGATTGATTGATAGATTGATTGATTGATTGATTGATTGATTGATTGATTGATTGATTGATTTAGGAATCGACATCACAGCATTCGGGACATTCCCATAAGCGCTCCGTCCCCATTACAACATTAATCACGTAAGCTCCTTTACCACTACAAGATTGAGACACAGTAATTACTTCTGCCACTCTGTACCATGCAATGCAAAACACGTCTCTTGGTAATTTAACTCTTAGGTTTGCTTGATCGAAAGCCATCGCTTTAAAAGCTCAATTATAGGAGGAAATTTGACATCATCTTTGGCAATTGTTAGTTGAAGATGTATCCCGCTCCGTGGCTAAAGGCTTGCGAACGCAGTTCGTGAGTCGGGTACCAGGCGTTCGAAGCTCAGCTGCGACCGATTTGTGCAGCAGACCGTGTCGCGTTGCATTATAACATGCTGGTATGAGAGCCGGTCGTTCAGAAAGCAATGGCAAACTACTAAACGTAACACTTGCCTAGTACACCAACAGCAACTGAAAAATGCTGGTTTTGACTGCAACGTCCCGTAAGGGATACGCAACTTTAAAAAAAAAAAGTTGAAGATGTATGCATCATATCGACTAGTAACCGAACATGTAATATCTACACTCATATATGATTATAAATTACTTGTAGAAATACTGGAATTAAATGCGGCACATAAATTAAGAGAATTGTCTTGTAGAAATACTGGAATGGACAACAATGCACAGATTATTACAAATGACTTATAGAAATACTGGAATTAAATACAACACAGAGATTGTCATGAGTGACTGGATATACTGGGATGTAATATATCACAGACATGATCTTAAGTGACTGTGGAAATACTGGAATGCAATAGAGGCCATATATTATTACTTCTGGCAGAGTAACTAACAACGACTGTCTGAAAGAGGCTAATGAAACTAAAACATTATATACAACAATAAGAAAGAGACAAACAGTTTTCTTTGGCCATGTGATGAGAAGAGAGGCAATGGAGAAGAGAGTCATTGGAGAAGAGAATCATTGGAGAAGAGAGGCATTGGAGAAGAGAGGCATTGGAGAACGACATGACAATTGGAAAGATCAATTGAAAAAGAGGCAGAGGCATACCAAAAGAAATAATGCTGGATGAATTGAGGTTGAGGGATATCATTAACAGAGTGTATTCAGAACATCAAAGGCCGAGATCTGTGGATAGACACGAACGTCTACGCCAGCTGGCAGTGCACATGATGCTGATGATATTGTACTTAACTCTTCCTGTCCCAAGACAGATACCATGCCAAGCCATTCATCATGCCAATAAGCGTAGGCGATCATGATTTGCCATCTCGCACTATCACCTGGGTCTCGGATCGAGAGTTTTTGTACTGATGATGCAGCGTGGTTAAACCATCTCTCTATATTCCTATTGCACTGATGATGCAATGTAATTAAAGCATCTGTCTGTCTTCCTATTGTACTGATGATGCCATGTAATTAACCACCTATCTGCCCCGTCTTCCTATGGTACTTATGATGCCGTGTGATTAAACCATATCGCTGTCTTCATCTTATACTGATGATGCCGTGTGATTAAACTATCTCTCGGTCTTCCTAAAGTATTGATGGTGCCGTGTAATTAAACCCTATCTCTGTCTTCCTCTTGTTATTTTCCCGTGAATCATGCCGGTCACTACATGTTCAAATTGACGTCGCATAACTTGCCCATCACATCTTGACCGTTTTTTTTTCGCCCGTGTGTTGCCGGGGCCCATACTGGGCAGCAAAGAATAGTTACACTGTTGCCTACCATGCACGTCGTAAGAGACGACTAAGGAGGCTATGGTTCCGTCGCCCTGCTACTGAGTGAGTGCGTGGCGCGACCACTGTGAGCTGTGAATTTCGCGTGGAATGCTTTTGCATCTGTCCGCGGTTGTTTTTCGCATGAACTGCATGTTCGGAATGATGACCGCTGGCTGTTGCTGGATTGACTGGTTTGCCTTTTCGGTTTACGAGTGCATTTTTCAGAAGACTCCTGGGAGTCGTCGCTGTAGCTACGGAGTTCGTGCTTTGTGCTGCGCTTTCGGTGGGTCGCCCTGCAGAAAGAGACCGAGCTATGTGGGGTAAAACCCCGGTCAATGAAGTCTTTCCGGTGACTGCCGTTTTCATCGACGATGAACTGTATTTTTCGTGGAGGACTTTTGTGTTGGCATTCTGGCGGCGGCATTATGCACAGTGTACCTGTGCGGGCTGTTGGCTTGCCGACACTCCTGTCTATTCCATTGTTCACATGGGGCAGTGAGGAGCATTTTGTGATATTCACTGGCACAGGAACGACTCGTTGCCGTGAAGTTGGAACCGCGACTAACTAACATCTTGACCGTTGACCTGCAACTGCCCAGGGGTTCGCACCTGTCGCATTTGCTTCCCATGAAATTACTGATGCCCAATTGAGGCTGGGTGATCCTGGGAGTTCAGGTCAATGTGTAAATATCCACCTTGATGGGGATTCCAACACCTGACCTACGGGCCGGCGGGCAGACCTGATAGCATTGCGCTGTCACGGCTCCAATTGTGCGGGTATGAAGTACAGTTGCATGTTCTTTGCAGGACAGTGCGATCAACTCCAAACCTAGGTTGACTTTCTAGTCAAGTTTACGTTCAGTAGTTTGCCATTGCTTTCTGAACGAGAAGTCAGCGGTGAAGTCCAACAGAAAGGTTTAGGAAACGACCCCTCACTACCCCACCAACAGTGCACAGGAAGTTCAAGTGCGAATTACGTCCCGCGACCACGCAGGCTGCCACTTTTAAATTTCCACCTACTCGGCCTACTCTTTTCTATTTGGAACTGTCAAGAGATATCTAGCGTGAGTAACGTAGACTGGGGTTACTCGACCCTGTGAGAGAATTCCAGACACCGACTGACAAAAACACTGACTACTCGTGCTACAGAGGACACAATGGACGACATACCTCCAACAATGGACGTTAAAGCTGCTGTGGCCAGGAATAACTGCGGCAGTATGCCCAGCGTGGTCAAGGCTATAACGGACATCACTCCTGCAACTGCTACACGCAGACCTACGATTGTCAGGACCCTTGGCGGCACCAGCCAATCTACATGTACAACAGAAGATACAGTTGACGCTTTGTCTACAGAATGCCTCAGGGAAGCAGGATGCATTTTTAATGACTGTGCGGTGTTTGAAAATATTGCAGGTCCAAGTTTTATATTTACTTATTATGTTGCATGAACTTTGCAGAGGGTGAACACAAAACTTGGACCGGCAATATTTTCAAACACTGCAGTCATTAAAAGTACACCGTATAGCAGTACACGATGCAGCAGTAATATCCAGAAGGTCACTGTTGGTATGGAAACATTCTATTAATGTAAACATTCTTCACACGCGATAGTTTTCTTAGCTTTAATCATCAGTATGTAGTTCCGGCTCTGTCACGAATGGGTTACAGACGCAATTTGCGTTCCCGCAAAGCGCATTCGAAACACAGCTGCGGGCGATTTGGCAGCAGACCGCCTTGCGCTAGTTTCATACAGGCATGAGTACCGGTCGTTCAGAAAGCAGTGGCAAACTGCTTACCAAGAAATCATAAACAGCCACACACACCCAAAAAAAGCTGGAATTGACTGCCACGTCCTGTAAAGGATATGAAACTGACGTCTGAAGGCTGACTTTATATGTGGTGCTAGCCCCATACTTTTACAGATGAACCTGCACTCGACGTACAGAAGACAAAAAGGTCAATGTCACGAAGGTCGTTTTTACTTCCCAGGTCAATTTTAACAGTCTCCGGACATGATGAGGAATCGAGCACACGATCATCCATCCAGCCGGCAGGCGGGCATGCTGGTCCATGCGCTACAGCGGCTGTCGGTCTTTGCTGGTAGGTCCATATGTTTAACCGATCGGCATTGGATTGATGACGTGGTCAATAACTCACCAGCTCCATTTACTCTCAAGTACATTTCTTGGAGCGTAATTTAGACTGTTTCCGCGTGAGAGTCAAGGTCAGAAGAAATATCCTTTAGGGATTAAACGACTTTCTCCGTAATCCCGTTTATCCACGTAGGGTAACCCAGCGCGCGAGAATTGATAGCGGTTCTCGCCGCCATGGTAAATTACGGGATAAGTGAGCCGGCCGCCCAGAAAGTAATGGCAAACTACTTAGCGAAAGCTTGCCAAGAAATCAACGACGGCGGTAAAATGCTGGTGTTGACAGCGATATCCTGTAAAGCAGTGTTTCCCAACCTTTTTTGTGCTATGCCCCACCTAAGCCTTTCTAAAATTCTTATGCCCCCCCCCCCCTCCTCTCATTACATATACATTATTCAAAACAATGTTTTCCCGTGATGAATTTGAATAACGAAGACACAAACAATAGATTGCACGATTTATTGCCTGGCATATTTCGCTGCATCTCGTCAGGTACATACTGCAGAAATCACACTACTTACGTGAATTAATTAGATAAATCCTTCAAACTGAAATATACACATGTTCGCACAGTAATGTCGATTGTCTACCACGGTAATTTTAAACTGACTAACATGTCTTTCTGCTTGCACAAGGACGGCTTACGAAGGTTGATTATTATAGCTTCAGCAAACTTTAACAATCGACTACTTTGTGTGTTGAACAACACATGGAAGGCACTGTCTCTTTCAACCACGTGACCGCTCTCGAACACATGTCTCCCGACCGATGAACCGGACTGTTCCGGTGTGTCGGCCTGCCTAGGCTACCATCTTCTGTGTGTAGTATCTTGTCCACCCAATTCGGAATGTGTTCCGAAACCCTGCAATGTAACTGTCGCTCAGTTCTGCCTATGTAGATGGCCTCGCATCTACATGTAAATTGGTAAATACAATTTGATTTGGCGTACAAAGCTACAGGTTCTTTTACTGCTGGGACTGGGATCGGTGTGTTTCTGTACCTAATGACTAGAGTTGCAGCACAGAATGTTCGCTCGACTGCTGTGGTGAGCCGGTCCCGCAGACGTTGCATTACGTCATCTCCTCGGAAGGTTAGCTGGATGAATACCTTGAGTTTAGGGACTGTAGTTACTTCTGATTTCGGTTTGGGCTGTTGGCAGTGGCGCTTTATAAATCCTGTGGAGTACCCATTCAGGTTTAAGGCATTCTTCAGAGTTTCAAATTCCTCTGTCAGTGTGTTCTGGGTGCATATCTTCCTAGCACGGTCAAACAGGGTCCGTACTAAGCCCCGTTTGTACTGGACAGGTGCGAAGCTCTGAAAATTTAAGTATTGGCCAGTCCATGTTTCTTTGCGGTACACCGATCTTTAAATTGTGCCGTCTGCTCTACGTCTCATTAGGATATCTAGAAACGGCAACGCTTCGTTGTGTTCGTGTTCCATAGATAAAGAGATGTTTATATGCGTCTCGTTCATTGTGGCCTGGAACGACGTTGCTTGTAGCTCGTCTGTGGTGATAATTAGTATATCGTCCACGTAACGACGGTAAAAGGCCAAGTTATTGATTTCTGAGGATCTCTTTTCTTCTAAGTGTGCCATGAAGATGCCCGCTAGAATAGGTCCAAGTGGGCTCCCCATGGCCAATCCGTCAATTTGGCGATATGACTTGTTTAGAAAGTTGAATTGTATGTTGGTGGTATATAATTTTAATAGCCTCTCTAGAATAGCTGGTGGTATGCCTAGTTTTAGTTGTTTGTCTCTAATGCGTTCGCTTATTATATTCACGGTCTCATCTAATAGAACGTTGGTGAATAAAGAGGCAATATCCATGCATACCATGTGTTTGTTGTTTATGTCCATAGTATCCAATAATTCCACCTAGTTCGAATGTATCTCTGAGTGTTCTTGGATCGAAGGACTGTCGTACTGGCTTTAAAATTTTCATTTTTAAAATGAGACATAGAGCAGACGGCACAATTCAAAGATCGGTGTACCGCAAAGAAATATGGACTGGCCAATACTTAAATGTTCAGAGCTTCGCACCTGTCCAGTACAAACGGGGCTTAGTACGGACCCTGTTTGACCGTGCTAGGAAGATATGCACCCAGGACACACTGACAGAGGCATTTGAAACTCTGAAGAATGCCTTAAACCAGAATGGGTACTCCACAGGATTTATAAAGCGCCACTGCCAACAGCCCAAACCGAAATCAGAAGTAAATACAGTCCCTAAACTCAAGGTATTCATCCAGCTAACCTTCCGAGGAGATGACGTAATGCAACGTCTGCGGGACCGGCTCACCACAGCAGTCGAGCGAACATTCTGTGCTGCAACTCTAGTCATCAGGTACAGAAACACACCGATCCCTGTCCCAGCAGTAAAAGAACCTGCAGCTTTGTACGCCAAATCAAATTGTATTTACCAATTTACATGTAGATGCGAGGCCATCTACATAGGCAGAACTGAGCGACAGTTACATTGCAAGGTTTCGGAACGCATTCCGAATTGGGTGAAAAAGATACTACACACAGAAGATGGTAGCCTAGGCAGACCGACACACCGGAACAGTCCGGCTTCATCGGTCGGAGGAGACATGTGCTCGAGAGCGGTCACGTGGTTGAAAGAGACAGTGCCTTCCGTGTGTTGTTTAACACACAAAGTAGTCGATTGTTAAAGTTTGCTGAAGCTACAATAATCAACCCTCGTAAGCCGTCCTTGTGAAAGCAGAAAGACATGTTAGTCAGTTTAAAATTACCGTGGTAGACAATCGACATTACTGTGCGAACATGTGTATATTTCAGTTTGAAGGATTTATCTAATTAATTCACGTAAGTTGTGTGATTTCTGCAGTATGTACTTGACGAGATGCAGCGAAATATGCCAGGCAATAAATCGTGCAATCTATTGTTTTTGTCTTCGTTATTCAAATATACATTATTTTTAATATTCAAAAATTGAAATGTTCACTAAAGAAACTTGAATGATAGGTTTGAGGAAGAAATCAATAGGAAATTATTGAGCAAACACAGTACGTACATTTTCAAAACATATAATGGAGAACTTAAATTCAAGTACAAAATAATTTTAATGAAAGATTTTTCTATATTATTTTAATTATTAGTAATTATTTATTATTTAAATTTAGTGAGATCCTTGCGCTTGATGCTTGCTGCAAAGAGATTTTATGTCAGGTTCCAATTTAGTTAACTTCAGTCTCAAGTCTGCCCGTTTTGTTATATCCAGCCGATTTCTTCCATTTTCAAATTGCCCCCCTTAACGATCGAATTGCCCCCCTGTGGGGCGTGGGCCCCACGCTGGGAAACACTGCTGTAAAGGATATGAGGAAAAAAAGGATTATGGTTGAACTTTCGGGGATAGAGACGTTTGGATGAGAGTGATACGGTTACAACTGTCTGGTTGAGAAAGTGTTACAGTATTACTTGGTAATACAGCAGTTTAGATGTTACGACTGTCTGCTTGAGAAAGCGTTACAGTATTATTGGATAACAAAGCAGTTAGTTACTGTCTGGTTGAGAACGTGTTACAGTATTAGTATTACTGGGTAATAGAGCTGTTTGGATGTTACAACTGTCTGGTTGAGAAATTGTTACAGTATTATGGGTAATAAAGCAGTTTGGTGTTACAACTGTCTGACTGAGAAAGTGTTACAGTATTACTTACTGGTTAATTGAGCAATTTGGATGTTACAACTGTCTGGCTGAAAAACTGTTATTATTTCATAATGGCTAATAGTGCAGTTTAGATGAACACGTGAAGGTAACAGTGCAACATGGTGCAACCCTGGTGCAACATGGGTTTACAGTAATATTACAACTTTGTTTTGTCAATACAAACCACGGTTGCAATCTTCACAATAGGATTCTGATATGCCGACAGGATTTTTTCATTATAACCATTAAAAGTAGTTAACTATTAAAGGTTATTAACTATTGAAGGTTAGTAATTATTAAACGTTATTAACTATTAAAGATTAACTATTATTATTGCCATTTTAAAAAGAAATTCTCAAGATAATGAAAAAGTTTGAGAAAGACTAAAAAGGGGAACTATCCATTGATGTTGTTATTTCATAATGTTCATCGAAAAGAAGTTACAAACTGAGAAGTGAATAAACAAGAAATCACACACACACACACAAGTACACACACACGTACACACACACACACACACACATACACACACGCACGCGCACGCACGCATACACACACACACACACGCACGCACACACACACACATACACACGTATACACACACACACGTACACATACACACGCACACACACAAAACAATGTATTCCCTTAGTGAATGTAAACACAGACGCCAAAAACAATATATGGCACGATTTCTTACGCGGCGTATTTCCCTGTATCTCGTCTGGCCCATACTGCAATCCAAACGCACGGATTTCCTGTTAAGTGTTAGACATCGTGGAAAGTTACGTTTCTCTACATTCGAACAATATCCGCGACTACGTACTGAGTTTTTTGGCCAAAATATTATTTGTTTACTCAGATTATGTAGAGATTAGAAAATGCAACACAATGGCTAAGGTAGCCTTTTGCAAGATGGAAAAACATACTGACGAATAAAAAGATGTCATTTGCAACGAGAAGTGCTACATAGAACCTGTGCTTTTGTATTGAAGTGAAGCGTGGAGAGTGAGCCGACAAGCTGAACAACATATAAATGTGGTTTCTGAGGAAAATGCGAAGAATACCACAGACAGACAGAAAAACCAACGGCCAATTCCTGCAAGAAACAAATGACAACCGTAATCTGATTAGAGAAATTAGACGGAGACAGTCACTATTTTCTGGACACGTTATGAGAAGAAATAAATTAGAGAACATGGCGACAACTGGCAAGATTGAGAAGACAGAACAACGGAAGGCAGAGAAGTAAATACTTGAATGGCTCAGTCAAGTGATATGATCGAGACAAGAACACGGAGTTGATCAGCAACTCTGGTGTTGGAGTGACATGGCAAAACATGACCACGCTTTTCCGCATGGCACATGATGATGATGATAAATAACTCTACAGTATGCACCCGACAAGATGAAGCGAAATATGCCGGGCAAGACATTCGTGCAATATGTTGTTTGTGGTGTGTGTGTGTGTGGGTGGGTGTGTGTGTGGGTGGGTGTGTGTGTGTGTGTGGGTGTGTGTGTGTGTGTGTGGGTGGGTGTGTGTGTGTGGGTGTGTGTGTGGGTGTGTGTGTGGGTGTGTGTGTGGTGTGTGGTGGGTGTGGGTGGGTGTGTGTGGGTGGGTGTGTGTGTGGGTGGGTGTGGTGGGTGTGTGTGTGGTGGGATGTGTATGTGGGTGGGTGTGTGTGGGTGGTGTGTGTGTGTGGGTGGGTGTGTGTGTGTGTGGGTGGGTGGGTGGGTGGGTGTGTGTGTGCATGCGTGTGTGTGTGGGGTTGTGTGTGTGTGTGTGGGTGGGTGTGTGTGTGTGTGCGTGCGTGTGTGTGTGTGTGTGTGCGTGTGTGTGTGTGGGTGGGTTGGTGGGTGGGTGGGTGTGTGCGTGCGTGTGTGCGTGTGTGTGTGTATGTGTGTGTGTGTGTGTGTGTGTGTGTGTGTGTGTGTGTGTGTGTGTGTGTGTGTGTGTGTGTGTGTGCGTGTAATGTCAATAATGCAGTGAAATGCGACATAATATTAGAAAATAATATCAGAGAACATTCGCACCAGGTTCCTAAATAGATTTGTCCAGAAAAGTAGAGTTTGCAATTTGATAGCACTGGCCAGGACTGGTTTCGTTGCCTGAGCGAACGCATATTACACACAATCCATAATGGATTCCAAATGTGAAATTCTGCACTTACTGGGGGGGGGGGGGGGGGGGGGGGGGGGGGGGGCCCTGGATATGTTGATGACAAAATGAAACAATAATGTGTGTGTGTGTGTGTGTGTGTGTGTGTGTGTGGTCGTGTGTGTGTGTGTATCCGGTTAGCGGGGTAGGGATATCCCCTATCAAAGGAGATGTAAGACGCCTCCTTTCCTCCCCTAGTCTACGGGACACCCTTGGGCAAGATGGAGTACCCGTTTAGCCCCCCCCCCCACCCCCCCCCCAATCAGGGTTAGGTGAAGCCATGGAAGCAGGTGGTTGATGGAGTGTGAGAGTAGCCGACAGATTGTTGTTGGTTATGGTCTTGCACTCTGCAGCGATAGGCAGACGATCTCATCAGTAGAGACAATGGCTATGGCCACTGACTAGTGCAGTCATTGCCCAGAAGGAAAGCAATGGCAAACTAC
The DNA here is from genome assembly GCA_014155875.1 of Cepaea nemoralis. Classification (NCBI taxonomy): domain Eukaryota; kingdom Metazoa; phylum Mollusca; class Gastropoda; order Stylommatophora; family Helicidae; genus Cepaea; species Cepaea nemoralis. The sequence continues at coordinate 90,529 of JACEFZ010001973.1, read as the reverse complement.
CTTCTGCAAAACTTGCCAAGAAACCATAACAACTATGACAGAAACAATAATAAGAAAGAGATCTGGTGGCGAGACCCCCAGGCCAGGCAGATCAGATAACACTGGGGAAGAGTGTGACACAGGGACCAGTACTAGTAATCATGATGACGGAGTTAATCCTGACTGTGTTACCAAGAAAATTCCCTGTTCATTTATTTGGTTATTTCGGGAATTGAGATTTAAATATTGAGCACAACCCACTACTGGCAATGCTGATCGTATTCTGGTATGAACCTAAGGCCTATCCACGTCAATGCGGAAGCACTAGACTCCAGTTTCGCTCTCGTCTCAGCTCGTCAGTAGTACATATCCTTGACCGGATCCGGAAACAAACCCCGGATCACCGGCGTGTGAAGCGGGTGTGTAAACACTAGACCACGCGGCACACGCTGGACTCGGCCAAATTATCACAACAGCTCAAGATTTGCCCGATCTCCGCGACTGACGTCCGTCAATCTATGTGGACCCGAACTATCAGGTATTCTCACTGGCAAGGCACACCAATCCGCTTAAATTCAAACAAGCAATAATCAAATTGATTTATTTGGTTGTTTCCGGATTTGAGATTTAAATATTGAGCACAACCCACTACTGGCAACGCTGATCGTATTCTGGTATGAACCTAAGGCCTATCCACGTCAATGCGGAAGCACTAGACTCCAGTTTCGCTCTCGTTTGAGATCGTCAGTAGTGCATATCCTTGACCGGATCCGGAAACAAACCCCGGATCACCGGCGTGTGAAGCGGGTCTGTAAACACTGCGCACACGCTGGACACGGCCAAATTATCACAACAGAACACTACAACGTCACCCATCGTAGGTTGTAGCTCAAGATTTGTCCGATCGCCGCGACTAACGTCCATCAATCGATGTGGACCCGAACGATCAGGTCTTCTCACTGACAAGGCACACCAGGCCGCCTACATTCCAGCAAGCAATAAAGAACTTTAAAAAAATAAGACTATTTTTCTAATTCTAATTTTTCAAAGACTAAAACAACTAAATAAGTTATGTAATGGGCTAGACAGAACTACAAAAATTAGATTTTTAAGTGCATGCATCTTTCCCACTGCAACATACGCCTGTGAGACCTGGACACTTACTAAACAAGCTGAACAGCGCATAAATGCCTTTGAATATAAATGTTATAGACGAATTCTAAGAATATCTTGGGTAAACAAAAGAACAAATGCATCCTTACTTCAAGAGCTGAATATCGAAGAAGATTTGCTATTTAAGACGATAAAACAAAGAAAATTGAAATATTCTGGTCACTTGAAACGACATGAAAGTTTGGAGAGAACAATAATGGAGGGGTATAGCCTGGGAACAGAGGAAGCGGAAGGCCAAAGAGAAGATGGGTGTATGGTGTGACGGATGATCTCCAGATGAGTGTATCGGACGTGGGACATCTTGATTATGATCGCGAGGTTTTCCAGAAGGTTGTTATGGTAGAGAGGTTCTGCAAAGGATATGCTACTGAATGAATGAATATATATTATATATATATATATATATTATATAATATATATATCTTTTTTTTAAAACATATAAATATATATATCTATATATATATATATATAACACACACAAACACTATCCTGACCCGGCCCGGCTTCGCACAGGCCATGGCGAGGATGGAAATTATTTGTCTGTAGGTCTGTCTGGTGAGTGCTGTCTGTCTGTCTGTCTGTCCTGTCTGACCCGGCCATGGGTTCGCCCAGCTCTCGTGGGGAGCATTCATTTAATTCATGTAAGTACGTCAGATAGATCCCGTTCCCGTTCCCGACTATATATCTGCCTCTGTCTATCTGTCTGTCTGTCTGTCTGTCTGCCCGTGTTTTCACCCAGTCATCGGTGGGGAGCATCTAAATTTAATTCATATAAGTAGTCATATAAGCTCCGTTCCCGACTATATATCTTATCTATATATCTGTCTGGTCTGTCTGTCTGTCTGTCTGTCTGTCTCGACCCGGCCCAGGCTTCGCCAGTCCATGACGGACTGATCTGTCTGTATGTGTCTATCTGTCTGTCTACCGCCCGGCTTCACCCAGTCCCTGGTGGAGGAGCATCTCATTATTCATAAAAGTAGTCCTATAAGTTCCCGTCCGACTGCCTGTCTGTCTATCTGTATGTATGTCTGTCTGTCGACCGGCCCGGCTTCGCCAGGCCCTGGCGGGGAGATCTGTCTGTCTGTCTCTGTTCTACGTCTGTACTGTCTATCATCTACGATAATCTATCTATACTATATATTATCTAATCTACCTATCTACTATCTATTCTATATATTATCTACCTATAGCCAGGGGAAATTAAATAAGATATAACAAATGATACTTACAGTGATGTCCCTGTTTTATATCTTTCTTATGTTCAGTCATGTAATTACAAATTAATTTTAGTAAGGTAATAGCTGATAGTACACTAAAAAAAAATTATGAAAGTTTGGTTGTATGGAATGAGAAGACGACTGCAGAAAATTTAATCTCAATAGACGGACCGTTTCTGCTAACGCATAAAAAACGGACCCACATACATACATTACAACATACATCCATTCCATCCTCAATCCATCCATCCTATATACATACATAATAATACAACATTACAAAAGTACCAGTCATAAATACATATCATACATTATACATACATATCATACTATACAGACATAATACATTACATACATAGCAGAACATACATACATACATACATACATACATAAAGTATATACTACAGACATACATACAGACTAACATACATACATGACATAAATAAATACAATACATAATGCATGCATGAATGCCATACATAATAACATACATACATACATACATACATACATAAAATACATACATACATTACAGTACATCCATCCATCCATCCATCCATACATACATCGCCTCTATATATATATATATATATAACATATATATATATAATATATATATATATATATATATATATATATATAAGATATATATATACATGCTCAAGAAAGAAATCATATATGTGTGTGTGGGTGTGTGGTGTGTGCGTGTGTGTGGGTTGTTTTATTTGTGTCGTGTATGCGTGAGTGCGTACGTGTGCGTGTTAGACGTACAGAGATAGATGGATGGGCGGAATTAGGACAAGCAGACAGCATATTATCACCAGGGCTACTTACGTTGTCACATTAACAGCATGATTTGTGCCCGGTCTGTTGAAATCAGAGGCAGGCCTCTATGGTATTCCGCATCATGAAGCCAGAGATAGCTATGGCTGGGCTGACAGGCCACGCGGAGCTTCATTCAATAATATGGAATTTCAATTAATTTGGTATAGCAGGTCTTAGTCAGATATGACTGAGCTACCGTATGACAGTAGGAACCAGTGGTTCTAAACCGTTGGGGCGAATGTGCCACCCCCCCCACAAGGGGGGAATTTAGGGTCCAGGGGGGAATGAAGATCATTTCAAGATAAGCGTTAATAAAAGAACGACTACTTGAATATTGGCTTTCCTTCTTCGTTTTTTCTTTTCTTATTTTTTTTCTTTTTTTTTTTTTTAAATTTCCTTTTTTCCTCTTTATTTTAAATTTTTATCTGTTTTCTTTTCACATCTTTTCATCCCCCTTTTCTTTTCTGTTTCGTTTTTTTTTTATTCATACTTTATAGTTATGCACGTCTCATCCTTCTAAAATTCATTTTTATAAAGTAACTAGACCCACAAATCACGTATTATGTGGATGTCTAGACCCTGTTTTTAACATATTTACCTTCCATGTTTACGTATACAGTGTAGGGGTGGGGGGATTTTTAGGTAGGAAATATGAAAGGGAGGGGGGAATGACGTTCTGAAAATATGGTGTAAGGGGGAGGGCACGGGCCAAATTTTTGATAGGAAGGGGGGAATGACGTTCTTAAAATATGGTGAAGGGGGGCATGGGCCAAAAAAGATTGAGAACCACTGCAATAGACGGTACTACCTGTTTTCTGTTAACGCCAAATGTTGGGCGGTACTCACCAAACCCGACACCATCCACGGCGTCGGGTGGATGAGCGCAATTTGGAGACCCTAGGAGCGAGGAAATGCAACCTAAAGACTAAATGTCATGGCAGGGCAGAGCAGGCCCTTAGCCTTGGTTGGCAGTTGGTCTAGAATCGGAGCTCAGACAGGTGGACAATTAGAGCATTAGCTTGCAGATCCGATAGCTCCTGCAGCTTGTCTTGTTCCAGATGTATTGGTGTTACCTTTCTTCTGGAGTAAACTAGACAGGCCAAGAGAGGGATCATGCTGCGTGGGCAACACATGGTCTCTACAATTCAGCCCAGGCTTTGTGTTATAGAGAGCTGTAAACTCCATCCCTGGTCTTAACAGGATGGGTTGTAATTATACCTGTTTTGAAGCACAAATGAGTTGAGTTGAGCTAAGAACTGACATCACTGCACTCAGGACATTCCCATACGCGCTCCGTCCCTTCGTTCAACAGCCAGCGAAGTGTCACACTACTAATCGTTCCCACTGCTATCTGATTAAAAGTTCTCCTGGTCTTCCCTTTCATTTTTTGAGGATCTACCAGAACCGCTGCCAATCCCCCGCAATCTCATCCTTTCCACATACGGATTCTCAATCTGTTTCCCCACCTTCTCCACCTGTCCATAGGCAATCTATCACCAAGAGGCGCATTCCCTGCTAGCCTATCAGCCTGTTAATTCCCCCGCACTCCCGGATGACCAGAGCAATATATCCATACAATTCTCACAATCTGTGACCTCTGAGGAGAGGTGAGCCATTCCACACGAAGCACAATGTAACATCTATCATCTGTCAAGACGGCCAGGTGTCAGTCAAGTCAATTTGTCCAGAAGACATTTCCTGTTAAGGGTATGTGTTGTGATAGGTCCATCATATTTAGTAGGACGGGATGCACAGCAGCGCTTCATTAGATAACAAAACACTTCCCCGATGTCTATTCTTCTAGCTTCCTGTACTTGAGCTAGGTTTCCGCAACCGGGGACAATATGCTATCCAGTTCTACCCCATGTCGCCTTTTCGCTGACATGCGGAAATTTGCGCCATTGTAAACAAAGTACGGCTGGGACACGGTCGACTCGAATACTTTATACTCTGTATCTTGAGCTACAGCCTACAATGGGTGACTTTGTAGTATTCTGCTGTGATAATTTGGCCGTGTCCAGCGTGTGCCGCGTGGTCTAGTGTTTGCACACCCGCTTCACACGCCAGTGATCCGGTGTTTGTTTCCGGGTCCGGTCAAGGATATGCACTACTGACGAGCTCAAACGAGAGCGAAACTCGAGTCTAGTACTTCCACATTGACGTGGATAGGCCTTAGGGTCATACCAGAATGCGATCAGCGCTGCCAGTAGTGGGTTGTGCTCAATATTTAAGAATACTCTATAGCTGCCCATGCGGAGAAGTACCCTTGTTCCTACGGCAAGACTCTGTCGTCATTTGTATGCGACAGGTTCGAATCGCGGTAGGGAACTATAGCTTTCAAGTTTTATATTGTCTAGAGTGCCCTCTAATCTCTACTTCTTTTTTCTCCATCTATTACAGCCAGCCAACACATGCGAATGTGTTAATGAGTCTAATATTATTAGCTTTATCCCTGTTTGAGGTCTTCTTGAAAGGGCGTGCCGTTGATCCCCCTTTGATGCACTGGTGCACGACTGTTATGGTTCCGTGAATCCTCATTTCCCTCTGAATGGAGAAGTTTCTACCACACATGCACGGCAGTTGGTTTCTTATTCCTTGTATCTTTCATATCCGTGCTACTAAATTGTTAATAAATAGGACACAAGTGCAACTTGAGGCAACTGCGTCTTTACATATCCTGAAACTATAAAATAAGATGGCGGGAGTTAGACATGCGCATAAACGATGTTACGTGTCCTGTTTCCAACGAGGGAGGAAATGACAGAAAGGAAGAGACCTCACCACGCCGTCTTAAGTTTGTGGTCTACCATATTGGAAGACATTAATTGTATGTCTCCAAAGTACTGTCCAACCTGAGGCTACTAACATTCAACTTCTCACCAGCTGTTGTCAATTAAAGTTGTTGGTTTCGTCCATGCACAGTTAACATTCTTATCTAATCACACAATGGCCATCCATCCATCATGTGCCATGCCAATAAGCGTGGGCGGTCATGTTTTCCTATCTCACTCGATCACCAGAGTCGTGGATCAGTTCCGCATTTCTATCTCGACCATGCCACGTGGCCAAGCCATCTTCTTCTTCTTCTTCTTCTTCTTCTTCTTCTTCTTCTTCTTCTTCTTCTTCTTCTGCGTTCATCCAGAGTGTTTTTCTTTTCAGATGTAGTTGCTTTGTGCCTATTGACAGCAGGGCTGTGATACTTGCGCCTTTCGGCCAACACATCCGACTTCTCCGGGCATTTATTGACCGGATCAACCTTTCCGGGTGTTAAATAGTCTCAGTTTGGTAATAGATGTAACGTCCTTTGATTTCCACTAATTGCATAGTGCTATGAAAGCTCCTCTTGTCTTGTGTATAATTATCTAAATCTCTGTATCTGTGTCTATAACTGGCGCCGTGGCCTAGGGATAGTGAAAGGCGCAGTTGCATACTCAGTCCTGGGTTCTAAATCAGCTGCGGGGAGGTTTGCAAGCAAATCGCTTTGTGTTGGTTTCAATGGTTTGAGACGTCGGTCGTTAAGAAAGCAAATTACGGAACTTGCATTGCTGAGTAAATCCAATAAATGCTGGGGTTGAATGCAACGTCCTGTAAAGGACATGCAGCTAACTTTTATCTTTGTCAATATGGAGCATCTGGTCAGGCAAAATAGTCCTGACACTGCAGGGTATTGAATACGGATCACCAACTCCGGGAGTAAACTTTACACAAATGCAATCCGAAGTAGGACACAGAAGCCTCTGAGTCAAAGATATGCTGTGACGGACTTGCCTCGATAGACAAACACAGAAGAAGCTTTAACATAAAATCATGTAGGAGTTTGCGAGGCTTACCCCTGGATGACCTCCTTGGCAGCGCTGTTGGACAGGGTGAAGTAGTATGGCGTGGAGATGCACAGTATGTGGCAGGCGATAGCCACTAGCAGGATGGAGATCCCGCTGAAACCAGCGCTCTTTGTTGCCCGAGAGTACTTGTCCAGGAACGCCAGGCGATGGGCTACCATTGCTGTGTCGTGGCTGGAATCTTCTTCAGTGGACAAGAGTGAGCACCTTCTTCTTCGTTAATGTTCTCACGCTGCAGCCTGAAACAATAGAAGAACTCATTCCCAATATACAACTCACCGCTTGAAGTGGTGTAAATTTCCCGTGAAAATTACCCAAAGCCAGATAGTACATTAAATGAACGTTTTGTTGTGTTAATTTAATTTAATAATTTAATTTGTCCAGAAAAACTCAGAGTAAGAATTGGTAATGAAACATTTAAGGTAAGGATTAAAGTGTAAACATTAAAAGTAAGTGATAAAACATGTAAGGTAACAACTAGTAATGAAACACGAACAGTAACATCTAATAAACTTATAAAGAAACATCTAATGTAGAATTATGGGGTAGAAACGTGTAGCCTAACCATTAGAACACAGCTGACAGTAATAATTATCTGCGACTGAAGAGACCAGAAAGAAGACTATCTGGTCACATAACTGATCAGCGCGAGTGTCTGGAGGCAGGACCAAGTAAAGGTTTAACCATTAACACATTAGAAGCATACAAACTGTTAGCAAATAAATAACAAATTTAGCGTATATAAAAAACATCAATGTTTATACTTAATATATTTCTAACCCTTTCGTGAACAACGCCTTATATTTCGGACTAAGCATTTAACTTCCTCAAGACTTCCTGGTCGCCATATCTAATCAAGGTTGTATTATCTCCACACATACCGCTTGTTTTATCTCAGAACTGAAAGTCCAGATTCAGTTATCTCATAACTAAAACATTATGTTTATCTATATCTACAAAACACAGTGTATGTATGTATGTATGTATGTATGTATGTATGTATGTATGTATGTATGTATGTATGTATGTATGTATGTGTGTGTGTGTGTGTGTGTGTGGTGTGTGTCTGTCTGTCTGTCTGTATGTGTGTATGTGTGTATGTGTGTATGTGTGTATGTGTGTATGTGTGTATGTGTGTGTGTGTGTGTGTGTCTGTCTGTCTGTGTCTGTGTCTGTCTGTGTCTCTGTCTGTCTGTCTGTCTGTCTGTGTGTGTGTGTGTGTGTGTGTGTGTGTGTGTGTGTGTGTGTGTGTGTGTGTGTGTGTGTGTGTGTGTGTGTGTGTGTATGTATGTATGTATGTATGGATGTATGTATGTGGGTACGTTTTTATGCGTTCGCGAACGGTCCATCCGATGAGATGAAATTTTCTACACGTCTTCTTTTCATTCCCAGCAAACGACTGTCATAGTTTTGTACTTACTAAAAGACTTATTTACTTACTAAAATTTAATAATTTAAATTACATTATCATCTCTATATAGCAAGGGACTTAACATTAAGAAAAGTTATTTAAAGGGGTATAACTTTAATAAACATTGTCTATTATTTAATATTATAGATGTTGCATTGTTTTCACAGATTTATAATTCGTTGTCTACAGTTTATTTACAGGATATAATCTTTATGGCGTTCGCGAACGGCCATCCGATTGAGATGAAATTGTCTACAAGTATTTTTCATTCCCATGCCAACCGACTGTCATAGTTTTGTACTTACTAAAAGCTATTACTACTAAAATTTAATAATTAAATTTACATTATCATTTCTATATAGCAAGGGGACTTAACATAAGAAAAGTTATTTCAAGGGGTATAACTTTTAATAACATTGCTATTATTTTATATATAGATTGTTGCATTGTTTTCACAGGTTTATAAACTCTTTGTCTACAGTTATTTACAGGATATAATCTTTAAGGCATTTTCATAGTTTTCATAAAAATAATGCATCTATTTAAATAGTGAAAAGTTTCTAACTTTTTATTTTTCTTCAACAGCACATTAATTATTTTTTTTAAATCATTCTCATATGTATGGCGCGTTACACCCACATTGGGTATTTTTTGTTGTCAAAGAATTGCTTCATAAGAGATGTTGAATGAAAGAATGTATGAGTGGAAATAGAAAAGAAGGGCAGAATGTAGGACGGGCCTGCGATGTTCGTTAGTTTAAAAAAAAAAGTAATTTTTTTGTGAGAGAAAGTTAGTTGCATATCGTTTGCAGTACTCTGCAGTCAACCCACCGCCCACCATTTATTAGCTGTTCGTGATATCTTGGTAAGTTTACTTTAGATAGATCTCTTCCAATCATATTTTCTACTATCAATCTATCTATTCTTCTATTCTATCTATATTTTTAACGGGAACGGGCCGAACATAGATAGATAGATAGATAGATAGATAGATAGATAGATAGATAGATAGATAGATAGATAGATAGATAGATTAGATAGATAGATAGATTAGATAGATAGATAGATAGATAGATGGATGAGGTGGGTGGGTGGGTGGGGTGGATGGGTGGATGGGGATGGATGGATGGATGGATGGATGAGATGATAGATAGATAGATAGATAGATAGATAGATAGATAGATAGATAGATAGATAGATAGATAGATAGATAGATAGATAGATAGATAGATAGATAGATAGATAGATAGATAGATAGATAGATAGATAGATAGATAGATAGATAGATAGATAGATAGATAGATAGATAGATAGATAGATAGATAGATAGATAGATAGATAGATAGATAGATGGATGGATGGATGGATGGATGGATGGATGGATAAATAGATAGATAGATAGATGGATGGATGGATGGATGGATGGATGGATGCATAGATAGATAGATAGATGGATGGATGGATGCATAGATAGATAGATAGATAGATAGATAGATAGATAGATAGATAGATAGATAGATAGATAGATAGATAGATAGATAGATAGATAAATGGATGGATGGATGGATGGATGGATGGATGGATAGATAAATAGATAGATAGATAGATGGATGGATGGATGGATGCATAGATAGATAGACTGATGGATGGATGGATGCATAGATAGATAGATAGATAGATATGTGACAGCTAGAAAAGAAGAGGAAGAAGAGAGAGAGGGAGGGAGGAGAGAGAGGAGAGAAAGAAGAGGAGTGTATAGGGAATGATATAAGATAAGTGTGAAGCCTAAAAGTTCGTTCCTCAGTCGAACTCTGCCTACTACACACTACCTTTGATAGTAAAGAAAGAGGGAGAACAAGGGAGAGAGAGAGAGAGAGAAGGAGAAAAAGGATGATGAGAGTAAGGGATACGACAGATAGAGGTTCGTGTCTCCGCGTGAGAACAATAGTTAATTAATATTGCACCATCAATGTCTCGTGGTGTATGTTATCAGGTTATAGAAGAGATGTACAACCTCACAAGGTCTCTAAGCTACTCTACTTATATTACTTCAGACTAACAAGTCGAAATAAAAGACAACTCAATAATATATTTATTTCCTTCTTGAACAATAACAGAGTGACAATCTACAACATAATCGCATAGAGTAATCAGTACATGCATTGCAGACACATAATGCATATTGAACTGTAATAATACGATGCTGCATTGCCTCACAAGAGAGAGATAGATAGTGTAACAGCCTATGCCACTGGATGTTAGGGGAATGCCACTTATTATCACCTATTAACCGCATGAAGTAAAAGACTGAAGCCAGGAATTACACCGGCCTTTGTTTCGTAACTATCTTTCCGTAGGCTTATTAGTGGTCCATATATTCAGCCCAAATACCCATTGGTCCATAGATTGATCCATCAATCCATATACCCAGGGAATTAATTCGCTCCCATCCAACTTGTTCAGAGGGTAACTGTTTACCCAGACAATGTCTGAAACATTATAAAACAATACCCGTGAGTTTTATGTGAGAATAAACCTTAGTCTTTCACTACCTACAAAGTCCTTGACATCTATCTATTCTTTATCTATACTAGTATTAGTATATCTTAGCCATAACATAAATTAAGAACCTTATTCTGAACACATATGTTTAACTAATATTATTATCGCCTATTTCCCGACGCGCCGCCTACAGCCAACATTAAGTATTTAACCATTCACCCGAAGATCTGAACTCGCTGCCTGTACCACGCCGGGCCAGCCTAACTACACCTTAGCTACACAACCGCAGAAGCGCGACCTCCTTTCACCTATGTCCAGCTAACAAAAGACAACATTCCTTTCTGTGTCCGTCCCGTCTCCGGCCGACGATCTCACCTATTGTCTGGTTGACCTAGTGATCGCGAGTGCCTTGCCGTCTTCTTCTGCTGTCTGCTGTGTTTGGTCGCTGTGTTTATATCCTTGCAATACTGCCATCTCTGCGTATTTACATGCACTTGCACTAGCCTAGTTCTCATTAATCTTGTAGGCTAATGGCTCAGTTTACATGAACATATACAGTTTATCCACACTCTGCTTATCTCTCCGATTAATATGACTCCCAACACTATAGACCAGCCATTTATATATACGTAATTTGCAGGACGTCGCATCCAATCCTAATCCTTTGTTGACTGCTCATAATTATTCGGTAAACTTACCTACAGTAGTTTGCTATAGCTCTCTAAACTAAAGTACCTGATTTATAATATACAACTAAACTAATTAGGTCTAAGTCTTATGTGAACTTACATTCTTCTTCTGCCATCCACTGGGTTTTATGGTCGTCCTCCTGGGTTTCATTTGTCTCTGCCCAATCAATCGCTTGTCGTGGATCCCACTTGACCTTATTGTCATATCTGACCTTTAGTCTCCTGCGTGGTTCCAACCGCAGTGTTCCTGGCTATGGTCGTCCTGTTTGACGTTTAGCCATCTACTGCAACTAACGAGCGGTCTCCTTAGCTGGCGGTCCTCTTAACTCAAGTGGCTTTCTTGCACTTTAACGACCCTCGGACTCTGCGTGTCTTTCCCTTCTTTGGCTTATCTGCCTTGGGTAGGTTCCGTTCACAGATCCTTAGTTGCTCTCACTCCTATCAGTGATTCAGACGAATTCTAGCATGGGCGCTTGTCCGTCTCCCTTCACTTCCTCCTCCTACAGATACTATACAGACTTGGGCACGGATTAGCCACAATTTCTGAAGTCCTGTTACTATGTTCCATGGGCTGCCCCAAGAGGGCTCAGACCCCCGCCGCTCCCGGAGTCCACTATTAACTGTCCTCTCTCCTGCTCGACTCTTCTAACTGACTGGATCCTCAAGTATATATTACTTCTCGAGTTGGCGCCTTTCTTGAATCACGTGACGTCGCTGTCCCTTGTCATCCAATCAGTACTTCGCGTACCCTGCTTCAATTTGCATCTTATTATTACTCTAACTACCTTCACCCCAATACGACCTTGTTTTTGAGTTCATAGTCCTTGTTTGAGTTCATGCTCCTTGAAGTAGATTTCTCAGCTCAAGCACGTTCCCACTGCCATAAATCTGCCAGCCCACGGTACCCATTTTGGTCTCTAGACAACTTTCGTTTATCTCTGATTCTCGTATGCACCTATAAACTATGTGGCCTGTTTTGTTTTCTGACAGCTCTAACCTAAAGTATACATTACATCTGGCATTCCCCGACCCTGAGAAAGCTACAGAACAACGACAGTTGAGGTAGAGTTTTAGGAAACCGAAACAATTCGGGTTCAGAGCTTGACCTTTCAAGCTGTTTAAAAATATCTTGGCCGATGAACTTAGATACTTCCAAATTCCCCTACTGGTTTTGGTGTCATCAATATCTAGTGCCTTGTCGTCCCATTTTGTGACGCATCAGGCGTTCACAGATAGATAGATAGATAGATAGATAGATAGATAGATAGATAGATAGATAGATAGATAGATAGATAGATAGATAGATAGATAGATAGATAGATAGATAGATAGATAGATAGATAGATAGATAGATAGATAGATAGATAGATAGATAGATAGATAGATAGATCGGGAACGGGAGCTTATATGACTATTTATATAAATTAAATTAGATGCTCCCCACCAGGGCCTGGGCGAAGTCTGGCCGGGTCGGACAGACAGATAGACAGACAGACAGATAGTCGGGAACGGGAGCTTATATGACTACTTATATGAATTAAATAAATGAGATGCTCCCCACCAGGGACTGGGTGAAGCCGGGCCGGGTCAAACAGACAGACAGACAGACAGACAGACAGACAGACAGACAGACAGACAGACAGATCCCCACCAGGGCCTGGGCGAAGCCGGGCCGGGTCATCTAGAGTTTTATATCGACATGATCACCAACACCACTCGGCATGAGCTATAGAAACAAGAACATTCAGCTATACTCACAACTATGGAATATGGATACAAGTCTTCTTCCGTCTTGAAACAGTACTATCGGTGTCAGAAATGTACACTAACCAAGCATGTTGTATAGTTGACACTGGTCATAATGGCGGCCGGTATGACACCGACCACGTCAGCCCTAGTGTGCCGGTTGGTCACCAAAGGCGGCACAGTGGTTTTAGCAAATATAACAGTGTTAAGTATGTGATGATCCTACGACTGGTCAAGCAAATAGGTAGGGGATTTGCGTGATCCTAGACAATACTGCCCACGAATCACGATGGAAATTTAAGGAAAGGTACTAGTCCTAGGCGCTGGAACTTCAATTACGCCTCCCCCACGACGCCTAATGGTATAAACGACGACGACAGCAGCAGCAGCGGCGGCGGCGGCGGCGTCCAAGCAGCAGTAGCAGCAGCAACAACAACAACAACCGTATGTCCAATGTGCCCTGATGCGCGTGGAGGAATTATGTACTCTCCACATTCATAGGTTAGATACAAACTACTCCGGGCCTTTGTGCCCACAAATTACAGGAGAGACATGATTGGCTGGCTCCACTGTGTTTTACCTGATGCACAGAAATATCATTTGTAGGGGACCCATTGAGACCAGTGAAGCTGCAATTTACATGCATGTTGTATACGTGTATTGACTTACACTCATAGAATTAGATGGAAAGAAGTAGAGTATAGAACACAATAGTTAATTGTTGGTTGCATATCGTTTACAAGACGTTGCAGTCAACACCAACATTTTTTGCTGTTGTGATCTTTTGGCACGATTCCGTTCAATAGTTTCCCATTACTTTCTCAACGACCGGCGCCCATACCATTTGGTAAAAAACCAACGCAACGCGGTCTGCTGCTAAATCGCGCGAAGCTGTGTATCGAACGCGGTTATGCGGGATCACGAACTGCGTCCGTACCCCTTGAGAGTAAAGTAGCTTAGTCTGTACTCTGCTTGTCTATCCCTTGTTGGCGTTCAGCATGAAATAGGGGAAGTCGAAGGATGAGCTCCGTTCTATGTCCCATTGTGGTAAAGTGAATTTTGAAAAGGAGATAGATCTCCCTTTTCGATGAGACCACCCACTACAGAAAACCAGAAATGGCTCGTAGACTCCGTGATGCTGACACGATCATAAGGGTAATGTCTAGTAGGTCTAAAGAAAAGGGTTTCCGCCGATCTGACACACAAATACACATCTATAACCAGACGCCTTGCCTAAGGCATATTTGGAGAACCTAGTTATAAAGCATCGCTTGTGGCAAACATTTTATATGTTGATAAACACGGTAGCGGCAGCAGCATACACTTAAAACAGGAAACCCTGTGACAAACATTTATTACCTTCTATGTAACACATCGTAGCGTGGGTAATTTGCATAATAAAAGCCAGCGCTGAATGAGGCAATGTAGACACACAATAAACGGCTCAAGTATAACCAACTCGGACTTAACAGGCTGAACAAGGTTGATTGAAACTGCATTTTTATTTCCGCAGTACCATAGTCATAGACATGGTAACGACTAGATAAAGATCATGTTCAGTGTCGTGATACACTGTGCACATCTCCAGGCCTGGGTTGCGTTCTATAACAGTATCATCAAGCCCGTGCAGAACGTCGGTCTCTTCACTAGCCACCGTAAAGACTCTTCCTCTTTCGCCAGCTTCCTTCTGCTCCCCTGCCTCGTGCATTTTCATTTCTTGGGTGCCTTTAATGTCCTGTGTGCACCTTTCCATTGGTCGATCCATGACTCTAGTTCCAGTAACGAAACCTTCCATTACATTTCTTTTTAACTTAATATAGAAGTTTTAATAACGACCGCTCATAACCTTTCGATAACGCTGACCTCTACATATGCCTAAAGTTAGGAATTATTAAAAGCTCGTGCAACGTGTAAATATCTTCTCTCACTCATCATCATCATGTGCCTTGGCAACTGGCGTAGGAATTAATGTCTCTTCAAGATCTCGGTCCTTGGTTTTATATATCAACTCTGCTGATGGTATCCTTCCATGTCACCGTCTCTGTCCATCCAGCATCACTTATCTCGGCCTGGCTCTGCCCCTTTTCCTATTGATCTATACAGTCGTCACGATGTTTTCCAATGCCTCTCTTCACATTACATGACCAAAGAATGCTGCTTGTCTCTTCCTATGCACATATAGTGTTCTGAATTTCATTAGCCGCTTTGTGAAACGTGGACAATGAGCAGTCAAGCTGAAAAACATCTGACGGCTGTGGAAATGTGGTTTCTGAGGAAAATGAAAAGAATACCATAGACAGATAGAAAAACCAGTGACCAAGTCCTACAAGAAACAAATGAAAATCGTAAACTTATTAGACGTAGACAATCAAAATTTTTTCAACATGTTATGAGAAGAAATAAATTAGAGAACTTAGTGACAACTGGCAAGATCGAGGGGAAGAGAACAAGGGGAAGGAAATAGAAGTAAATATCTGGATGGCTTGGCCACGTGGCATGGTCGAGACAAGACATCTGAGCTCACCCGTGACTCCGGTTATCGAGTGAGATGGCCGAAACATGATCTCCCACTCTAATCTGCATCGCACATGATAATGATTATGCCATGCAGCCATTAAAGTAGGTAGCTAGGTAGATAAGCAGATTTCTTAAAATTGTGTCTAAGTTTAAGTGGGCCCACTTCTTAGGGGGCCTGTAGGACCCACTTGCCATCGGGCAAGCTGACGCCCTGGCCAGTCCGCCACTGCTGGAACCCAGTTTAAACTTGGTTTACCAGAAATCCCAGATCCATTTTAAAAATTCGAATCCCGCCCCAACGAAAACGTACAATACTGACCCTAACATTTTCCAAGGAAAAGGGGGAGGAAGGGTGACAAATTATGAAGCTGTGAGATCTATTTTTGTAATTTAAATTAGTGTGACATCAGGAAACACACAAGACAGTGCGTGCTTGTCACGTCTTAAAGTAGTAGGTCATTGGTACAGTGTCTAACCCTAGGTCAACCGCTCGTTTGTATGTATGAACTTTTCCCTCTCACCACCGTGAATGTTTGCTTGCTTGTAGGAAATCTAAGACAAAGGCAAGACTGTATGTGTGTGTGTGTGTGTGCGCGCGTGCGCCGGCGTGTGTACCATATTCATAAACTGCAACGAGGCCAGCATAGGTGAATGGATAAGAGCGCACGCTCTTAAACTTCTGGTGGGCTGGTGCACAAATAGCGGGTGTGACAACACCGGCCTGGTTCTCGGTGGTTGCCGATATATTGTACTTGGGTGCTTAATTAACTTCTGTCAACCCTGTAACTCCATTGCCGCCAGGACGGTGCCCGGACGACCCTACCCATATGAAGACTGACACTATTCCAAGACACCTACCTGACTATAAGCGAACAATCTTAGAACAGGTGAATCTAGAATCTTTATTAGAGATTCAGACTCTACCACACAAACTGAGAAACCTACAGACAGACATACAGAAATCACAAGTCAATTGGGTGAGAGTAGTCTACGTGACATTCTCATTATCCCACACGAGGTATGGTCAGTGTAGTACTGTTTGTCAGTGTGTAGACCCAGGTGGTAAGACACATTCACCTGAACCTGTATGATACCTCCTGGAGCCTCGGAACTTGGGCCAGGTGAGTTCAACAGCCACTAGCTACCTGGCCTTCAGCACCGTCTAAAGTCACCGCACACAAACCACAGGCCCACAGCACCCAGCAACGGACCCAACGCAAACAGTCTCTCAGGAATCAGCAAAAGGTCAACAGAACACAGGCCACTGCAAACAGGCAGCTGCCCTCAGGATACAGCACCGGATACAGCACACAACAAAGGCCACTCGCCACAAGAACATCAAAGGGTTTCTGAAAGCAAGAGCAGGCCAGGTATACACATCCATCACACTCTTGCACAATACACACTACATCAATATGCATCTACACTAACATCCTATTCATTGTGGTCAGTTCCTCCAGCTCAGATCACCATAGTATGTCTGAATTCCCAGACATGTCTCACGGACTGGTTAGGTTACGACACCTAGTAATCCTAACGTAAGTCAGTAGCTTTTCAGCCACAAGTCTAATACCTAATAGATAGTAGATATGTTGACAGGTTCCATTCACGAGGATGGCAGAATTCCATACCTCCCATGAAGATCATCAAGTGTTTTGGCCTAAATCGTCTTTCTTAATCACCCTCTGTCTCATTAGAAAAGTAGATCAACATCTCAGGATATCTCAGATGAATACTTTATGACACCTCCAGGGTTACTTAAAGTTGCTCAGACTACCATGGTAACTAACCTGAAATACTGAATTAAAGACCAGACAAACAACAGAAGAATTTAGGGTTCTTGTGTTGGTCGTTTTCCACCTTTCTTCCTCGGATACCTGGATTTCTGTTGTGTGTGGGTGTATGTGTATATAGACAAATCATCACATGAATACATTCCTTTGGCTGCATATGAATGGTGTAGAGTCAAACACCCCAACAATCGGGTTCCGATGAAAGTATAGAGACAATAGAAAGTTAGACCTGCCGGACAAACCTTTCCTTTCTCATTAAAGGAAGTGGGGAGTCCGATAACACTGATGAAATATACACGCGTGTGTGGATGTCTCCCCACCGCTATACTGGCCCAAGGTTATAATCCCTTAGTAGGTGTGAAGATATCTTTCCCCTTCTGACTAAGCCCAGTTAAATAACAACAGGCCTATGTGGCGATAATCACTTCACAGCTTATAGCCTCCTACATAGTTGAGTTTCACCTTAACGAGAAACGCATATGGTTCTCGCGCGTCAATCTAGGCTGGGATTGACAAGTACTTGTTTCCCCGCCACCTGATGATAAGTGAAACGTACTAAAGTCAACCTATTCATTAAGAGATCAAATTAAAGCTCTGTTAAAGAGAATTCTTCTGTCAGAACAATAATTTCCTCATGTATCCCATTATTGAGATAGGGCTTCGAATGTAGTATTAATTCGCGTCAACCAGACTACTCCACTGAGCTGGCTCGTGAAATGCATTCCGTCGTATCTGTTTACCGTAGCCCACGCCTTAATCTAAGTTATGATAAACACACAGGCTTGTTACACAACTGGCATGCCTGGTCGAGACTTAACTCACAGCTGGTGTCCGCTGACCCGAGGTCAACGTGTACATCTCGGTCAGAACACAGGCTATGGCGCAGCCGCCCGGCCAGGTTGATAATTGACCCACACCTGAAATAAGAACTTAGTTAAGCTTCGCCAAGTATAAAACCTCTAGGAACAGATATGCAACAGACAGCAACCCGGTCGGTTCATCAAGCCCACGGCTGTAAGTCCACTCTCTGGATCCCCAAAGGGTCAACAGTAGTAAGGTACGTTGTAATCAGGTAGCAAATGGGGTTGGCAACCCCCGATAAATCCTTCTTTACGGGGTTATCCGCCATATTGTTTCGTCATAAAAGCCAACCCCAATTGATCTCAATATTTGAACTTGGCGGGTATGTTTTGGTACTTCTGGTGTCACTTCCGGTTGACTACTTCCGGTCCCTGGGTACCCCCTACTGACCGCCCAGCCCACAGGTCTCTCCGCCGGCGGCCTCGGCTTCCCCCGGTCCGTCTCGGGGCCGCTTGAAGACAGTGAGGCAAGACCCGGGCATGTGGAATACTCATATGGATAAGCAGACCAAATAGGCGCCGGGTACCTGGGTTCTAGTCCCAGTCTATGTGTGGGTGTGTGTGTACACGGTGTAGGCCGATGTGAGGGGCGCGAGGGAATGGTCCCCCACCCCGGATATTAGCCTTTACCCCACCAACCCATACCTACTGAGAGGAAATGAAGAGTGGTGAGCCACAAGGTGCTGGCCTGAACCGAAAGGCAGTATATACTACACTTTGATATAGCCAAAAGGTCGCTTGAGCATATTCAACTTTAGGAAAAAGTCTGAAGCCAGACTACGGCTAATAATTCTATATATAGGTATATCGCCACAATTAATAAACACGTAATAACATATAGACAGTGATTAATTCTAGAGAAATTAACACCAAAGACCAATCTCAACAGTATACATTCAATTAAATTAACATAATCAGAGAAATTTGCAAATTAATCAATAAAATAATATTTTTTTAAATAACGCCAGTTATTTCCCTTGCGTATTTTGGAAATAATCTCCCTTTTCTCCAGTAACAAATGGTACTTTTAGTTTAGTTTAGTTTAGTTTTATGGATCAACATCACGGCACACGGGTGCAACCCATAAGTGCTCCGTTCTCCTCCTAACTAAAACCTGAGTCTGGAGAAACTCAGCTCCGTAGCACCTCCGAGGATCCTGAAATACTTTGGGTAGATTTTTAACTCGAAATTTTGCCCGGGCAGCGCCGTTAGGCTACTCTTTTTCGATTTCCAACTGCCAAGGGATTTTTTACGTGCGCAGCAATACACACGGGCTTCCGATCTCACTACCCAGAGACCAGGGGAAATTACTGTAAGTCCCGGTGGATTCTTTAGATAAATCCTGGTCCTCACTGGGGCCTGAACCCGGGACCTCCAGCACTCGAGGCGGACACCATACCTCGAGACCACGCAGCCCCCACCAAACAAATGGTACTTCCGACAGGTAAAGGTCACGCGCTGACCCAGGCACGCACACGTGAGAAATACGATAATGGCCTGCTGTCACGGCCTAGCCGACGGTTGATAAATGTGAAGATAATTAAACCTGACACCCTAGCCGAGGTCTGGTCAGTAGTATATATATATATATATATATATATATATATATATATATATATATATATATATATATATATATATATATATATATATATATATATATATATATATATATATATATATATATATATATACATGGTAACTCCGCAGAATCCTTAACTTGAAAATAATTATTAATATGGGTACTGTTCAAACAAGGCATTACTATCATATTTAACATCAACATCCTGTGCCTTGTTGTGTATGTGTGTGTGTGTGTGCGGTGTGTGTGTGTGTGTGCACATGCGTGTAGGCATGGGTGTATATGTGTGCGTGCGTGTATGTGAGTGCGGGTGCGCATAGGAAACTGTAAATATTTCTTTAGATAACTGCAGTGATGTCTCATGCGTGTGTGCGTGCGTGTGTGTACGCGAATGCGTGTAGGCATGCGTGGGTGTGCGTGCATGCGTGCGAGCTCATGCGCCTGCGCATAGGAGACTAAATATTTCATTTCGCCTGACATTTCTATAACTGCAGTGATATCTCTTGCGCGCGCGTGTGTGTGCGTGTGCGCGCATGAGTGTAGGCATGCGTGGGTGTGTGTGCATGCGTGCACGCGCATCTGCGTGCGTGTAGGAAACTAAATATTTCTTTCGATAACTGCAGTGATGTCTCTTACGTGTGTGTGTGTGTGTGTGTGTGTGTGCGTGCAGGCACATGCGTGTAGGCATGCGTGTATATGTGTGCGTGCGTGTGTGTGTAGGAAACTGTAAATATGTTTTTCGATAACTGCAGTGATGTCTCATGCGTGTGTGTGTGTGTGTGTGTGTGTGTGTGTGTGTGTGTGTGTTCGCGCATGAGTGTGGGCATGCGTGGGTGTGTGTGCTTGCGTGCGCGCGCATGCGCGTGTGTGAAGGAAACTGTAAATATTTCTTTCGATAACTGCAGAGATATCTTTTGCGTGGGTGTGTATACTTGCGTGCGTGCGCTCACAGACGCGTGCGTGTAGGAACTGTCTTTTTCTCTACTTCTCTCCCAGAAGGTCTGCCTTGATATGGTATAATACAGGCAGTCGTGGAGTATGTGCTCTGCTGGCTGCGACACCAATCCACACGTGCACATGGCTGATTCATCAAGCCTGAAAGTTTTTATACATGTGGCCTATTCTGAGATGCAGAATAATGACGTGTCCTGATCTGTCCATAACATGGTAGTCACCTTGAGCAGGTACTGTGGCTTTCTGGCTGACTTGTTCATTCATTTCTTTTGGTGGTGTGTAACGGGTAGATCAGACTTATCTTATTGTACTCCTTACGCAAACAATCGTTCAGCGCTGGAGTGTCCGGGTACTCTACAGTGGGATGACAACCATTGTATGGTGACCTTATGCTTACTGCTAAGTTCAGAAAGTAGTGTCTTTAGTACCGGCAATGTCCCACACAGGAGCGCCTCGACCACTGATTTTTTTTTTTTTTTTTTTTTTTTTTTTTTTGTATTTGCCAATAGCAACTAATGATACAGCCGAGACACGCGTGTAATGACCCAGTAGGTAAAAAAAACAACAACGGAGGTAATGGAAGAAGCCAACTTGGAAACTAACCCACAAAATAGCCCAGAGGGAGAAAGAAATTCTTTCTGGTGCATGTGTGGTCGGCGAGTGCCGCCACTAGAGATTGTCTTCTTCTGTCAACTGGTCGTTATATACACCGTCATTTTCGTATCACTATTCAATCTGTTTCGAGACAGCGTCGACGCAGTCGAGGGCAAGTTGTGGATCGCTCTTCTAAGCAGCTATCTGGGTTACATGCTACCAAACCCTAAAATGTGAGCTTCTACGTGACATTACCGAGTAATGCTTTGCCGAACATGTTTCCCAAGAACACACCAGGTCACTATTTCGTCAAGTTACCGCAGACTATTGAGGTGAGTCAACATTTCGAAGTGGGTCTGGCCGAAATTCAATTCCCAACTACTATTGCAATGTGCTAGAGAATGAAGTATGGCTAAGATACATCCCACCCAACGGTAGAGTGATAAGAAAGGCGTGTCCCCCGGGCCTGTACAGTTCACCAGACGCGTTTATAGCTGCACTGAATCGACTAATGAAAGATCGGAAGGTTGACGATCAGCTCTGTGTTCTATTCCATTTCGACAAGGCATCAAAGAAAGTCATCGTGAAAATACTCGAACCCGGGGCCACTGTTACATTTAGTGAGAAGTTGCAAGAGATACTAGATAAATTGAAGGTGAAGGGGCGAAAGACCTGAATAACGACCTGCAAAATGTCTACATCTACTGTGATCTCATTGCGGCGAGGCCAATCGGAGACGTCATGGTCCCACTACTAAGGACGGTTCCTATCATGAATCAGCGCTCGACCTCAGTGTTTCGCGCCTGTGACAAACCTCACTACGTACCGCTGAGTCGTTACTCCTTCGACACAGTGGAAATACTTCTAACCACTGATACAGGCACAAAGGTCTCATTCACTACAGGGACTTCAGTGCTGACATTACATTTTCGAGTTCGGAAGAGATCAGACCTAGAATAATGGTGAAATACGTGGCATTACGTAGAAACCCAAGAATGTACGAAGACATGATGTGCCCGAAACTCAGATGATTGATGCCCCGGTTATCTACAATACTCAGATATCAGCCCACCAACCAGGAGACCAGTCTTATGACTACATGCTAAGTGACATGTACATACCAGGCTACCAGCCGAAAAAACCAACCTACTCAGACAATGGTGTGAAGAAATCCAGAAACAACATACAATATGAATAGCTCTGTATGTTAAAATAAAATGTTGCGATGATACTATGTATACCAGATGACATTCAGTAAAATGTACTGACATACTATAAAATGTACTGAAATAGTGTAAAATAAACAGGCATATATTATAATTACGTCTTGGTTGTTGAATTTTTTAGTGTTTACGGTGTAGATAGTTGTCATGTGATGAGAGAATGATACATATTGTTGACAAATTCTAAGGAACCTAAAATATAAAAAAAAATAGGAAACAGGTTAACCAAAGTAGGAAAAACTGTTGACCATAGTCTGAAATATCTCAACCAAAATTATTAAAAGTAGGAAACTTTGCAAAAAGTATGAAAATCTGTTACCCAAAAGGAAAAAAATATTTGGCCACATTTCAATCAAATTTATGAAAAGTAGGAAACTTTGTTAACCAAATGGCAAAAGTAATGACCAAGTTAGAAAATTTGTTAACCAAATGTGAGAAGTGTGGCCAAATTTCAACCAAACTTATAAAAAGTAGGAACATTTGTTACTCAAAGTGAAAAATTGTGGCTACATTTCAACCAAACTTATAAAAATCTCACCCAAACTTATGAAAAGTAGGAAAAGTTGTTAACCAAAGCGAAAAAGATTTTGTCACATTTCAACCAAACTTATAAAAATCTCAGTCAAACTTATGAAAAGTAAGAAAATTTTGTTAATCAAAGGTGAAAATTTTGGCTAAAGTTCAACCAAACATATGAAAAGTAGGACAGTTGGTAACCAAACGTGAAAAATTTGGTCAAATTTCACCCAAACTTATGAAAAGTAGAAAATGGTGTCCAGATGTGAAAAGTTTGGCCAAATTTCACCCAAAATTATGAAAAGTAGGAAACTTTGTTAACCAAATGTGAAAAGTTTGGTCAAATTTCAAAATAACTCAACTAAAAGTAGGAAACTTTGGTAACCAAATGTGAAAAGTTTGGAAACATTTCATCCAAAACTTATGAAAAATAGGACATTTTTTAAACAAAATATGAAAAGTTTGGCCAAATTTCAAACAAGCTCATAAAACGTAGGAAACTTTGTTAACCAAATATGAAAAGTTCGGCCAAATTTCAACCACATCCATAAAATGTAGGATATTTTGTTGGCCAAATGTGAAAAATTGTGACCAAACTTATAAATATCTCACCCAAACTTATGAAAAGTGGAAAAAAAAATTGCCCAGATGTGAAAAGTTTGGTCAAATTTCAAACAAACTCATAAAATGTAATATACTTTGTTAACCAAATATGAAAAGTTTAACCAAATTTCAAACCAAACTTATAAAAAATTGAAAATGTTGTTAACCAAACGTGAAAAGTTTGGCCAAATTTCACCCAAACTTATGAAAAGTAGGAAATTTTGTTTTCCAGATGTGAAAAGTTTGGCCAGATTTCACCCAAACCTATAAAAAGTAGGAAACTTTGTTAACCAAATATAAAACGTTTGGCCAAATTTAAAACAAACTCATAAAAAGTAGGAAATGATGGTAACCAAATGTGAAAAGTTTGGACACATTTCATCCAAAACTTATGAAAAATAGGAAATTTTGTTAACAAAATATGAAAAGTTTGGCCAAATTTCAAACAAAACTCATAAACAGTAGGAAACTTTGTTAACTAAATGTGAAAAGTTTGGCCAAATTTCAACTAAATCCATAAAAAGTAGGAAATTTTGTTGACCAAATGTGAAAACTTGGGACCAAAGTTCAACCAAACTTATAAATATCTCACCCAAACTTGTGAAAAGAAGGAAATTTTGTTATCAGATCTGAAAAGTTTGACCAAATTTCAAACAAACTCATAGAAATGTAGGAAACTTTGTTAACCAAATGTTAAACGTTTTTGGTCAAGTAAAGAAATATTTCATCCAAAACTTATGAAATGTAGGAAATTTTGTAAAAAAAAATATGAAACATTTTAGCCACACTTCAACCAAACTTATATAAAGTAGGAAAATTCTTTAACCAGATGGGGAAAAAATATCTCACGTTGTCATTTGACATCCCCAACCTACTAGAGATATTCGCCTGTCCCTTATGCAAACAACAGCTGTATTGGAAAGATCAGGTTGTGTTCGGCGACGTCAATAAAGATTGATGGTACCCCATGTGACATAATCTGTGTCTTCTTTTTGCTAACTGTTAAACCAAATTCAGAACAAGCATTGGAGAATGCAGATAGTAGACATTGCAATTCTTCCTCAGAGTGGGTCGTAACTGCATCATCATCTGCAAAAAGCAACTCTCTGATCAGTACCCTCCTAATTTTGGTCTTGGCCTTCAATCTCTGAGCATTGTAGAGGCCGCCATCTGAGCGTGAGTGAATGTATATATCACCATCCTGATCACGAAAGGCATATTTCAGTAGAAGTTAAAAGTATATTCCAAAGAGGGCGGGAGCTAGTACACAACCTTGCTTAACTCCACTCTTGATATCAAACTCTTCAGAAGTTGCACCATCAAACTTGATTATATCCGTCATGCCTGTGTGGACCTATTCCACAATGGACAGAAGAGTTGGTGGGCAGCCAATCTTCTTTAGTGCCTTGAACAGACCCTCAAGACTGACCAAATCAAATGCCTTTGTGAGGTCGATGAAGGCAATAAACAGTGGTTGATTCTGTTCACGGCATTTTTCTCGACAAATGACCAATGTAAACTAATTACTATCTCACATTTAACGTGGGACTTGTAAACTAATTACTATCTAACCTTTAACATGGGATATGTAAACTAATTACTATCTCGTATTTAATATGGGTCTTGTAAACTAATTACTATCTCATATGTAATATGGGTCTTGTAAACTAATTACTATCTCATATTTAACATGCCTCCCCCGATGGTGTTTCCACCTTGTCGTGGTGGGGGATTTGAGTTTCTCAATGACCCTGAGAGCTATGCTGGCGGTAGCGTAGCTACCAGCAGGGCCTCCCAAGCCGGACAGGTCAATGGGTAGAGAACAGACAAAGAGAAACACCCTGGTCCTCCAGGTTGGGGGTTGAAGCGTGGGGTTAACATCCCCACCTTTGTAAAAACCATTTTGTTACGAAACGGATACATAATCCTCGAATTCGTACTGAGTTATTTGGACAACGACCTCGGAACGTTAAAGTACTCTTGAGATTTGGAACATGGAATGTACGGACACTATATCGAGCTGGAGCGGCTGAAGAACTAACCCGGGAGCTGGTTGAATATCAAATGGACATAACAGCAATTCAAGAAATAAGGTGGCCAGAAGAGGGTACTTTAGAGCAAAATGGAATTATTGTAATATATGGCGGAAACACTCAAAATAAACATGAATTAGGAACAGGTTTTGTCATCAAAAAAGAGTTATGGGGGGACGTTCTAAACTTTCAAAGCTGTTAACGACAGAATTAGTAAATTACGAATAAAAGGTAAATGGAAAAACATAACGATGGATGATGGTAGAATACTAAAGGACATCTTTTTTGGTGAAGTACAGATGGGTGAGAGATAAAAGGGTCGGCCTCTACTACGATACAAAGATGTGTGTAAGCGGGACATGATTGATACAGGCATTGATAATGCACATTGGGAGCACGTCGCCGCTGAACGTGTTGCATGGAGGGCAAAGATCAGAAATGGAATAAAGACAAAGGAGAAAATTATTGCAGATAAGTCACACACCGAGCGTGTGAGACGTAAGATGGTGCATGATGGTGGAAATGACCACGTGTTCACATGCACCCATCAGTCACATTCGCTACCGCCATAGGTAAAAGTTATTATGCCTTTTTAAAGCACAAACTATCGTCTGTCAAGACGGCAAGGTGCCAATGAATAAATGAATTAATTTACAAGTCCCATGTTAAATATGAGATAGTAATTAGTTTACAAGTCCCATGTTAAAGTCTGAGATAGTAATTAGTTTACAAGTCTCATGTTAAATAAAGTCTACAGAATATCAATGAGCTGTGTCCTTACTCTTGGCATGCAAAATGTGAGGGTGCTATCAAATCACAGGCCCACAGCAGAAAACTGCTTCAGGAAAATTTATTTATTATTATTTTTATGTTCATATTCCAGGAGCCTAGGTGTTGCAGTGACTAGAACCCATACCTGTTGGTACTGTGATCATGCATCCAAATCCCCATTGAAGCAGATTTTTAAAAAATGGACCAGGGCTGCCAGGTCTACCCTACCTAAAATTAACACTAGGAAATGTCCTGGGAAGCAAAGACAACCGCCATGATATTGATCACATCTCCCATCAGGGGCCGATTATTCTATAAAAGTGTTGGCATAGCACCATATAGCCAATATGCATCAAGGATATAAAAGAGTCTTTACTTTACTTACTTAATGTTCATGTTTCAGTATGAAGCGGAGCCACACTTTATTGCAAAATAAGATCTGTCATTTTTAAACCATGATGAACCCTCATCACATAGTCTGGTTCTCTCGCAGAACGTTGCCCTCATCAAGGCCCGTCAGAAAGGTTCTCTACCCTTGGCCAGTTCCCTTGCCTCATGCATTATCAAGCCAAGGTGTCTTCCATATGTTAACTTTAGATCAGTTGTAGCTGAACCTACTGTTATCTCAGACAGCTGGTTTTCTGTTTCTTTCTAACCCAGAGATTCATTACTTTAAAGCAGCAATGACATAAGACAGAAAGAGTTAAGAAAAGTATGTGCTGGATTAACCAGTGAACTTATGGGAAGTTGATTGGTGTACACAGAGTTAATCATAATCTTGTTTTTCTTTCCTTGTGTGTAGTTTCAGAATTCGGCATAATGCCGGTGTTTGTTTGCCATATCAAGACCAGGGATTCAAACTCTGGGCTTTCAAAGTCAACCCTGGTAAAAATTATAGTCATGTAAATATGAATAGCCGGTCTCCCTGGTTGAGAGGTTAAAGCTTTTCTCTGTAATCCCTATATCCATGTGAGTAACGCAGCTGCGCGAGATTCGGTAGCGAATGGCGTCGCGTTGGTTACTTACGGGGGTATGCGAGCCGTCCGCTCAGAAAGCAATGGTAAACTACTGAGCATAATCTTGCCAAGACATCAACAACAGTTGAAAAATGCTGGTATTGACTGCAATGTCCTGTAAAGGATATGCGCAAAAAAATATGAATAAGCATCATCATCTTTCTTAATGGATACCAAGCTAGTCAATTTAAGCAAACCTCAAAGTTTCAGATCAGTTCATTCTTGTCCCTGTTAATTTGCCAAGCCATCCAAGTATGACCGGCTCCGTGGCCGAGGGGTTAGCAGCTTTCTCCGCTAACTCCGAATACTCTCGTCACGTGACGCGACGAGAATTAGCAGTGGTTCGAATCGCAAAAGTGACTTATGAGAGTATGGAGCCGGTCGCTCAGAAAGTCGTGGCGTGCTGATGAGCGTAATCTAGCCTAGGAATCAACATACAGCTGAAAGATGCTGGTGTTGACCGCAATATCCTGAAACAGGATGGAAACGCGAAAAAAAAAAAAAAAAAAAAAATCCAAGTATGACCTTTTTGTCTTATATTTGCCCATTTCCCATTAAATGTGCCAGTTGTCACTAATTTTTCCAGTTTGTCCCCACTCATATCATGCCCTAAACAACTTGACTGTCAATTTAAAACAATCATCTGTTTAGTTTCCATCTATTTAAGGACTACCTCATTTGTACATGTGATTTTTGTTATTGTTTGCTTTGTTTTTCTCTACTGGACAAAGCTACTCCTGTGGAGCAACTGAGTACATCATTTCTCTGAATATATGTTCCTTTGTAAGAAGACATCAGAGACATTGTACAACCACACGGAATGACACTATCCAGTGCCGTCCACCGGGCGCTGGAACGCAAATTATTCCTCCCCACGACGCTTGATGGCAGAAGTGGAAGATGATGATGATGATGATGATGTAAGTTATAATGTACAAGGGATGCACAACAGTAGTTTCCCTTTGGTCTTTCACCTGTGTATCTATGTTTGAACTGCTAGCTTTTGTCTAAAGAGACAAGCCATGAATAACACAAAAGCATCTCTATAAGCACACATTGTTATAATGAATCTCCTGTCTAACATGCCAGTTGATTATGGTAATACCACCATAGTATATAACTGTAGAAATTTATCTGTCAAAAACTGTCATCTACTGCCTTTAATACCTTGCTATTTATCCTCCATTGTTAATGAAGCCTATTATCATGTCGCAGGTCTTTTGAAGGATGTCGCTCCCAAACTGGAACTCAGGAAAGACTTTTGGTCCCCTGTCACTGCCTTATGTATTTTCATACCCAAGGTATCTTTAATCTACAACATCTACTAAAATCGAATGCGCTATCTCGTAACACCAAAATCACAATATACAAAACTCTGATCAGACCAGTTGTGCTGTATGGCTCTGAAACCTGGAGTACAACGAAAAGTGACGAAGCCTTGTTACAAACCTTAGAAAACAAAGTTTTAAGAGGCATCTTTGGACCCTTCAGGGATACACAAAGTGGAGAGTGGAAAAGAAGAAGTAACAAAGACATTAATGATTTGTTTTTAAGTCCCCGCTAATCACTGGTATCATGAAGGCTAATAGACTACAATGGTTGGGGCATATAGAAAGAATGGAAGATAATAGGGAAACAAAACTCGCTTACACTCAGGAAATAAATAACCGTAGACCCCGAGGTAGACCAAGAAGACGGTGGAGAGATAATATACATACAGACCTACAAGCACTTGGAATCAACGACTGGCAAGAGAAGGTCAACCAGAGAGACGAATGGAGACGGATTGTATCTGCAGCAAAGAACCTCAATGACTGGGAACGCTGAAGAAGAAGAAGAAGAAGAAGAAGAAGAAGAAGAAGAAGAAGAAGAAGAAGAAGAAGAAGAAGAAGAAGAAGAAGAAGAAGAAGAAGAAGAAGGTATCTTTAATGCCCTGAGTCCATCTGGTTGATCTCTTGCTTCTTCTTTCAGGACTACATCTTCCATTAATGTTCGTTTTCAACCATTGTACTATTTAATGTGGCCGAAGTATTTCATTTTCTGAGACATGATGCTGTTTATCAGTTCACTTTCTTCAGTGTTCTCAAATATTATAGTTTGTCATAAAGGTGATGATTAAAAGTACTTTTAGATCAAGGATGATGGCCAAAGTACTTCTCATCTGAGGGTAATAGTCAACATATTTCTGATCTGAGGGTAATGGTCAAAATACTTCTGATTCTGAGGGTATTAGTCAATATATTTCTGATCTGGGTTTGTTAGTGAAAGTACTTCTGATATGAGCATGATAGCCAATATATTTCTTACCTGAGATTGATAATGAAAGTACTTCTTATCTGAGGGCAATAGTAAACATATTTCTGATCTTGGGCTGTTCGCGAAAGTATTTCTAAGCTTAGGGTGACAGCCACAGCTTTTTGATCTGAGCGTAAGAGACAAAGCACTTCTGCTCTGAGGTTGAGATAACTAAAGTACTTCAAATATAATGGTGATAGGAAAAAATACTTTTTTATCTGAATATGAGAACTAACATACTTTTGAATCAGTAACAACAACATTAATAAATGTCTCTGCCTTGGTTATTTATTTGTTCAGGACAAGACTTGCTGAAATCTCTTCAAGAAAATGGCTACAGCGGTTACAGTGATAGCCAGCGAATGATTCCCACACTCGACAACTTGGAAGCCCAAAAGCAGGTATTGTATCTATTCAGAGGTATTGACACAGTTGTGTGTGTACTTTGTACAACTTGAACAGTGGTTTTTAAACTTTTTATTTGGGTTGTACATTTCAACTGACATTTACTTATGTCACAATATATATTGTAAATTAAGATATATCTTCAGGAAAAGAAAACACATATGTATATATATTTTGTTTAACTTTGCCAAATTGCTTTTAATAGTTGTGAATTTTATTATTTTATCAAGTTATTTTTATTATAATTTAGTCAAGATACACCATAGAAGTCGGTCATATGTCTGCTATTGTAAAGTTGTATAAGAATAAATTATGCTTAATTCATGTATTTTACCAGGTGAAGCGGGTTCTTCAGTACCTCACAAACGGAGTGGACGAACTGCAAGAGTTCATAGATGATAGAGACAGGTCCCTGAATGCCAACATGCAGTAATGTTAGCTAGCTAGCTAGCTAGCTAGCTAGGTAGGTAGGTAGGTAGTTAGTTAGTTAGTTAGTTAGTTAGTTAGTTAGTTAGTTAGTTAGTCAGTCGAGGTTCCAACTTCACGGCAACACGGCAACTTCACGGCTCCTGGGTCGTCCCCATTATGCTCCATTCCCGTGCCAGCGAAAATCACACAAAATGCTCCCCACTGTCTAATGTGAAAAGTGGAATAGGCAGGAGTCTCGGTAATCCAACAAGCCCGCACAGGTACACTGTGCATAATGCCGCCGTCAGAATGCCAACACAAAATTCATCCACAAATACCACAGATGCAGTAATGTCAAAGTGGTCAGTGTACAGAAGATTCTTAGATATGCACATTTAGTATTTGTCAGAAACTGTCACCCAACAATGATGCCATGGCACTGTCACCCAACAATGATGCCATGACACTGGCAACATGTCTGTAATATTTAGTATTTGTCAGAAACTGTCACCCAACAATGATGCCATGGCACTGTCACCCAACAATGATGCCATGGCACTGTCACCCAACAATGATGCCATGACACTGTCACCCAACAATGATGCCATGACACTGTCACCCAACAATGATGCCATGACACTGTCACCCAACAATGATGCCATGACACTGTCACCCAACAATGATACCATGACACTGTCACCCAACAATGATGCCATGACACTGTCACCCAACAATGATGCCATGGCACTGTCACCCAACAATGATGCCATGACACTGTCACCCAACAATGATGCCATGACACTGTCACCCAACAATGATGCCATGACACTGGCAACATGCTATTCTTTTTCTTCTTCCTCCGAGCCATTGAGGTTCTTTGCTGCAGATACAACCCGTCTCCATTCGTCTCTCTGGTGGACCTTCTCTTGCCAGTCGTTGATTCCAAGTGCTTGTAGGTCTGTATATGTATTATCTCTCCACCGTCTTCTTGGTCTACCTCGGGGTCTACGGTCATTTATTTCCTGAGTGTAAGCGAATTTTGTTTCCCTATTATCTTCCATTCTTTCTATATGCCCCAGCCATTGTAGTCTATTAGCCTTCATGATACCAGTGATTAGCGGGGACTTAAACAGATCATAAATGTCTTTGTTACTTCTTCTTTTCCACTCTCCACTTTGTGTATCCCTAATGGGTCCAAAGATGCGTCTTAAAATTTTGTTCTCAAAGGTTTGTAACAAGGCTTCGTCTCCTTTCGTTGTACTCCAGGTTTCAGAGCCATACAGCACAACTGGTCTGATCAGTGTTTTGTATATTGTGATTTTGGTGTTACGAGATAGCGCATTTGATTTTAGTAGATGTTGTAGTGCATAGTATATCTTATTTCCAGAGTTGATTCTAGTTTGTATTTCTTCCCTTATGAGGTTGGAGCAGTTGAAGATTGTACCCAGGTATTTGTATGTTTCCGTTCTTTTAATGGTCATATTATCTATTTGTATGTGGCCAGAGTTTTTAGCCATTCCGTCTCTTGAAATTACCATATATTCTGTCTTATCTTGGTTGATAACCAGCCCCATCTGTTGGGCTTTTTCCTTTAAGTGAGTCAATATTTCCAATGTCTTTTGTTCACTTTGCCCTATAATATCTATATCATCTGCATAACCAAGCAGCTTGGATGTTCCTCCAATATCACATTCCTCCTTTACCTTCCTTACAACTTTCTCTAGAGCCAGATTGAAGAGTAGCGGCGATAGTGCATCACCCTGTTTCAAGCCAGATGTTATTTGGAAAGGGTCTGATTTCCTGCCTTTATATGTTACTATATTATAAGTATCTTCCATGCATAGTCTGGTCATGTTGATTAACTTCCTTGGTATTCCAAATTCCTGCATAGCATTCCATAGACTATTCCTATGGACACTATCATAAGCCTTTTTAAAATCCACAAAAATGTTATGGAGATCTCTTTTATATTCCCAATTTTTCTCGGCTATTTGTCGTAAGATAAATATCTGATCTATTGTTGATCTGTTTTGTCTAAAACCCGCCTGGTAGTCACCTAATATGTCTTCTGAATATGGTTTTAGTCTATTTAGTAATACTGCGGATAGTATCTTATAGCTTGTGGACAGTAGTGATATTCCTCTATAATTTTCACATTGGAACTTGTCTCCTTTCTTAAAGATAGGTATCAATAATGACTCTTTCCAGTCATGGGGTAATTCTTCTGTCCTCCAGATTTTTATTATTAGTTCGTATAGCTTTAGATGTAATGCATGGCCACCTGCCTTTATAAATTCAGCAGCAATTCCATCAGTCCCAGTTGCCTTATTGTTTTTAAGTCGTGTGATTACATATAGGATTTCTTCAAATGTAGGTTCTTCAATTTGTGGTTCACATGTTAGAACCTCTTCCTGTGGGAAAGTGTTACTTGGAGCTTCACAATTTAGTAATTCAACAAAATATTCTTTCCATGTGTTGCACATTTCCTCATTGGTATTTATCATATTCCCATTTTTGTCTTTTAAACCATATGTGTTTTGTTGGTGCCCTCGTTTCATTGACTTCAGTTCTTTAAAAAACTTTCTGGATTCATTTTTCTGGTGATTAGTTTCCATATCTTTGATTATATTACTCATATATTCTCGCTTCTGCTGTCGGACTATTTTTGTAGCCTCTTTACATTCATTTCTATAATGCTCTTCCTTTTGGATGTTGTTGATGTCATTTAACCATAAATGTCTGGCATTCTTTTTCCTAATGACTGCTTCTTCACATTTTTGATTGAACCATCTGTTCTTTCTATGCGTGGTTAACACACCGAGACATTCTTCTGCGGTAGATTGAATTGTATTCTTGATGTTCAACCAAGTTTGGTCAACGCTTTCCTCCAAAGGGTTTTGCAGAGTTTCAAGTTTACATTGTATTTCATCTGTAAATTTCTATTTGACTGTAATTTCTTGTAGTTTTTCTCTGTTATATGTTGGGTGTAATCTTTGTAATTTAGTATAGAAAGCTCTCTTAAGTTTTATTTTAAATTTTGCTCCAACGAGGAAGTGGTCACTGTGGCACTCAGCTCCTCTATAACTTCTAACTTGCTGTATGTTTGATGCATTTCTGTTGTTAATTAAAATGTGATCTATTTGATTATAGGTTCTCTTGTCACATGATTTCCAAGTTTGTTTGTGTATATCCTTTCTTTGTAGTCTGGTACTGCTAATCTGCAGTCCTTTGGCGTCTGCCAGGTTGATGACTCTCCATCGATTATCATTTGAAGTTGTATGTAGGCTTTCCATACCGGCCACTTTTTTATTAGTTTGCTCTCTACCTATTTTTGCATTGAAGTCTCCCAGCACAATCAGGATGTCCTGTTTGGGGGTTTCTTCTATGACATCTTCCAGATCATTATAAAAGTCTTCTTTAATATCATCTTCTTTCTCTTCAGTAGGTGCATGTACATTAATCATCGTTATATTTTTCCATTTACCTTTTATTCGTAATTTACTAATCCTGTCATTAACAGCTTTAAAGTTTAAAACGTACCCCCATAACTCTTTTTTGATGACAAATCCTGTTCCTAATTCATGTTTATTTTGGGTGTTTCCTCCATATATTATAATCATTCCATTTTGCTCTAAAGTACCCTCTCCTGGCCACCTTATTTCTTGAATTGCTGTTATATCCATTTGATATTCAACCAGCTCCCGGGTTAGTTCTTCGGCCGCTCCAGCTCGATATAGTGTCCGTACATTCCATGTTCCAAATCTCAAAAGTCCTTTAACGTTCCAAGGTCGTTGTCCAGATAAGTCAGTCCGAATTCGAGGCTCATGTATCTGTTTTGTAACAAAAATGGTTTTTACAAAAGTGGGGATGTTAACCTCACGCTTCAACCCCCAACCTGGAGGACCAGGGTGTTTCTCTTTGTCTGTTCTCTACCCTTTGACCTGTCCGGCTCGGGAGGCCCTGCTGGTAGCTACGCTACCGCCGGCATAGCTCTCAGGGTCATTGAGAAACTCAAGCTCCCCCACCACGACAAGGTGGAAACACCCCTATAATATTAAGAATTTGTCAGAAACTGTCACCCAACAATGATGGCATGGCACTGTCACCGAACAATGATGCCATGGAACTGTCACCCAACAATGATGCTATGGCACTGGCAACATACCTATAATATTTAGTATTTGAAAAAGTTACCTGCATGTCCTTTACAGGAT
Source organism: Cepaea nemoralis (assembly GCA_014155875.1). Taxonomy (NCBI): domain Eukaryota; kingdom Metazoa; phylum Mollusca; class Gastropoda; order Stylommatophora; family Helicidae; genus Cepaea; species Cepaea nemoralis. Next base: position 55,365 of record JACEFZ010001973.1, on the reverse strand, counting down.
GTTGGAATCAATCCCAGTATTGTTTGGACTGTTTGTGATTTACTAGTAATTTTACATGCAGTAGTTTGCCATTGCTTTCTGAACGATCGATACCAACACCATAGTGAAAATCAATGCAAGGCTGTCTGCTTCTATATCCCCTGTGGCTGATTGTGAATCCAGATTGTGAAACTGCAGTCACTGGCCCTGAGTTGCAGAAACTGGCATTTAGTATATACAGGAACATAATTAGCCTCTTCTTCTTGCATTCACATGAACTAATTGTATTTGCTGTGTTGTAGCTTGTATAGCTTGTAGCCAGTCTCCGTGGCGATGGCGTTGCGGACGCACTTTGTAATGCAGCTTACCCATGTTTGAAACACAGCGGTGACCGATTTGGCATCAGACCGTGTCATGCTGGTTTTAATGTGTTGGTTTGGGAGCCAGTCGTTCAGAAAGCAATTGCAAACTACTGAGCGTAAAACTTGCCAAGATGTCAACAACGGCAGTAAAATGCTTGTGTTGACTGCAACGTCCTGTAAAGGATTTGCAACTTTAGAAAGAAAAAAAAAGGTTGTATAAACATCACTGTCTATTTTTAGTTCACTCAGTTGTCCGTAAAGTTTGCTTTCACTATTGTTTCTCTAGGCTAGAAGGTTTGCCTTGATTTGTCATATTCAGGGCAGTCTTGGAGTGAGTTGCTGTGTGAGACACCAGTCCATATGTGTATACATGGCTGATTTGCCAGTCATTCATTTTGCATACATACGAATGATTGGGTCCCATTCTGGGGCTCAGAATATTGATTTGTTCTGGTCTCTCCATAATATGGTAATTGTATTTTGCTGGTGTTGGTGGCTTTCTAATTGATTTGATGATTCCTGTGTTTTGGTGGTAAGTGACTGGTACATCTGACTGTTTATCTATTGCACCTTCTTTAGCTTGTTGATCAGCTCTCTTGATACAGTGCAATGCACAGCAAGACAGTATCCATTGTATGATTACCTTATGCTGGTTGCCTAATTCAGACAGTTGTGTCTGTCATACTGCCAGTTTTCAAGACTTGGGGTGCTTGCAGTACTGATTTTGTGCCTGTCAGTAATACCATAAGATGTGAACCATTATTGGCATTATGTAATATCTCTGTTGATTTGCTGAATAAAACTCTTTTCAGCTGCCTCATTGCTAGGTTTTGACAAATGTTCATCACAGGGTAGTCTGACATTGCTTGATCTTTAAATATGTTCTTCAGGTCCTTCTTTATGGTTTTTATAATGTCTTGTCTTTTTGGGAATATACGACTGGAATATCAAATGTTGTGCCCTCGTGCCTGCTTGGCCTATGTAATGATATTCTACGAGGGGAAGGCAATAAGTAAGTCACAACTGGCTGTAGAAAAATATCTAAATATGATAACAACTTGATACCAGTTTATTTTTATACATACATTGTCCCTTTATTTCTCAACATAATTTCCACCAACAGTCCTCCCATGGACAGACATGACAACCAAAGCCACACGGCATGGACTGTAAGAAGATTGGCAGTACACGAGACAGAAGGCTGTGGACAGACATGACAACCAAAGCCACATGTCATGTACTGTAAGAAGATTGGCAGTACACGAGACAGAAGGCTGTGGACAGATATGACAACCAAAGCCACATGGCATGGACTATAAGAAAATTGGCACTATACGAGACAGAAGGCTGTGGACAGACATGACAACCAAAGCCACACGGCATGGACTGTAAGAAGATTGGCAGTACACGAGACAGAAGGTTGTGGACAGACATGACAACCAAAGCCACACGGCATGGACTGTAAGAAGATTGGCAGTACACGAGACAGAAGGTTGTGGACAGACATGACAACCAAAGCCACACGGCATGGACTATAAGAAGATTGTCACTATACAAGACAGAAGGCTGTGGACAGACATGACAACCAAAGCCACACAGCATGGACTGTAAGAAGATTGGCACTATACGAGACAGAAGGCTGTGGACAGACATGACAACCAAAGCCACACGGCATGGACTGTAAGAAGATTGGCACTATACAAGACAGAAGGCTGTGGACAGACATGACAACCAAAGCCACACGGCATGGACTATAAGAAGATTGGCAGTACACGAGACAGAAGGTTGTGGACAGACATGACAACCAAAGCCATACGGCATTGTCTGTAAGAAGATTGGCACTATACGAGACAGAAGGCTGTGGACAGACATGACAACCAAAGCCACATGGCATGGACTGTAAGAAGATTGACTCAGCTAGGGGATCAAAAAGCTGATGTGCTACACATTACATCACACATCAACCAGATGTTCTCCTTTCTTGGGTGATTGTTTTGGTCGCTTTCCATTTTTATGACATTTTGTTTAATTTTAGTCTAATGCACTTTAAAATTATGATAGCAGAATAATTACATAATACAAAAATAGAAACATCTTTATTAAAGTTAACAGGATCCATACATAGAGTGATAATGACATAAATATGTAATAATTGATATCAACAATGAATGAAATTAAATAAAAACATTGTCTTGAATTGCATGCAAATGGTATTTCAATAATAAATGAGTTTCTAGAAATATTTAGTGACAATATTAAAATATTTATTTATAACCACGATTTGAAAACGAACAAAAATTTGTGATTTATATCAGTAAAGAAAATTTTACAAATTATGTCTGCTGAAAAGCCTAGTGGTTTCCTTAAACAAAAATGGGCTTTAGCTCACAGATACCCACCTGTAGGCTGGTACCGTCATGGCATGGGATCTGAGCTGATTTCCTACCCTGATAATTATGTCATTATGAAAGGTTCGGTGGGATGAGGAGTCAGGTCAGCTGGGTAGTGTCAAGCTGATGTCCTCAATGTTAGTGGTGGTTGGTTACTGGCCATAGTCTGACTGAACTAGATTACTGATTTATTCTGCCAGAAGACATGATCTAGACTGGGGTAGAGTCAAGTTGATGTCCTCAATGCAGGGATGTCCTTGCCTATGGTAGTTGGTTACTGGCCATAGTCTGACTGAACTAGATCACCGACTTATTCTTCCAGAAGACATGATCTAAACTGCGGTAGGCACTGGGCTGCCCACCTCTCTATTGGTTAAAGTTTTGTTGATGTCTTTTACTTATTTCAGCTTGTTAATCTACCCTTGGTTTATGTGTGTGTGCTGTATGATGATGAGCTGTTTTTACTGATCGGTAAGAAGTTAAGTTAGCTAGTCATCAGATTATCTTGAATGCACATCCAATAATTCAGTCCATAAATGCTTAAATCCCTTCCTTAGTATCTCCCACAGCGTGTCATGACTGATTACACAAATTCTGTGTTGTTTGACTATACTTCTTTGGCCCCTTACTTAGCACTTTTTTCTGACTTCACCCATTCTAGTATGTTTCTGCAGTCTAATCAAAATTGCAGATTCACTGTCACAAGTTGATTTATTTAACTGCACTGCCTCTCTGAGAGCATTCAACAAATCAGCCCCGTAGATGACTCGTCCACTTTTCACAGTTGTCCAATCCACACGCCTAACGGCTTGTTCATTTCCTCTTATACCTGACTGACCTGACAAAAATCAAACTGGCTGTTTGTCAGACCCAACCCCCTCAGCAACTCCATCCCCTGTCTTTGAGTCCAATCCATCTTGATCTTCCTGAGTACACTCACTGAACCACTGTGAAAGTGCACCTGGGTGAAAATCAGACTATACTGAATGGTAAACAAAGCAATACAAGTTTGGCAAGAAACCTGGCATGTTGAGCATACTGGGGCATACAGCAGAAGATGTGGCTTCAACTGAACACTCACTCAAGTGGTTCTTTGTTTAATCCCATGTGGCTTCAACTGAACACTCACTCAAGTGGTTCTTTGTTTAATCCCATGTGGCTTCAACTGAACACTCACTCAAGTGGTTCTTTATTTAATCCCATATGTAATGGTAATATTGGGACATACAGCAGAAGGTGTGGCTACAAGTGAACACTCACTCAAGTGGTTCTTTATTTAATCCCATATGTAATGGCAACATAAACATTGCAATACATGTGTAGTCATATCCTAAATTGCCAGCAAAGACACCAGCAGAACATGTGGGGTAACAGAATTGAACAAATTAGTTTGCCACAATAACGGAAAATCTTCTTTGCCTGTCCTACACTAAGCCACATGCACGTATATCCCATTTTGTCAAGATGTTCAGCCATAACAAAGATTGTGCCCGAAAATGGCTCTTACAAACGGCATCAGGTGACAACAAACAGTTTATGTCTTTAAGCCTTGTTCCTGCTTGACATGGCAGTATCATCTGGTGGACAGGAATATGCTCCAGATGCCAGGTAGATGTCACTTATTTCATACTTAGTAGCAAAACTTGTATACACAGCTTAACACAAACTTGTCTTGAGAAGTTCACACATGAATACATGTCAAATATGATGAAAGTGCAGGCTTGCATTAACTTATATTCTTCAAAATGAACAATAGTGTGAAAGTGCATTCCTCTAAATGAACACTATTGTGAAAGTGTGCTCGCCATGTACTGTACTGACTCTGCTTACATCTTAAAGAAGAAAATGATAAAAGGGAAGCCTGACATTTGTGTGCATTCTCTTTCGTGTAAAACATGGCTCCAGGTCTGACCTAGCAAAGTGAGTTTGTCGAGTTGCAAGCAATTATCAACCTAAGTCATGTCCAGTCTGAAGAAATTGTGTCGTCTACAGGAAGTTTGTGTTTGTGTCCAGTCTGACAGAATTAATGTTTTAATGTCCCTGAGTCAATCTAGTTTATAGGTTTTATGTCCTTAAGTCCTGTGCAGTCTACAAAAATTATGTCCTTAAGTCCTGTGCAGTCTACAGAAATTATGTCTTTAAGCCTTGTTCATTCTGCAGAAATTATGTGCTTAAATCATGTGCAGTCTGCAGAAATTATATTCTCATGTCCAGTCTGCTGATATTATGTCCTTAAGCCATGTTCATTCTGGATAAATTATATCATGTCCAGTATGCAGTAATTATGTCCTTAAACCATGTTCATTCTGCAGAAATAATGTCCATAAGCCATGTTCATTCTGCGGAAATTATGTCCCTAAGCCACGTTCATTCTGCAGAAATTATTTCCTCATGTCCAGTCTGCAGAAATGAGGTCCTTAAGTCACTCCCAGTCTGCAGAAATGATATCCTTAAGTCACATCCAGTCTGCAGAAATGATATCCTTAAGTCACATCCAATCTGGAGAATGCTATCCTTAAGTCACTCCCAGTCTGCAGAAATGATATCCTTAAGGCACATATAATCTGCAGAAATGGTATCCTTAAGTCATTTCCACCTGCAGAAATGATATCCTTAAGTCACATCCAGACTGCAGAAATTATCTCCTTAAGTCATATTCAGTCTGCAGAAATGATATCCGTAAGCAATATTTAGTAAGCAGGGATTATGTACAGATTTTGTGTTCTGTATCAAACAAATAATCATAAATATTAGGTCAGTGGCTACCTACCGGACACAAGCACTAAAATGTGATCAATGACTACCTATAGGACACAAGCACTAAAATGTGATCAATGACTACCTACAGGACACAAGCACTAAAATGTGATCAGTGACTACCTACAGGACACAAGCACTAAGTTAGTGAAAACTATTGTCATATAAGTGAGTCACCAATGAACATATGTTGATGACTTACTGTGTACTGAGGGGATTCTGAATTAATATTATTGTGAATATACAAGGGTCTTCTCATAAGTCTTTAGCTTGACCATGAAGGAGTAGGCGGACAAAATTGACATTTGGCACATGTATAGCACATTCAATTTGTAATGGACATAAGAATTATGAATGTCCCACCTCAACTGGTTTTCCCGATATGGTGCATGGCACAACACACCCTATTTACCAGATCTGCACATCCAACGCTTTGTCAGAGCAATGGAGAAATCAGACGCCAGGACTGTGATAAAATTCTTGATGTTACAGGGAAAAACACCTACAGAAATACACAGGGAGATGGAGCTAGCGTTTGAGGAAGTCTTTCCTTCATATGCTTCTGTAAAAAAAGTGGTGTTTGCAGTTTAAGTGTGGCCATTCCCAAGTTTCTGATCTGCCAAGATCAGGACGACCATTCTCAGAACGCAATGATGCAAATGCTGCAAAAGTGAAGAAAATCATAGACCAGGATAGGAAAATGACAATTGCAGAGATAACAGGTTCAGCAAAACTGAGTAAGAGTACAGTGTTTAGAATTTTACACAACAGACTGAACATGAGAAAATTGTGTGCCCGCTGGGTCCTGCGCCTGCTGACATGTGAACAGAAACAAACACGGGTTGATTGCTGTGGCCAGTTGCTCAACATGTGGCGGTCGAAAAACATGCTGACGACCATGGTGATGGTAGATGAGACTTGGATTCACCATTAAGACCCAGAATCCCAAATTGCCGGCATGTAGTGGAAAACCCCGGGCACGCCAACACATGTCAAGCCAAGAGTACAAAAATCTGCAAGAAAAGTGATGCTGACTGTTTTTTTTTGGGGGGGACGTCAATTGTGTCATATTGAAAGATTACATGCATTATGGCAACATGGTTAATGGGCAGTACTATGCAGATCTCCTTATCAAACTAAGAAAGACTGTGACCAGAAAAACGAGGGATAGCATGTACTCAAATTCTGCCTTTGCTTCAAGACAACGCACCCTCCCATAAAGCACGGCTTGTGCTGCAAACTGCCAACGATTTGAATATTGAAAATTCATTCACACCCATATTCTCCAGATTTGGCTCCATCAGACGTTTTTCTTTTCCCAAATCTTAAAAAAAAAACAGCTGAAAGGAAATCGTTTTGACAGTGATGATACTGGCTTGTGATACCTGGTTTAGTTTGAAAAATAGGTTGTTTTATTCTGAAGGTCTTTTCAAGGTAATGCAGAGATGGCAGAAATGCATAAATTCAGGTGGTGGCTACATTGAGAAGGAATAAGCACTGGGCCAAATTTCAATTTTCTCCGCCTACTCCTTCATGGTCAGGCTAAAGACTTATGAGAATCTCCTTGTATAGTAATTCTCTGTCCAGGCTACTTTCTTTATTTTAAAGTTTGCTTTGAAGCCATTTCAACTGTTGAAGTTCTACCAATGAGCTATTTCTTGCTTGAAATAATTCAATCTTTAAGCGATTTCTTGCCTGTAGTAGACCTGCCTTTAAGTCCGTGGGAATTCTTTTTAATGCCAAATGCCAAGTTGTGCCTGTAAGAGTTATGTCTGTATACAATATCTGTTTCTACATCAATTATGTTCCTATGTCTTTGCCTGCCTGTCTGTAAGAGCTGTTTCTAATTACTTGACTCATTTTGAGAATCACTTCTCAGTTCTGTCTTGTAAGTCAGTGCACTGTTATTAGACTTTGACTTCAAATCCTTTGTCATGAATTTCTCAGAGTCTGTGGTGGAGCGACCTGGAATTGGAAAACAATTATAAGGAAATTATATATATAATTGTAGTCTTTCTGTTGTTTAAAAAAAAACGTAATTTCTAGAGGAGCTAAAAGAACTGTATAAACGACCTAATCTGGTCATTATTGTGGTAGAACAGTCACTCACCAACTTTTAACAATAGAATTAGGTTTAGAAATAGATTTAAATCTACAACCGGGTTCAACAAGTAAATACGTGCACTGATGCCAAATGTAACAAAAATGCCATAATGTATCTCTGCAACCTTGGAAAGAAGGAATACTGAATGATTATATTTCTTTACTTATTTCAGAGCTAAAGACAGGTAATGTAAAATAATATGTACTTTATATATAGACAGATACCATATGAAACTGGCGGCTGTGGCATGTGGGTTAATAAAATGCAGTTTCACAATTCCCTGACATACTGAGTTGAGGGTTGGAAATAGCAGCTGCCGATTTGGTAGCAGATCGATTAGCGTTGATTTTGATGGTATGAGGTGTTGGCTGTTCAGACAGCATTTGCACACTAGAGAAATTGCCTAGTAAACCACAAACAGCCAATAAATGCTGGGGTTAGCTGCAATGTCCTGTACAAGACATGCAACTACAATTTTTTGTTAACCATTACATTACATTGGCACCTTGCTGTCTTGACAGACGATAGTTTGTGCTTCAAAAAGGCATAATAACTAGTATCCATGGCTCTAGCGAATGTGACTGATAAGGCCTTGTGGGAGCACGTGTACACCTCGGAGGAGCAAATGGATCACCGTAGTCTGGCAAGAATGAGGCAGCGAGGAGTGGCGAGGGGATCTGGCCGATGCTCGATGCTCAGAGGAAAGGCGAGACGGACATATAATCAGCTTGCTACTGGAACTATTAGTGCTGGAACTCTTCGCTGGCCGAATGCTGTGATGTCGGCTCCTAAATCAATCAGTCAATCAATGTACTTTACATATAGACAGATACCATATGAAACTGGCGGCTGTGGCATGTGGGTTAATAAAATGCAGTTTCACAATTCCCTGACATACTGAGTTGAGGGTTGGAAATAGCAGCTGCTGATTTGGTAGCAAATCGATTAGCGTTGATTTTGATGGTATGAGGTGTTGGCTGTTCAGACAGCAATTGCACACTAGAGAAATTGCCTACTAAACCACAAACAGCCAATAAATGCTGGGGTTGGCTGCAATGTCCTGTACAAGACATGCAACTAACATTTTTTTTTTAACCATTACATTACATTACATTGGCACCTTGCCGTCTTGACAGACAATAGTTTGTGCTTCAAAAAGACATAATAACTATTATCCATGGCGGTAGTGAATGTGACTGATAAGGCCAATTCGCGCTGTAAATGTTTGTCCACAGTGGGTGCATGTGAACACGTGGTCATTTCCACCATCATGCACTATCTTACGTCTTATATGCTCGGTGTGTGACTTATCTGCAATAATTTTTTCCTTTGTCTTTATTCCATTTCTGATGTTTGCCCTCCATGCAACACGTTCAGCGGCGACTTGCTCCGAATGTGCATTATCAATGCCTGTATCAATCATATCCCGCTTACACAGATCTTTGTATCGTAGTAGAGGCCGACCCGGAGATCTCTTACCCATCTGTAATTCACCAAAAATGATGTCAACCATGTGAACCTGCAATACCATTATTTTGGCTAGGTGAGAACCCAGAGCTGTTGATACTTGCACGAGCTGAAGAATCAGGCAACTGTTGATTACTTGTTTCCACCTAAGTAAACAACACGCTCACAATATCAATAATGCACATACTCATGAGTGCTACAAGAGGGGTGTGCAAACTGTGGGTGTTGATAATTTACTATTGTCAAAGTGACTTGCTGCTGCAACATTCTTATCTGGAATTGTACAAATTTTGAAATCCAGCCTTTCATCAGGGAAAAAATCTAGCCAACCTTGGTTTTGTTAGTTACACTAGTGTTTCTCCAGGATGCTGTATGAGACGGAAGACAAGTGTTCCTCAGTAGAGTACATGGTACACCAGCATCTCCGCATTTTTAAATTTCACCTAAATACTATTTTGTTTTCTTATTATATTTCACTAATGATATATATATATATATGTATCCATTAATATTTGCATTTCTTCTTGTAATTTCATACACACTTTTCTTCTTGATGAGGGAGGGTTACTTATCTGTAATGTTCATTTTGTGATTATACTGCTTATGCATTATTGCATGTTTTATATTGCATTATTCTTTTAAATCCCTGAACAAATAAATCAATCACTTACTTCTAGTTCTAGTTTTGCAGAAGACAGACCTCCAGTACTGCTGAACTTTATGATTGCGGGCGACCATCATGGCAAATATGAGGAAACCTTGAACAGACACCAGAGTGCAGAACAAGTACTGGAAGTAGACACGGGCTTCCCCAATGGCAAAGAATCCAAATGTCCATGATAAACCTACAGATATAAATGTCAAAGTGTCATTTCATATGATTCAGGTGGCATTGTAAGAATGATAATGGGTATTTTAGGATCTTTATATTTTAAAAAAAAATCCTGGAGAAGGAATCTACTATTGTTCTGAGATGTGCTGGGACCTTCACATTGTGTAGGTGTGAATGCTAGGACCATCACATTGTGTAGGTGTGAATGCTAGGAATATCACATTGTGTAGGTGTGAATGCTAGGGCCATCACATTGTGTGGGTGTGAATGCTAGGACCATTACATTGTGTAGGTGTGAATGCTGGGACCATCACATTGTGTAGGTGTGAATGCTAGGACCATCACATTATGTAGGTGTGAATGCTAGGGCCTTCACATTGTGTGGGTGTGAATGCTAGGACCATTACATTGTGTAGGTGTGAATGCTAGGACCATCACATTGTGTAGGTGTGAATGCTAGGACCATCACATTGTGTAGGTGTGAATGCTAGGGCCTTCACATTGTGTGGGTGTGAATGCTAGGACCATCACATTGTGTAGGTGTGAATGCTAGGACCATCACATTGTGTAGGTGTGAATGCTAGGATCATCACATTGTGTAGGTGTGAATGCTAGGACCACCACATTGTGTAGGTGTGAATGCTAGGACCATTACATTGTGTAGGTGTGAATGCTAGGACCATCACATTGTGTAGGTGTGAATGCTAGGACCATTACATTGTGTAGGTGTGAATGCTAGGACCACCACATTGTGTAGGTGTGAATGCTAGGACCATCACATTGTGTGGGTGTGAATGCTAGGATCATTACATTGTGTAGGTGTGAATGCTAGGACCATCACACTGTGTAGGTGTGAATGCTGGGACCATCACATTGTGTAGGTGTGAATGCTGGGACCATCACATTGTGTAGGTGTGAATGATGGGACCATCACATTGTGTAGGTGTGAATGCTAGGACCATCACATTGTGTAGGTGTGAATGCTAGGATCCATCACATTGTGTGGGTGTGAATGCTAGGACCATTACATTGTGTAGGTGTGAATGCTAGGACCATCACATTGTGTAGGTGTGAATGCTAGGACCATAACATTGTGTAGGTGTGAAGCTAAGACCATCACAGTGTGTAGGTGTGAATGCTAGGACCATCACATTGTGTAGGTGTGAATTCTAGGACCATCACATTGTGTAGGTGTGAATGCACGGAGGGAAAGGTAGATAGTCTTCCCCTCTCTTAGCAGACAAACACAGGCGTCAAATGCATGTCCACCTGCCCTCATGACAATATCAGTATGGTCTCCTAGAGACTACAACAACCACCTGCTTTTAGTATCTTACCCCTTCTGTCGCAAGACGCTGCGTTGTCATCCCAGAATACTCTCTGGTACACATATATGATGGACTACTCAGAGAAATCAACAAAAGAACAAACTGTTTTCTCTATATTCAAGGCTATCTAGCTTGATATAAGCTTGCAAAGCCGGCAGTAAATGTATTATTCATCAGTCTACTGACTGTGTGGGAAATGGAATGTGACCCAGACGGGCTATGACACCACACAGACACATTGGCGCCTTCTCGCCCAGGTAGACCCTGGCTAAATCAACAATGAACTGGGTCAGTGGTTTAATAAAGGTCATTACCTGTAGAGAGGTGGAGAATGTCAGAGATAGTGAAATAAAACCACCCAGGCGTGAACAACATATTGACCCAGGTGGAGATAATAGGCCTAGGGCTGTAAACAAGCCAAGTCCACTCAGACTGGCAGACTCAGTAGAGTGTGAAACAGACCTTGTAAAACCGATCAACTGTGAAGTGTCAAGACTGGCCACACAGAGTAAATGTTGGCAATTAACACTGAATCAGGAGACTACCACAGTCAATGGTGGGAACCAGACCCCCAGATCAAATAAGGCATTTAAAACCACAAGAAAGTGGTAATTGAATTAAACGCCTTGGGGAGATAAGGAAGAGTATATATGCTAGAAGATTCTGATACTCAGATCAGGAATGAAAAATCTTCGAACAGGTGAGAAGAGAGAGTAAATGTAGATTTCTTAGTAACTATCTAAGTCTTTTAGATGTATGTACTGATTTTCAGTCTATATCTGACCTAGGTTATTTCAAGAAATATCATTGTCTAAGGTTACTTGAGTGTGCACTATTCCTTTCTCAGTTCAGTGTACAATATCATAGTGCTTTATGTGTTCTTCTTCTGAGAAGTAGGAACCTTATGTTAGGCAGATCTTGGCTATGTTCTAGATACTTTTCAGTGTCATGTGTCTTAGAGATGCTTGTCATTTCTTTGTAAACTAGTCTAGTTGCCTTTTGGTGTGTGCATTTGTTGTAAAGAATAGTCAACTGACCATTTCTTTAATTCTTACCAAGCAGTGGCTAAGTGGTGACTAAACTGGGCAGATCAGCAATATGGCTGTTCTGTGTGGTCACTTCAGTTAGACTTGTTGTATATCTCATTTGGTAGCTATACAATATTATTACTAATTAATAATGCATGATGCTATTATGTTGAGTATCATTATATGTCCATTTTGAAGTAATATAATGTATGTATATTGGATGTTTGATATAGTTGAAGTCTCATATGCATAATTTTTGTTATACTTTGGACATGCACTCGGCAGACTGTTATTTTGTCTGTAACGTATATGGAAACTATGTTTCCCAGTTTGTTGTCAATAAGGATATTACTTCCTTTTTGCATTCATACTACGTATGTAAGAATAACCTTATATGCCATTTTGAATTCGCATACCTTAGGTTTAGTTGATGTTGATTTGTTATATGGTAACTCACTAAGAAGAATTTGGTGTTACGCTATTGTATGCGCATTGGCACATTGGCCATCGATTGTGTTGGAAGCAGAGGTGTAATGGTACAGACATGACCCATAATTGGTATAAGGTATATGGTGCTAAACATTTCCAGTGTATGGTGGACAAGTGTTCACGGTAATTCACGTAAGCCTGGCACAGATACTGGTCCCGGCTTGTAAGCCCGGATGATCAGGTACTATTATAATACCATTACCGACCCTGTGAGCTGCTAAACCAACTTTGGACGGAGCGGCTGTACGACCCAGAATGTCTGTATTAGCAACATGGACATAGGACGGCAGAAATGTAATAATTACAGGCGTGTGAGACAATTGAAAAACCCATCCCAGACTAAGACCGTAGGACAGAGATATGGAGGGAGAAGGAGGAGAGTTAACGCACAGAAAAGCTGGAAGAGAAACTTGGCCAGACTGGTCCTTGTATAGGGGGGTAATAGAATGTATGTATTAATTAGGATTGTACTGATGTAGAACTAGATAATACACATTCTTGATGTTCTCTTTCAAGCCCTCAATAGGAGCCCAGTACCCATGCTGTGACAACGAGGAACTAGGGGAGACAGGACAGTCACTTTGTTCTGAACACCGTCCGGCTGTTCGCTGATCTGACCACGGCTGTTTGCTGATCAGAGTATAATGGCTGTTAGGGGACCTCTCACTGATCCAGACAGGATTCAGAGTTATATATTTTATATTAATCATTTCACTTTCATGATTACTGTAGTGCATAAACTTATACAATTTCATCATCATAATCATCTTGAAAAACATCAGATGTCTAATAATAATGATAGCCAATAAATTTTGTAGTTTATGTTAACTCATAGTTCAGTCGTTATACTTTTAATTCCAATTGTGCATACGTGTTGTGTGTGTACATTGGTGGGGGATTACTTACACACCAAGGAAGGGAACAGTCAGGGGAGAAAATCCTGGACTGGGATAGTTGTCAATTACTCTTAAATTTATACTTAATAATCTATCTCAGCTAACCTTCTCCTTCCTACTCCTTGGTGAATATTCAGCACAGTTCATTTCAATTTTGTTATGAGCCATTTGGAGCTGTATGTTGGATATTCAGGGCTTAATCTGTAGTTCAGCCATATAGATTTTGTCCCTAGTTAATTTCTGACTATTTGGGATTGCACGCCAGTGAATAATACTTTCATCTAGCCGGTGGTGCACCCCAACTTCTGACACATTCTAACACAATCATTTCAGTCATCAATCCTAGATAAACACTAACATGTCAAAACAATGACACGGGAACAGTCAGTGACAGGACATCATCTACTGAAGGCAATGCTGGTACAGACGATGGCTCTACGTCCCAGTTCAGTGACCTTTCTGAGGTCAACATTCAGGCTCTGTGTCTGAGGAATGGTTGTCTTGTTGACACCACAGGTAAATGGCGTCAGTGCATATACATATTGTAGTTAGCTCGCTGAACCGCTTACTTAAGACATTGTTTTGAAAATCTGGTTTCTTTCCAGACCGCCCTGGAAGTTGTTCAATTTGTTTTAGGATTATTCGTGCTCCTTGATCATGATGACCTCCTACTGAGTTTATAAGTGTGTAATCTTTATGTTCACCATGTCTATGACACTTCTAGAATTTCCAAGCTTATATTATTTGCTTCTGAAACCAGGCTGTTAATTGTCCTTGCTTGGTACAGTATAAGGTACATTTCTATTTTAAGAAACCTCTTTCTTTATATTTTACAAGGAGATATTGTCAGACAATAGGTTGGAGTTGGTGAGAGGTTTTATGCACTCAAACTCTCTTTCTGAAGGTGGCGTAGTGGTTTTGTTGGTAAGTTGGATTTAAATGGACTTCTCATTCAGAAAGCAATGGCAAACTACTAAACGTTAAATTGCTAGTAAATCACAAACAGTCAATAATGGCTGTAAAGGACGTGCAACTTTTAATTTATTATTAGGTAAACAACTTAGTGAAATGTAAAGCAGTGAAATTGTCAAAGTGCACTTAAATAAAAACATGCGGAAATACTTACCAAGTATACAGAATGAAATGATAGAAGCTCGAACATTGACTAATGTTTGGTTTCCTTGTTGTGTCACACGTGCAGTGTTATCTCCTCGTTTGTGCAGACGAATGACAATTTGAATGAAAATGATGATGTTGGTGATAACAATGAGACCGACAGGCAGGGCGAAGCTGTAGTAGAGAGCTGTGCGTTTCATCCAGCAGCTGTATAAATAATATGCAATAAGGCAATTAGAATAACCAAGCCAACACAGGTACATCATCCTAGACATGTGATGGAAATGATAAAACATCTTACAAATGTAATGGTAATCATGAATAACTGTTAGCAATGATAACAAAACATCAGTCATGTCATTGTGACTACAAATGAAACTATAAACTGAAACAGACCTGCAAGTGTAACACATGTGCACTTGGCGATTAGAGCCGCAGGATTTAGTTCACATACACCGAGACTGCCCAATGTACAACATATCTAGGTAAACCTGACCTAGAGAAACGACAGTGACATAGGCTCTATGACCACTGAGTGAACTAAACAACTAAAATCTCACAAGAGACAACACTGTAGATATAAACATTTCAAGCTAACAAAAGAAGAAGAAGAAGAAGAAGAAGAAGAAGAAGAAGAAGAAGAAGAAGAAGAAGAAGAAGAAGAAGAAGAAGAAGAAGAAGAAGAAGAAGAAGAAGAAGAAAATGTAAAGGAGCCTTTTATACAATTGAAGGCTTGTTGGGCATAAGATGCTAGACCCATGTTATTTATAGACCACTGGGCACTCTGTGGGTGATGTGGTCAATAGCACACTGGTGGCTTTTACTGTGGGTGATGTGGTCAATAGCACACTGGTGGCTTTTACTGTGGGTGATGTGGTCAATAGCACACTGGTGGTTTTTACTTCCCAAACATTTCCTGGTGCACATTTAAGGCTGGGTGGCTCAGATCAATTGTGAAAATCTGCCTCAATGCGGAATTGACTGTATGACCCTAGCCACTGCAATACTGGGGCTCCTGGACAAATAAGAGTGAACAAATAGGGGCCACATGAAAGTGACAAACATATCCCAGTAGTTGGAAATTACAACGGTTAAATTTACAATCCTACCCACAAAAGAATGACTATAGCATGTGTAAATCTGATACACACACGCACACATCTGGATACTCATTCTGTATGAGGGACCGGAGCATGAATTAATTATTTATGTGTGCATGTGATCCTCTATGAGAGGGACTGGAGTATGTATGCATTATTTATGTGTGCCATGAATGTGACCTTCTTTGAAAGGGAGATGTATGAGTTATTTATGTGTGCAATGCATGTGATCTTCTATGAGAGGGACTGGAGTATGTATGAGTTACAGTGGAACCTCGGTTTTCGTCGATAATCCGTCCGAAAACAGTCAGCAAAATCCAAAACCAATTACAACTGAAGCAAATATTTCCATATGAATCAATGTAAATACAATTAATTCATTCTAGACACTCCGAGATACATACCAAAACAACACATTGTATAGAGAATAAATATAGTTTTTAATACTAAAATCCAATAAGAAATTAATATAAAATGAATACAAATGGCTAATTTAAAGAATAAATGATAATTTACCTTGGAATCTATCTTTCTGAAGACTCTTCTTGGCATATGGAAGATGGAAAGGAGGTGTAGGGGAGGTGCAGATATTATTGTTTGGAAAGGGAATTCCCCACCTCATAAGGACTGTAGGTATCAAGGCACTATCTGGGGTCAATTACCTTCTTGGTTTTCTAGTCTTTTGTTTGTCAGTATGCCCCTTGAATTTTTCAAACCATTCTCCGCCGGTCTTAAAATCACTAAGTACACTAGCTCTCGTCCCAGGCATTTTCTTAATGAGATCGGCATGCAACAGTCTGCCTTTTCACATATGATTGCCTCCAAAACAGAATCGCCAGTTAACTATTTTTGTTGTATCCAAATTTCTAATAACTGTTCGACCTCTTTAATTGTTTGCGATCTCTGTTTCATTAGCATATTCACGCCTTTTGCTACATTATTTTATTTCTTCCTTTTTCGCCACAACAGAACTTATTGTGGATGGCCAATTCCTGTACATGCGGCCGATTTTAGCGATCTTAATGAAGCTTTCGTGTTTTCAATAATTTCCTTCTTCAACTCCATTGTGTTACTGGCCTTCTTTTCCGAAGGGCTGTGGTTCTGGAAACTTTCTTTGGTCCCATGATGGAGCTAATAGGAAAGGGTTAACTTATTAGCAAGTGATGCTCACACAACGAGAAACAACGGCAAACTAAGCAGAAGAACGCGTGGGTTCCTTTGTTTTTGCAAAATTAGTAGCAAGGCCATGTGGGCACGTCGACAAAATCTGAGGCAACCGACGAAAACCGAGACACATTTTTCGTGGAAAAAAATCAACGAAAACCGAAATCGACGAACACTGAAGTCAACGAACACTGAGGTTCCACTGTATTTATGTGTGCAATGAATGTGATCTTCTATGAGCGGGAATGGAGTCTGTATGAGTTATTTATGTGCACCATGAATGTGATCTCTATGAGAGGGATATGTATACAGTTATTTATGTGTGCCATGTATGTGATCCTCTGTGAGAAGAACTTAAGTATGTATCAGTTATTTATGTGCCATGAGTGGGATCTTCTATGAGAGGGAATGGAGTATATATAAGTTATTAATGTGCTACCATGAATGTCTTCCTCTATGAGAGGGACTGGAGTATTTAGAAGTTATTAATGTGTGCCATGAATGTGATCCTGTACAAATCCCCCACAACCTAATGCATGTAAAACAGCTTTTACTTACTTATTCAACAAAGTTAGGCAACCAATCAATTACCAAAGTATCAACCAATCAATTACCAAAGTATCACAGGGGAGTATAACTTTCTCAAGTTCTGTATTCTGTAAAATGTCCACACTGATTCAAAACCAGTCTTCTTGGGTTAGAAACAAGCTCTATACCTCCACGCTATACTCCACCCCCAGTGAATATGGGATGAGGAGAAGAGATGGAGAAGCAAGTATCACACAAGAGCAGTGTAGCCAGGTCACTTACTAGCTTTCGCCTCCGTTGTACAGCTCTGGGTCCACGGACAGCACAGCCGCAACAGGAATGATTGGAAAGCCTGGAAAACATTTTCTCAGTGAGCTATGTATGTGTATTTTTAATGACTGTGCAGTGTTTGAAAATATTGCGGGTTCACGTTTTGTATTTACCTATTACTATTATGTTGCATGAACTTTACAAAATTTTGACCTGCAATATATTCAAACACTTCACAGTCATTAAAATTACACCCTATTTAGGTCTCCATTAATGTCAACAAGTAGAAGGTTCTGCACAAAGTCACTTCATTAATATACAGTATGGAACTTGCGTATTCACAGCACTGTACTTTTAGTAACATGCAATGGTTATTTAAACACAGAAGCCTCAAACAATATGTTGCATGATTTATTACCTGGCATATTTTACTGCATCCCATCAGGTGCATACTGCAAAGCTATTGTCATGTGAAGTGAAAAAGTGAATATTTTTTTTTTGCATATCCTTTACAGGACATTGCAGTCAATAGTAGCATTTTTCAGCTGCTGTTAATGTCTTTGTCAGTCTTACGTTCAGTAGTTTGCCTTTGCTTTCTGAACGACCGGCTCACATACCCCCGTAAGTAACCATACTAAGGGTAGCGGGGTAGGGGTATCCCCTATCAAAGGAGAAGTAAGGCGACTCCTTCCCTCCGCTAGCCTACGGGACACCCTTGGGCAAGGTGGAGTACCCGTTTAGCCCCCCGATCAGGGGTTACGTGAAGCCATGGGTGCAGGTGGTGGATGAGGATGGAGAGCAGCCAACAGATAGTTGTAGGTTATGGTCTCCACCTTCACGACGGTAGGCAGAGGATCTCTATTTTGAGGAGACAATGGCTACGGTCACTGACCAGTATGGTCACTGCTAGGAAGGAAAGCAATGGCAAACTACCTTCTTTACAGATGCCAAGAAAATCATGTTGTGTGAAATCATCGATAATCAGAGAAACGGCGTAAATGGGTGCTCCATAGGAGCAGCCTCGCTCGGTAGGGATAGTCATGCGCACCAGGTGACTCCAGACCGTCAACAGGCTACTAGGTGCAACAGATTAATATCATTGAAAGTAGGAACTTGGAACGTTAGAACAATGAATGCAGATGGAAAATTAGAAAACATCAAAAAAGAAATGGGGAGAGAGAAGATTAACATATTAGGAGTATCGGAAACGAGATGGAAAGGAGCAGGGATAAGGACAGGAGAGGATTGTAAGATTATTTACTCTGGGGGAGAAGAACAGCAAAGAGGTGTAGCCATTATATTAGATAAGCAAACATCAAATTCTGTCAAAGGATATCATGCTGTGTCAGACAGAGTCCTATTAGTAAAATTAAACGGAAGACCTTTTAAAATAAATGTCATTCAAGTATATGCCCCAACAAGTGAAAGCAGTGAAGAAAGCATAGAGGAATTTTATAATGACGTGGAGTCTGCTTTGAAGAACTGCAAAAAATCAGAAATAAATATCATAATGGGTTATTTCAACGCAAAAATAGGACAGCAAGGCGATGGATGCAGTGTAGGCAACCATGGTTTGGGAGAGAGAAATGAAAGAGGATACAGACTTGTAGAATGGGCAAAAGAACAAGAAATGGTTGTAGGAAACACCTGGTTTAAACAGCATCCTAGAAGATTATGGACATGGAGGAGTTCAGACAGCACGATTAAAAACCAGATAGATTACATCCTGATTAGCAAAAGGTTTCGAAATGCGTTAACAGTCGTAAAAACAGTTCCAAATGCAGACTGTTACAGTGATCACAGATTAATTACAGGCACATTGAGGGTAAAGTTAAAGAAAGTCAAGTATACAGCAGGAAACCCTAAATATGACTTGTGCAAATTGAAAACTGACAAAGAAATACAAGATAATTTTAACATAGAAGTAAAGAACAAATTTGATATATTGTCTGATCTAGAGATCCTGTTTCAAGATGTAGATGATCAATGGGAAACGATGAAGAATTCAATCAGTTGTGCAGCAGAAAAAACTATTCCAAAAGTAAAGAAAGTGGGCCGTAAGACATGGATGACTGAAGAAATTTTACAACTAATGGAAACAAGAAGACAGAACAAAAATAATCCTGCCAAATATGAAGAAATTCACAGAAAAGTGAGAACCTTATGTAAGGAGGCAAAAGAAACATGGCTTGAGAAAAATTGCAGAGAAATTGAAAAACAACACAACAGTAACAATGCGAAACTAATGCACAAAAGAATTCAGGAGCTTACTAATCAAAGAACACGTACATCAGCAGGCTGCCTAAAGACAAAAGATGGAAGAGTCATAATAGAAAAAGATCAGATCTTACATGAATGGTCAGATTATGTGAAAAACCTTTATGACGATAACAGAGACGAACAGTATGATGTCCAAAATAATAATGAAGGACCAGCAATTTTAAAGATGGAGGTTCAGAATGCGCTTAACCATATGAAATCTGGCAAGACCCCCGGTTCAGACAGCAGTCACAACAGAAATGATTAATGCTTTAGAAGAATATGGAATAGATAAAGTTATCAGTCTGCTTAATACAATATATGATACTGGAAATATACCTCAGGAGTTATGTAATTCTGTATTTATTGCAATCCCAAAGAAATCAGGAGCCTTGGAATGTGATCAACATCGAACAATTAGTATAATGAGTCACATCACGAAGATTTTGCTAAGAATTATCATGCAAAGAGTTAGGAGGAAAATACAACCTGAAATAGGAGAAGAACAATGTGGGTTTGTGGAAGGCAAGGGTACAGTAAATGCTGTGTATATACTGAGAAACATAATCGAACGTTCTATAGAAGTAAACAAAGATCTACACCTTTGCTTTATTGACTACACAAAGGCTTTTGATAAAGTGAGACATGTCAACATGATAAGGATGCTTGAAGATCTACAAATTGATGGAAAAGATCTTAGACTTGTAAAAAACATATATTGGAAACAACAAGCTGCCATAAGAGTTGATAATGAAGTAAGCCAATATCAGCCTATTAAAAGGGGTGTGAGACAGGGATGTGTAATGTCTCCAGATCTGTTTTCCCTGTACAGTGAAAGTATTTTCAGAAATATTGAAGATATGGAAGGAATCAACATTGGGGGACGATGCATCAATAACATTAGATATGCAGATGATACAGTCTTGATTGCAGACAATGAACAGGACCTGCAAAATTTAGTAGATGCGATTGTTACACACAGTGAACAACTAGGGTTAGAATTAAATTGTAAAAAGACACAGATTATGGTCGTCACTAGGAAGGACGAAATACCACAATGTAATATACAAGTAAATGGGAATATTCTTCAACAAGTGAGCAGGTACAATTATCTCGGAACAGTAATAACATCTGATGGGAGATGCCTTGAAGAGATTAGAACAAGAATCGCCATGGCAAAAGTAGCCTTTAGCAAGATGAAAAACATATTGACCAATAAAAAGATGTCAATTGAAACGAGAAAAAGAGTGTTGAGATGCTACATTGAACCTGTACTTTTATATGGATGTGAAGCGTGGACAATGAGCTGTCAGGCTGAAAAACATCTGATGGCTGTAGAGATGTGGTTTCTGAGGAAAATGCAAAGAATACCATGGACAGCCAGAAAGACCAATGAACAAGTCCTTCAAGAAACAAATGAAGATCATAAATTGATTAGAGAAATTAGACGTAGACAGTCAAAATTTTTTGGGCATGTTATGAGAAGAAATGGATTGGAGAATTTGGTGACAACTGGTAAGATCGAGGGGAACAGACCAAGGGGAAGACCTAGAAGCAAGTACCTGGATGGCTTGGCCTTGTGGCATGGTCGAGACAGAAACACGGAGCTGATCCACGACTCTGGTGATCGAGTGAGATGGCAGAACATGACCGCCCACGCTTACCGGCATGGCACATGATGGATGGATGGATTTACCTATTACTATTATGTTGCATGAACTTTACAAAATTTTGACCTGCAATATATTCAAACACTTCCCAGTCATTAAAATTACACCCTATTTAGGTCTCCATTAATGTCAACAAGTAGAAGGTTCTGCACAAAGTCACTTCATTAATATACAGTATGGAACTTGCGTATTCACAGCACTGTACTTTTAGTAACATGCAATGGTTATTTAAACACAGAAGCCTCAAACAATATGTTGCATGATTTATTACCTGGCATATTTTACTGCATCCCATCAGGTGCATACTGCAAAGCTATTGTCATGTGAAGTGAAAAAGTGAATATATTTTATTTTGCATATCCTTTACAGGACATTGCAGTCAATAGTAGCATTTTTCAGCTGCTGTTAATGTCTTTGCCAGTGTTAAGTTCAGTAGTTTGCCTTTGCTTTTGCTTTCTGAACGACCGGCTCACATACCCCCGTAAGTAACCAACGCAACGCTGCCGAATCTTGCACAGCTGTGTTTTATATGAGAGTATAGGGATTACGAACAACGTCCTTAACCCCTACGCCAGGGAGATCGGGAAGTGAATAATATTTAAGCTGAAACAATTAAAACACATAGTCACAGGTATTGTTCGAATGTGGAACATCTGTTATCCCCACAGTAATTTCAAATTTACGCTGAACTCTCTCTCTGTTTACACAAAGCCGACTGGGACTGCCTGATTGCTAACACTTCACTAAATTTGCATGCAATGATTACTCCATACATGAAGATGATGATATTCAGAGAAAAAGATATTCTACAGCGACAAGGCATCTTACTGGTCAGAACAACACACCTGGTGCAAGTGAGAAAGGCCTAAGAGTAGGCCAGGATGAAAAGATCACTTAAACAGCTGCCTTGTTCAGTTTATAATGATAAGTGCATTAGCCTGCCAAGACAGTGATCAGGGTTCAACCTCCAGCTAGAGGCAGGAATTTATTCAACTAGTACGACTCTGGGACCAACCCAGCACCTAAAAACGGGTACCAGACAATTGTCATAATTGTATTGTCTGGGAAAGGAAAGACAATGAGGAAGAAAACTGGCCACCCCACCTCATATTCATGGCCTAGAATATCTGAAGGCCTGGCACTTGACACCCTTAGGGCAGTATTTGCTAACGGGCTCCCTGTGTCTGTTGAGTTCTGTTGTTTCAATCACTGCACTCAGAATGCACCCATAGGTGTTCCAGTCTCCTCTATAGTGATCCCCTCAACGTGCTGTAACTAACCGTGCTAGTCTAATGAGTCTGATACTGACTGTTGAGTCTCCTTGGTGTGTTGCCTGCCCTGGTCACACCGATCTTCAATTCAAACATTTGCACTTTAGCTATTGATACTGATTCATTCAGCTGACAGTTCATATCGGGTGGACTCTTTAAGGGCATTCATGATATCAACTCGATCCATTAGTTGTTACTCTGATATAGTGGCAGTATCAACCAGCCTATCCACTCTTTCGTTGCCCACAACACTGCATACACCTGGCACGAACAAAAACATAACTTTACTAACTGTGCAGCTCTGCACAGATTCAATGCAGTGCCTGATTTGTGAGACCTACCTCAACCTGACAGATCATGCTCAATGAATTGCTTAGTATGCGAGCATGGGCGTGGTCATGTGACTCAAGTAAATATACCACCATTGTTGCTGCAAACCTTTATATGGTCCTGTGAGAACAGCAAATTAAAAGAGGTGTGGCCAAACAAGAAAACTACGCAGGAAGCCAAAGAAGAATGATAAACCAACACAGAACTGGTGTCGTGAGCCGCTACACGCTGCGGGATTTGCTGAGGAGGGGATCCGAGCACTTATTGACTGAATGGTTTGATGTGCAATGAGGATGATCTGTCGACTAACTAACTAACCTTTATATGGTCCTACACAGAGAAATCTTTGGTAGAGAAATGCTGGGCTGGCCCCAAAACCACATGCAAAGTCCCTCCTTAACTGCCAAGTGAACCCATACCAATGTATTTTCAAACCAGCAAACTAATCATCATCAGGAGTCATTCAGAAGGCATGGGCGGCCATTTTCTCACATAATCACCAGAGTTCTAGACCAGATCTATTCTTGTCCTGATTATGCCTGTGGCCAAGCCATACTGGTAGTTATCTCTCTGTCTTCCCTTTTCTCATAAATATTTACTGCTGTCACTAAGTTTTCACTTTTATTTCTCCTCTTAACATGTCTGAAAAATCATGGCTGTCTATATCTATATTCTGTAATAAATTTAGTTTTGATTTCTTTCATGAAGGACTCTCATTTGTTTTTCTATCCATGATTTTCTTTGTATATTCCCCAGAAGCCACATTTCCACTGTCATTAGATGTTTCTCAGCTTTGATTATTTTCCATGTTTCATAGTAGAGGTTCTATAAAGCACTTTAAAAGCTTTTTATATTTTTCTTACTGCAATTGTCAGTTCTTTTTTTTTTCAACTGTTCAGTATGATTTTGTCTCACAAATGGTTACTTTTACCATGGCAATTTTTGATCTAATCTCTACAGGGCATCTTCCATCAGATGTTATGATTGTTCTGAGATAGTTGTACCGATTTACCACTGTTGAAGAATTTTCTCATGTATGGATATTACCTTGTGATATTTCATTCTTGGAGATGATTATAATCTGTTTTCTTACACTGCTCACTGTCAGTAGTCAGATTTTATTATCTACATATCTTATATTCTTGATGTTATGCTTTCAAATGGCAATTCATCTCATATCTAAGTTTCTCACAATATTCTCAATATGTAGGAAACAAATATCTGGACACATTAACCATCCCTGTCGTAAACCTCTCTAGACAGACTGATACTGACCAACTTCATTATCAATTGTTATGGCAACTTGTTGTTTCCAATATATGTTCTTTACAAGCCTAATATATTTCCTATACATTTGGAGACCTGCAGAAATCGGTATCATGCCAGCATGTCTTACTCTATGGAAAGCATATTGTAGAGAAAATGAAGCAAAGATGTTGCTCTTTATTGACTTATATTCAATGTCCTGTTTATGTTCTTAGTAAATACACATTTACTGTATGTAGCTCTTTATTGACTTATATCCAATGTCCTATTTATGTTCTTAGTAAATACACATTTGCTGTATCTTCTTCTTCTGCTCTTTATCCCCCCGTTTGGGCATAGGCCTTCAACTAATGCCAAGCCATCCTATCTACCGCTATCTCCTGCAGCTGCCTCCATGTCCTCCCATATAATGCATCTCTGTCTGTAATTTTTTTCTCCTTGTGTGTTTAACGTCTTCCATTATTTTGTTCACCCTATAGGTTCCAGACAAGAGAGTGTCTAGTTATACATTATTCATCTCTGTCTGTAATTGTCTTCTCCTTGTGTGTTTAACGTCTTCCATTATTTTGTTCAACCTATAGGTTCCAGACAAGAGAGTGTCTAGTTATACATAATTCATCTCTGTAATTGTCTTCTCCTTGTGTGTTTAACGTCTTCCATTATTTTGTTCAACCTATAGGTTCCAGACAAGAGAGTGTCTAGTTATACATTATTCATCTTTGTCTGTAATTGTCTTCTCCTTGTGTGTTTAACGTCTTCCATTATTTTGTTCAACCTATAGGTTCCAGACAAGAGAGTGTCTAGTTATACATAATTCATATCTGTAATTGTCTTCTCCTTGTGTGTTTAACGTCTTCCATTATTTTGTTCAACCTATAGGTTCCAGACAAGAGAGTGTCTAGTTATACATAATTCATATCTGTAATTGTCTTCTCCTTGTGTGTTTAACGTCTTCCATTATTTTGCTCAACCTATAGGTTCCAGACAAGAGAGTGTCTAGTTATACATAATTCATATCTGTAATTGTCTTCTCCTTGTGTGTTTAACGTCTTCCATTATTTTGTTCACCCTATAGGTTCCAGACAAGAGAGTGTCTAGTTATACATAATTCATATCTGTAATTGTCTTCTCCTTGTGTGTTTAACGTCTTCCACTATTTTGTTCACCCTATAGGTTCCAGACAAGAGAGTGTCTAGTTATACATTCCTCAGGTGTTCTCAGTGTGTCTTATCCAATGCCAGTGTTTTCCATGCCTCGTGATTAATTAGAATTGGTTTAGTTCTGTCCATGGGCTTCACATTAGTGATTCTGTCATACCATAATAGTCCAACTATTCTGCGCAGTTACTCATTAATGAATGTTTGTAGTTTATTAGTAATTCTTTTAGTCCTTTTCTATGCTTCTGATCCATTAAGCAGTTGTTTTATCCTTGTCTTCTACAAATACACATCTGTTGTACCCTCCTAACCCTGTACAAATACACACCATCTATTGTACCCTAGCCCTGTACTAATACACAACACCTGTTGTATCCTAGACCTGTACAAATAAACAATATCTGTTATACAAATGCGGTGTCTGCGAAGAATTCTTGGTATTAAGTGGCAAGACAAAATCACAAATACTGAAGTATTGGAAAGATCAGGTTGTGTGACAGTTTATTCCATGCTCACTCTTCGTAGACTTAGATGGATAGGACATCTTAGGAGGATGGATGATGGTAGAATACCAAAGGATATCTTTTTTGGTGAATTACAGATGGGTAAGAGATCTCAGGGTCGGCCTCTACTACGATACAAAGATGTGTGTAAGCGGGACATGATTGATACAGGCATTGATAATGCACATTGGGAGCAAGTCGCCGCTGAACGTGTTGCATGGAGGGCAAATATCAGAAATGGAATAAAGTCAAAGGAGAAAATTATTGCAGAAAAGTCACACACCAAGCGTTTGAGACGTAAGATGGTGCATGATGGTGGAAATGACCACGTGTTCACATGCACCCACTGTGAACGGACATTTACAGCGCAAATTGGCCTTATCAGTCACACTCGCTACCGCCATAGTTAAAAGTTATTATGCCTTTTTAAAGCACAAACTATCGTCTGTCAAGACGGCAAGGTGCCAAACGGTTATACAAATAAACAATATCTGTTGTACTCTAGCCCTGTACAAATACACTACATCTGTTGTACTCTAGCCCTGTACAAATACACATCTGTTGTACCCTAGCCTTGTACAAATACACAACATATGTTGAACCCTAGCCCTGTACAAATACACAACATCTATTGTACCCTAGCCCGGTACAAATATGCAACATCTATTGTACCCTAGCCCTGTACAAATACACATCTGTTGTACCCTAGCCCTGTACAAATACATAACATCTGATGTGCCCTAGCCTTGTATAAATACACAACATATGTTGTACCCTAACCCTGTACAAATAAACAACATCTGTTGTATAGCCCTGTACAAAATCCACAACATTTGCTGTACCCTAGCCCTGTACAAATACACAGCATCTGTCGTACCCTAGCCCTGTACAAATACACAACATCTGTTGTACCCTAGTCCTGTACAAATACACACAGTATACATACAGCCAACTACATACATGGTATCATGACTGGTATAGCAAACTCACCCCAGGCAATGATCGTGTATGCAATAAGAAACTTGGGAGAGACTGCTTTCTGAACCTGGACAATCATCATGTGCTGCAAGATACCATGACCCAGCATCCACATGAAGGAGCACAAGACTAGGTAATGAAGCAGAACAGCAATCGCTAAACATTCATCATGTGACGAGGTTTGTTCAATGCCGACTAGGAAGACAATCCATGAGAACAGAAGTGCCAATGACAGTTGGAACATCAACTTCTGGGGCAAGCTGTCACGAAGACTTCTGCAGTTAAAGATTTAATGTATTAATTTATTGCACATACATCCATTAGCACACACATACGTACCCACTAAACATATTGAGAAATAGAAACTCGAAGCACAAATACATATTGAATTATGAATTTAAGAATCAAAATCACTGCACTTGGGACATCCCCACACATGCTGCGCAGCATTCTCACACATGCTGCGTAGCATTCCCACACATGCTGCGTAGCATTCCCACACACGCTGCGTAGCCCAATTCAGAAGCCTCCCCAGAGTTCCCATGCTAATTTTTCCAGTGGCAATTTGACTGGATGTCTACCATCTACCCAGCTTTCCCTGCTACATGTTGAGCAGCATCCTGATCTATCCATTCCCATCTGAGCCAGTCTGTCCAGATAAGCATGCTCCATCTAGCCAGCTGCATTCTCCATCTGATTCCAGCCTTCACTGCATCATCTTTATCATTAAATAGCTATCCGTTCAGAAAATCCATGTGCTCTCAATCTCCATCCTGTCAAGCAATGCTAGCCACTCAACCCAGAACATGCCAGTTTCCCACAAATATGTATATACAGACATCATTTCTAATGAGTAATTATGTTCATCACTAATATATCTAGTTTATACAGGATAAATTTAACTTCTCTTCCAACAAAATGTTGCATTTATTCAGTCACCCTGATGACCTTAACTACTTCTGCTCCTCACAGTCTCACTCAGTTTGTTACTTTGAGTCACTCTAGCTCACTCAGTTCATTACTTTGAGCCACTCTTGTTACTTCGAGCCACTCTACTCCAAGAATGTCTTTACCTCTTTCTACTCCAGTAGGTCATTATTTTAATTGATTCTATGCACACTATTTTCAATATGGCTGAAATAATTCCTTAAACTTAGAAAATAGCACACACAATTTTCTGTTGCTGTATATTATTATGGATCATTACTAGTTTGACTGTTGCTATATATTATTTCAGACCATTACTACAGTTTAACTTTTGCTGTATATTATATTCCAGACTATTACTACAGTTTAACTTTGCTGTATATTATATTCCAGACCATAACTACAGTTTGACGTTTGCTGTATATTATATTCCAGACCATTACTAAAGTTTGACTTTTGCTGTATATTATATTCCAGACCATTACTACAATTTGACTTTTGCTGTATATTATTCCAGACCATTACTAGTTTGGCTTTTGCTGTATATTATATTCCAGACCATTACTATACTCGGATAGTTTGACTTTTGCTGTATATTATATTCCAGACCATTACTACAATTTTACTTTTGCTGTATATTATTCCAGACCATTACTACAGTTTGACTTTTGCTGTATATTATATTCCAGACCATTACTACAGTTTGACTTTTGCTGTATATTATTCCAGACCATTACTACAATTTTACTTTTGCTGTATATTATATTCCAGACCATTACTACAGTTTGACTTTCGCTGTATATTATATTCCAGACCATTACTACAGTTTGACTTTTGTTGTGTATTATATTCCAGACCATTACTACAATTTTACTTTTGCTGTATATTATTCCAGACCATTACTACAGTTTGACTTTTGCTGTATATTATATTCCAGACCATTACTACAGTTTGACTTTTGCTGTATATTATATTCCAGACCATTACTACAATTTTACTTTTGCTGTATATTATATTCCAGACCATAACTACAGTTTGACTTTTGCTGTATATTATATTCCAGACCATTACTACAATTTTACTTTTGCTGTATATTATTCCAGACCATTACTAGTTTGGCTTTTGCAGTATATTATATTCCAGACCATTACTACAATTTTACTTTTGCTGTATATTATTCCAGACCATTACTACAGTTTGGCTTTTGCTGTATATTATATTCCAGACCATTATTACAGTTTGACTTTTGCTGTATATTATATTCCAGACCATTACTATAGTTTGACTTTTGCTGTATATTATATTCCAGACCATAACTACAGTTTGACTTTTGCTGTATATTATATTCCAGACCATTACTAAAGTTTGACTTTTGCTGTATATTATATTCCAGACCATTACTACAGTTTGACTTTCGCTGTATATTATATTCCAGACCATTACTATAGTTTGACTTTTGCTGTATATTATATTCCAGACCATTACTACAATTTTACCTTTGCTGTATATTATTCAGACCATTATTACAGTTTGACTTTTGCTGTATATTATATTCCAGACCATTACTACAGTTTGACTTTCGCTGTATATTATATTCCAGACCATTACTACAGTTTGACTTTTGTTGTGTATTATATTCCAGACCATTACTACAATTTTACTTTTGCTGTATATTATTCCAGACCATTACTACAATTTTACTTTTGCTGTATATTATATTCCAGACCATTACTACAGTTTGACTTTTGCTGTATATTATATTCCAGACCATTACTACAATTTTACTTTTGCTGTATATTATATTCCAGACCATAACTACAGTTTGACTTTTGCTGTATATTATATTCCAGACCATTACTACAATTTTACTTGTGCTGTATATTATTCCAGACCATTACTAGTTTGGCTTTTGCTGTATATTATATTCCAGACCATTACTACAATTTTACTTTTGCTGTATATTATTCCAAACCATTACTACAGTTTGGTTTTTGCTGTATATTATATTCCAGACCATTACTACAGTTTGACTTTTGCTGTATATTATATTCCAGATCATTACTACAGTTTGGCTTTTGCTGTATATTATATTCCAGACCATTACTACAGTTTGACTTTTGCTGTATATTATATTCCAGACCATTACTACAGTTTGGCTTTTGCTGTATATTATATTCCAGACCATAACTACAGTTTGGCTTTTGCTGTATATTATATTCCAGACCATTACTACAGTTTGACTTTTGCTGTATATTATATTCCAGACCATTACTACAGTTTGACTTTTGCTGTATATTATATTCCAGACCATTACTACAGTTTGACTTTTGCTGTATATTATATTCCAGACCATTACTATAGTTTGACTTTTGCTGTATATTATATTCCAGACCATTACTGCAGTTTGACTTTTGCTGTATATTATATTCCAGACCATTACTACAGTTTGACTTTTGCTGTATATTATACTCCAGACCATTACTACAGTTTGACTTTGCCGTATATTATTCCAGACTATTACTACAATTTGACCTTTACTGTATATTATTCCAGACTATTACTACAGTTTGACTTGTGCTGTATATTATTCCAGATAATTGCTACATTTTGACTTTTACTTATTCCAGACCTTTACTGTAATGACTTTCTACATTTCACCAGATGCCCACAGGCAGCAAGTATTGGTGTTTTCTGCAGAATTATCTTCATCTTCTTCTGCTGCCTTTAGCCTCCTAATGGAGCACATACACCCTGAAACGGTTCACACCAAGCCCTTTGTTTGTAATCTACTGGACAAGGTAGCCTGTCAAACAGCAACACTAATTAGCTTCTTATGACATGCAGGATAGGCTACAATGATACCATTCTTACTGGACTACCACAACTCCCATTGTATTGTTACTGCACTATCACAAATCCCATTGTATTGTTACTGGACTATCACAAATCCCATTGTATTGTTACTGGCACCTTGCTGTCTTGACAGACGACTGTTACATTGTGCTATAAAAAAAGATATAATAACTACAACCCATGGTGGGGACCAGGGATGGAGTTACACCTTTCCAAAGAACAAAGCCTGGGCTGAAGTTAGAGACTATGTGTTGCCCATGCAGCATGATCCATCCCTCGGCCTTTCTAGTTTACTCCAGAGGAAAGGAAAATCCAATACATTCTGGAATAAGATCAGCTGCAGAAGCTGCCCCCTGACAGAGCTTCAACCCTAGACTAGTTGTTGACCTAAGCTTAGGGCCTGGTCTGCCCTGCCATGACAGTTAGTGTTTAGATTGCATATCGTCACACTAGTATAAGGCCTGTACCCTCCCCTATCTAACTTGAAACGTTTGATATTGGATGGGACCCAATTAGGAATGATGACAGCTCCAAACTGGAAAAGCTCAGTGGTCATATTTTCGAATCTCCATCAAGACAAACTAAAAATTTGACCTGAGCTCAAAAGTCAAGCCAGCCTAAAATGGGTACCAAGAAATGTCTTAGGGAGGAGAGGTGGCCAGTATGATATTGTCCAGTGTGACGAAGTCTCCAGCTTCCCCATCATCTTTTGCTTAAATTGGGGAAGAA
Organism: Cepaea nemoralis; assembly: GCA_014155875.1. Lineage (NCBI taxonomy): Eukaryota > Metazoa > Mollusca > Gastropoda > Stylommatophora > Helicidae > Cepaea > Cepaea nemoralis. Next base: position 23,612 of record JACEFZ010001973.1, on the reverse strand, counting down.
TCCTTGTAAACCCCTTATGTAATTATAGAAGAATTTAATTGCGTTTTTATTCCTATATATCTATGTATAGATAGTCCATGGCTATAGCATAAATCTACTGCTAATTGACGGTATTAGTTTAATATGAAATAATACGTTATAGTAGGATTGGGGGAGAGGCTGAATTTACAAAGCCAAATCTACAAATTTGGCCACGACTATTGCACAATTTGGTCGGATAAAGGAAAGGAAACGAACTCCCTGGCACGACCACTTCCGGTCAGGAGAAAAATACTAAAATCGTTCTTTCGCAATCTAGACGTCGGTGCAAAAACATCTGCTAGTCGCTAGGCTCTATAAAATACTTATAAAGTGTTAAGAGTTTTATCTTTGGCACGTATTACGGCCATAAATATATTTACAATATATTAGAGATACCTAGAGCAAAGTTTTTGTACCTGACAAGTTCGGTCAGTAGATTAGAAGGATTTGACACCTTCAGCACCAAGCTTTAGATGTGCCAACCTGTGTGACATTGTGAAGCATCACTCACCATCTCACTTATGCCTACTAACTAGGGTTTACACGCACTGTGTAAGCCGGAGAACCAGAAGATAAGTGGCCAAACTTACCGTTGGCCACCACCACCTTTTACATGCAAATAATACCAGCTTTGTCAGGCCATGTCAATGATTAAAATGCAACGTTGGTAGTTTCTTAAATTTTACACCCACTAGTTGTTACCTTACTTAGTACCCTTAGTCATAGTAGAGTGAGAAGTTACGAAAGTTTGTCTCTGTTATATATCTTACTCTGTCTGTCTCCGTGTCGGTGAGAGGGATTAGAGTTGGGGGCTCGAGCTTTGTTTTATTTTAGGCAACGTAGCTAGACAACCTTGGCAGACTGTCTGTATCAAACCAGTATAGTTGTACGCCATTCCTGTCTGCCTGAACACTGTCAGAAGATTAGACTTGTTCTGGGACCTTTATTCCGCCTAGAATTACGAGCTATTCAGTCTTGTCTTCTCCAGTGACCTATTTTTCTATTCGTAGAAAGTCTATCCACAGCACTTTGATAGATTCCTTATCATCGTAGCTGACGCTACGCTACATCCAGCAGCATGCCTCCAGGCATGAACATGTTTATCTACTTTACTATGCACTATGTGAAATTTATAGAGACAACATATACTCACAGACAAACAGACTACTCAAAAACACAGACTACTCAAATACAAACATACTACTCACAAACACAGACTACTCATAGACAACCAGATACTACTCACATACAAACAGACTACTCACAAACACAGACTACTCACAGACAAATAGACTACTCACAAACATATACTACTCACAGACAAACAGACTACTCACTGACAAACACAGACTATACACAGACTACTAAGACAAACACAGACTACCCACAAACATATACTATTCACAGACAAATGCATACTCACGAACACAGGCTACTCACTGACAAACACATATTCACAGACACACTACTCACAGACAAACACACACACACATACATACAAGCACACAATACTCACCGACTAACCAGAGATCATCACAGACATGAACACCACAGCTAAAACTTGCATCTGGTCAATAGTTTATAGGAACTTACTTTACGAGTAGAAATGACACAATCGACAAGGACAGTCCAAAAATGGACAAGCTAAGTCCTACAATAGAAATGATGCTCAGGACACCAGCGTGCTCATCCATCTCATAGTCTTGGTCATAGTAATCCTGTGGATAATATTTCTTCAACCTATCTAATTGTGGCAAGGCAACAGTTCACACATACGTAATAGAAGATCAATGGGTACATGTGCTAATCACCAATGTTGAGTTCTTGGAGAGAACTAAACAAACAACAGTGAGTCATGAGGCGAGGAAAAGACTCTCATGCTGGACAGGACAAATACTGGGAACAGCTGAGAATAGTATCATTAGAAGTGTCTTTCACTGGCATCATTCAGGGCAGACCAAATAGAGGGAGAACTAAAAATACACAAAGAGAATTAAAGACAGATGGATAATGTGTGGGGGGGGGGGGGGCATCGACTGAGTTGTATGGGATAACAAATGATAAGAGAGTTTTGACTGGGTTTATTGAAGGTTTCTGCTCCAATGGAGGGAGGGGAGAGAAGAGAAGTGAGAAAAGAGAGAGAGAGAGAGAGAGAGAGAGAGAGAGAGAGAGAGAGAGAGGAGAGAATACATATAGACATGTGTAGGTTTATAGGGTTCAGCACTTACTGGCAGATACGGAGAAGACTTTAGGTGAAATAAGATGGTTTACTATTACCTTCAGAGTTTGACAAATGGTTCATATCTGTTATATATAATCTCTTCCACAGAATCACATGTCTCTTTCACTGAGTCATGTGTCTCTTCTACCATGTGTCCCCTCCACTGAGTCATGTCTCTCTTCCACTAAGTCATGTCTCCCTTCTGAGTAATGTGGCCCTTCCACTGAGTCATGTCTCACGTCCACTGAGTCATGTCTCCCTTCTGAGTCATGTGTCCCTTCCATTGAGTCACGTATCCCTTCGTGTCCCTTCCACTAAGTCATGTGTCCCTTCCACTGAGTCATCTGTTCTTTCCACTGAGTTTTGTGTCCTTTCCAGAGAGCCATGTCTCCCTTCCACTGAGTCATGTCTCCCTTCCACTGAGTCATGTCTCCCTACCACTGAGTTATTGGTCCCTTCCACTGAATCATGTGTCTCTTCCACCGATTCATGTGTCTCTTCCACTGAGTCATGTGTCCTTCCACTGAGTCATGTCTCCTTTCCACTGAGTCATGTCTGCCTTCCAGAAAGTCATGTTTCCCTTCCATCGAGTCATGTCTTCCTTCCACTGAGTCATGTCTCCTTTCCACTGAGTCATGTCTCCCTTCCACTGAGTCACATGTCCCTACCTGTGAGTAATGCGTCCCTTCCATTATATTATGTGTCCCTTTCATTGAGTCATGTGTCTCTTCCATTGAATCACGTTTCTGAGTAACTACATATGTGAAAATTAGAGAAACAGAACTGGATTAAAAGACCAACTTCTGCTGTTCTGTGATTCTTAAAAGTTATTGTGAACATGTACAGTAGTAGTAATGTTATATGTTACTAGTTAGAATGATACCAGCCCAAAAGGGACATATGCAGACGTCAACAGAAGAAATGAGCCATAAGACAATTTGGCAGTCATGGACAGGAGACTTTGACCCCTGACAATATATATATTAGGGCTGCGACCGATTAATTTAAATTTAATAGTTAACTTTTGAAAAATTACCAATTAACTAATCGTTAATTTCGATTAAAGCAAAACAATTGTAGTCATATAACTCACATTATAGTCGTATGTGTCAAAAATCGAAACAACACTGTATTGTCTTGTTCATATGTCATCTAATAACCAACTATGCAAACAGACAAGTATGTTGACAGTATTTGCTTCAAGTGACGAGCGTGTCTTATTAACAATATAACCTGCAGAGCTGAACAATCGTTCAAATGGTCTTCTGAGGTAGCCGGTATGCACAGAATGGTCTTAGCAAGGAATGCTAATTTTGGATATCGATGTTCATTAAGTTTCCACCATTGTAAATGGTCAACCGATTCAGCAACTTTCTTATCCATTTCAGACTTAATTAGCTTAATGCTTTCTTCATTTGGTTCACATATAGTTCCATTGTCAAAGTCAGTAGCATTCGTTGCAGCAGTCTCCATCTGCTCATGATGAACATTAACTGCTATTTGTTGTTCAATACGTGACCAAGTTCGCTCTTTTGCATCCTTTGACAAACACTTCAGGTATTTGTAGCGTGGATCAAGTTCTGTAGTCTGTAGTATTTCAATACTTGTCATATTAGCTACACGTTCACTGAAGTCATTAATAAATGCTGCCTTAAATTTAGCTATGTAGCCCGGATCATCATCGTGTACAGTCATATGCTTTGTCAATGATGATAGCAGTGGCAATACACAGCTACATGAAACAAAATCTTGACCGCCAAGCAGGACCGTGGTCTGACAGAATAAGTCCAAAACTTTGACATATTTCGAAATCTTCTCCCAATCTGAACCTGACAGTTTTGGACCTTTGTATTGCTTCTTTTCATCTGACATGTAGACAGTTAATGCTTCTCTGGCCTGTAGAAGACTCTGTAGCATAATAAACATACTGTTTAATCTTGTTGGTACATCTTGCTGCAGCTTACACAATGGTGACTCAGTACAATTTTGCAACTCGGTTGTGTTTGCAGCACTATGTTTAAAATGTCCGACAATTTTTCGACATCCGGTTCATTTGTATAAGTGATGGGAGAAAAGTTTTCGATTAATCGTTAAAAAAAATTAATCGTTAAAAAAATTAACGATTAATCTGATTAATTAATCGTTAACTTCCGCAGCCCTTATATATATATATATATATATATATATATATATATATATATATATATATATATATATATATATATATATACATATATATATATATATATATATATATATATATATATATATATATATATATATATATATATACATTGGTGTCAGATTTTAGTCAGATATGACTGAGCTACCGTGCGACAGTAGATGGTACTACCTGCTTTCTGTTAACGCCAAATGTTGGGCGGTGCTTACCAAACCTGACACCCCACATTGTGCCAACGGCTTCGGGCGGAAGAGCGCAATTGCGAGGGTACAAGCCTTATCCTGGTGCGAGGAAATGCAACCTAAAGACAAAATGTCATGGCAGGGCAGACCAGGCCCTAAGCCTTGGTTGGCAGATGGTCTAGGATCAAAGCTCCGATAGGTGGATAGTTCGAGCATTGCTCTGCTGATCCGGCAGCTTCTGCAGCTTGTCTTGTTCCAGATGTATAGGTGCTACCTTTCCTCTGGAGTGAACTAGGCAGGCCTAGAGAGTGATCATGCTGCATGGGCAACACATGGTCTCTATATTTTAGCCCAGGCTTTGTGCTATGGAGAGGCAATAACTCCATCCCTGGTCTTAACCGGTCTCGGAATCAAAGCGAGAGGTAACATTTAAGGGTTATAAGTCCTTGTCAATTGGCGTAGACATTGGGCGTCATGGGTCTCTGATGGTGGGAGACACTTACAAATGTCACTGATCAGCTACCGCCCGCCTCAAGCTAGGCAGCCCCCGGCCAATTGGGTGCTGATCTGCCACAGCTTGCCTGCTTCAATGGGTGCTTGGGGCTAGGACGAAATCTGAATCTCCGGCTGTAAAATGCACCAGGCACTAATAAAAAGAAAAATAGAAACCTCAAGCTACGGTTTGCAACCTGGAACGTAAGAACCATGTGTTCAGGATTTTCCACTGACTTGACGAATATTGACGATGTGAGATAAACGGCTGTGATTGACACCGAACTCAATCGTCTTAACATTGATATTGTTGGCCTGCAAGAGACTCGCCTCGCTGAGGAAGGGTCACTCAGGGAAAACAATTATACCCTTTTTTGGAAGGGCAGAGGGCAGGCAGAAAAAAGGCAACATGGTGTGGGCTTTGTAGTGAATAATTCGCTACTGGGAATGATTGAAATTCCAGCTGGAGGTAGTGAAAGACTATTATCCCTGTGCTTAGCAACCTCTTGTGGTTTTGCCATCATTATTACTGCATATGCACCGACATCGATTCCTCTGATGATGTGAAGGATTCGTTCTATGAGGAGTTAGACTGTGATCAGGGCAGTTCCAAAATCCAACTACATTTATATGCTCGGTGATTTCAAAGCTTGTGTGGGCAAGGACTTGAGTGGTCAGTGTGCCTTGGAAAATACAATATCGGTTGCATGAATGAAAATGGGCAAAGGCTGCTGGAGAATTGCACCAGAAATGACCTATGTATTACAAACATTATTTTTAAAACAAAAGAGCTACATAAGGTCACATGAAAACATCCAAGATCCGGCAATTGGCATCAGCTGGGCTTCATCATCACACAGAGCCAACATCTGAATCATACATCATTAACTCGAAGTTACCACAGTGCTGACTGTGATACGGTTCATTCTTTGGTTGAGGCAAGAGTTAGACTGAGACCAAAGAGAATCTACACAGCTAAACATAAATCTAGCCCCAGGACTAATATTATTAACACTCACGATCCTGAAAAGTGCTTTAAGTTTCAACAGCAACTTGAAGACGCGATCACTGATACATCAGAAAATTTTACAGTAAGTGAAAAGTGAGGTAAACTTATGGAAACTCTTTATAAAACTGTGGTAGGGGTTTATGGCACTGTGGATCACAAGAGGCAGGACTGGTTTGCAGCAAACACTGCAGCCCTTGATTGATAAGAAGAAGATAGCTCTCTTAAGAAACAAGGAAAGAACAACATGTAACACTTTCAGTGAGCTGAAGCAAGCTAGGAAGGATGTGCAAAAGGCTGCCAGGCAGTGTGCAAATGACTGTTGGATCAAGTTATGTGAGTCAATTCAAATCTCAAGTGATAAGGAAAACATCAACAGCCGGAGATTCAGATTTCGTCCTAGCCCCAAGCACCCATTGAAGCAGGCAAGCTGTGGCAGATCAGCACCCACTTGGCCGGGGGCTGCCTAGCTTGAGGCGGGCGGTAGCTGATCAGTGACACTTGTAGGTGTCTCCCACCATCAGAGACCCATGACGCCCCATGTCTACGCCAATTGACAAGGACTTATAACCCTTAAATGTTACCTCTCGCTTTGATTCCGAAACCGGTTAAGACCAGGGATGGAGTATGAAGGGATAAAGAAAGCATGTGGTCCGATGATCAAAAGAAGTGCACCACTGAAATCCTTGACTGGAGAAATCATCACTGATAAGAAACAGCAGATGGATAGATGGTTAGTATAACAGAGCACCATCTCTGTTAGTAGTTTAGGAGATAGATGGTGTGAAATAGAAAAGGGTTTGGGAAATGAATAAGTGATAAATGATGCACGCGTGAGCACAATTGAACGAGTTGTTAGGGAAGCTCACGCGTGACGTCGAAGATAAACATAGTTCAGTTCCAACTTAGCCTGCAAACTAACCAGAGGTGTTTTGTGTTTTCAACTTGCTGTATACGTTTTTATACCTTGACTAATAAACCGACACATATACACTTTGGCCGGAGCCTTGACTTCATGTATGCAGTTGCCTTCCGTTATGTTCAGACCTGTAACAGTCTGAAATGGTGCCGTGACCAGGATACTGATTTGAGCTGTCGCGGCCACAAGCGATCACAGAGGTCATCATTGCAAAACAAAACAATGGATTTCTAGAAGTCAGAAATTGTCAGAGGCCACGGACATTTATGTTGAAGTCATACAAATCTTTTGAGAATCAACTAATATCGAATCTGCAAATTTTTCTGATGGGGCTGATGTTCGTTAAAACCGTCACACAAAACATAATATTCTGAGTTGGGGAACGGAGCTGCCATCATCATTGTCCAGTCTTGAACTGACCTGGCCGTTGTTTTTAAACGTCAATATGCTACCTTGAAATGTCGTCTTACTGGAGCTCTTGATCTGGCCGTTACCGTCATCATGTCATTGAATTTGACCTTGGTTGCCTGAAGTGAAGTCAGGAGCTGTGAAGAGTTCATCCTTAATTACAAAAGGTTGGTGGTCAACGCTTATACTGAACCAAGCCATTTGCTCATTTGTTTTCGATCGTTGTCTACGATTGAGGAAACTCTGCTACTTATGAAAATCAACTCCATTCGAGCTTGGTCATAAATGCAACTATCTTGAACTCTGGCTTATCAAAATGTCAATCAAGCAAAGCGATATCGTTAGTGTGGAATCTTCGGAAGCGGGTGGGCATACTGGGTTGACGTCCTGCTGAAGAAGAGACCCTATTTAAATCGCTTCATTAAGCTAGAGACGTTTCAAATCCAGAAGTGCCCTTTTTTTCGGGTGAAGTCCAGAAGTGCCCTTTTTCGGGTGAAAAGAAGCCACAAATCTGGGGTGCCCATCCATGGGTGAAATCAAGAGTTCAGAAGTTGTCCTTTCGTTATGATGGGACACGACACGCTCGTCTTTTTATGGGAAGACAGCAGTTGCCAAGCATAATCCTCGGTCGACGTGTTTGGACTTACTTTCCTTATGGACTCGTGGACGTTGCTGTGGGGACTATTAACTTGTCGAGCCCCTGATTTGCTGACCAGAGGACAGAACTGGTATACGTTGGTGAAGTACTTATAAGTAGATTTAATTAGATTAGATAATATTAATTTTGAATTATATTAGTAATATTAATTATTATTTTATTGAGACGACACGTAGCAAAGAACATGAAAGGTTTGAGCCAAAAATTGAAAAAGGTGTCCATATGGCTAGAAGAATTGCAGGTAGCGGTTGGTGAAGTACAGCATTTTGTAGAAGGGTTAAGGAGAAGAATGATTGGGCAAGAGACTTATAATTTTAAGGTGGAATGCAATAGGGTAGGAACGAATAACAGGAGACAGACAGTATATAATGAAAACAGAAGACAACATAACGTTATATATAGAGACAGTTACGTTGAGCCAGATGTGACTAAGTCCAGAAGCAGTTATAATAGACGAAGATACAGAAATAGGCCTGAGAGAGACCTTTCCAGTAAACAATGGAAATGGCCTTCTAATAGTGTGACTGCTAGAAAAGAACGTGACGATTGCTTTGAGCAAAGACGAAGACAGTATTTGAAGTCAGGGTCAATAAACAGATTAGAACACATAAGTAGAAATTCAACTGCTCCTAAGGTGGTTGCGAATGGGACCGTTAGACAAGAAACGAGGACGACGGTATTAGTAAAGAAAATAGACCAAGAGACTCAGACACAGGTGATTGAAGTGGTAGAATGGAACACACAGACACAGCTTGATACAATAGAAAGGAAAGTCCAGGTACAACCAGCCAACAAGATAACGAAGGGAAGTCAAACCGAGTTGGTAGAAACTCAATCAAATCCAACTTACTTGAAGGTGACAAAGGGAGACACCGATACAGAAGTTAGACAACCCAAGACAAGAGACAGCAGAAAGAAAATTAGAAAGAGTATTAGGACCAGAAATGGAAAAAGTTTGCTCATATATAATCATGGGTGTGGAACTGAAGAATCTGAGTCGTCTCTACAATCAGAACTTTCAGACCTTGCAGATTTTGGTATAGAATGTACACCCGACGGGGATTTTAAAAGGAATGAATAAGAACGGGAGGATTGTACTACGAGCAGATCCTGACTCGAAGCGTGATGTTTCCTCATACAGTATGGTTGCTAGTAGACAGACAGACAGAATTTTAGTTGGTGACTCTTTAGAACAAGATACCAGTATATATGACAGAAAAGTAGTGAAGGCTAGGAGACGAATACCAAGAGAGAGAGAGAAAAAGATACTTTCAAAAAGAAAGATGTTTGCCTAGTAGAAAGTAGAACACAAAAACAGCAGAAGGCTGAAGCGTCGCTGGACAAAGCTAGAAGTCTCATGAAATCGATAAGACCATGGTTATAAGGAGAGTAATGGGATTATGATGATTGAGAATGTAGTAAGAAAGCAGTCGAATTGTGAGAGTCATGTTGAGTATTGAAGTAATTTGTCTGGTTATGGGTTGTCAGTGCGTAAGTATAAGTGTAGACAAACATGTGTTCGTCGCGCTGAGTGAAGCAGGAGTGAGGTTTTGAGACGCCGTCTAAGTGGAGTACATGGATAGAACGATGTCAGGCGATTAATAGTAAAAGCGCATGCATGTACGAGGAGTTTGGTATATCTTATGTCACTGTGTGTGGAAGTGATCGACACGCTTAGGCTGCAGTGAGTAATTGCTAGAATGTTAAATTGGTGTCTAATTTGGTTTTTTGTGTGTGTAGAAGTAATAGTATAGGCACGTCAGGTTGTTGTGATACGAGAATAATGGTGAGATGAGAACGAGCTTGTTTGTACACAATGGTCAATGCATATGAGAAGTATAAATACGAGCGCCGTGCGAATATGCGAAGAGTGGCTGATGGGTGACGCTGATAAAACATACCAGTGGATTTCGTGGAGGACAGAGTAAGTGAGTATGCGAAAGTTAGGAAGTATAAAGAAGGTGATTGGAAAGGTGTGATGTCTTTTGTTTAGAATGTGTGGTGTTGGACAGAATTAATGAAAATTTTATGACAGGCTGACAGAAAGAGAGTTAACATTTTGAATGACGTTTCATAAAACAGATTTAGTATTGTTGGCAGAGACATGTCGAAGCAAGAATGCCTGATACCAAGAAATGAGAGAAGATGATTTGCCCAATCGGAGTGAGGTTTGTCGTTAGTCATGTGCGGTGTTGTTTACTGTTGCTGAAAGAGTCCCGATAAATAGGAGTAACCTTAAGTAGTAGTGAAAGTTGAGTGATGGAAACAAGAGAAGGAGAGAATGTGATTAGCCAAATGAACGTCGGAGTATTATAAATAGAGCACTATAGAACGTGTTCCGATAAGTGTGACTGGCTTGACTACCATCGTGGTGTGAGAACGAAGTGGGGAGAAAGTTGAGGATAGTTTAGAGTTGTTGTGGTGAGATGTTGGAAAGTACTGATGCAGGAGAATGAAAGGTTAGTTGCGTCGGGTAGATGAGAAGACTTAAAAGTAGAATTAGTTATTGACAAATCTAGTAGCTAGTAGTGTGGTGAAGCCTATAATAAATAGACATTCGTGGGTGCTTGTAGCATTGTGGAGATACCGTAGTAAACGGTAATGTTTAGTAAGTTATAATAATTCTTGGTATAAATCCAGGGGAAACAACTAGTGGGCCGAGTTACAATTTCCTTTAGTAGATAGATGAATTGTGGTGTGCTGAAATAGCCACGCTACTTAGAAAATAGAGCGATTTGAGTTGTAGTTTACAGCGGTTGTTTAGGTTTATATTTCAAATATTGTGATGTGTTAGGAGTTAGTTTGTAAAAGATGAATGTTGCGAAGGGAGATAATCAACGTTTGACTTCCAGAAAAAGTATGGTCATTTGTTGATTAATGATTTTCGCTTGAGGGGAACAAATATTATTCTGCGTTATGATGAGAAAATAGTCTGTAACTAACAGATATATATATATATATATATATATATATATATTGGGATTAATGCAGGTTAATAATTACCCTAGCATTGAATTGTCTTGAGGAGTAGACATGATGTTGTATATTTTAGTAATAAGTTAGATAATATGGATGTAAATTCTCGTGTGGTCTTGAAGATGTATTTTTATTCCCATTTGATTTGATGTTTGTTGAGTTTTCTTAACAGATAAATAATTTATTGTTAGTCCGTAAAAGTGACTAACAATGGATAGGATGTATGTCATATTATTTTGAATAATGTCTTTCTTTGAATTGGTTTATTACCTTTATTTGATATGAGGGGAAAGAAAATTTGTCTGCAAAACGTTGGGGGGTATGATATCCTGTTTTGACTTCGTTTTGGTTGCTCATGAATTATGATTTTTGTTGAATTGTCTTGTGTATTGAATAGTATTTACCCTTGTTTACAAATAAGTTGAAAATTGTTTAAAAAAATTTGTTCACAAATAGTTATTGTTTAGTTTAGAATAAAGACGAATAAGACGGGGCTTTATTTAAAACCCTTCGTTCAGAAAATAGTTAACAAACGACTGAGGACTAGAAGAGAGACACATTCTCCTTATGAGTAATAAGTTGTAGTAAACATGAGTATCTTGTGCTGGTAAGAAGGCTGCTGCGCCAATCAGCGTTAATATGCCATACTTAAATGACGGGGTTTTATAATGGTTACTACACAAATAAAAGGGTTCTGGGGAGTTGAAATAGGACCTGCATTAAGTCAGCATGGATTGAAGGTATATGGATTGGATGCCATATTATATTAAGGAATAAACGTGACTAACGTCTATAGCGGGTGTAAAAAGAGGCTGTGATAGTTAGAAAATATAAGAAGCTGGTTAATAAAGAATGGATATAAAAGGGGCTGTAGATAGCAGTGCATATGGTTTGGTACAGGGTTAGATATGTATATGAACAAGGATGCTTGTCATGGGATGTGAGGCGGTAAATATAGGAGCTGTGATAAACAGCGTTAATTTATTTAAAATATGTTCATGGGAAATGAACATTGTTAACATTATGGTTTCATGATAAGACATGAGACAGCTGAAATATAGTCATGGGTGTGGATGACAGCAAATTTTAGAGCGACTTAATTTATAACAAACAGAGATATATGTTCATAGATCATAAGATGTGTTTTTGAAAAACTTTATTTGTAAAGTTTTTGCGTTTGCAAGGGAGGTAAATGTGGTTGCTTTTTGGACTACTTCTTTATGTCTTCATAACTGGGTGCGCATCCCATCTTTTCTGTCTATCCTGTGTTGTGTTGTTGATGTTGAGAGTGTCAAAGATCTACATAGGAGCTTAGAGAGTTAAGACGGAGCTATACAGAGAACACCAGACAGGAGAAACACGGGCACCATTTTTAGCTTGACAACAGGACACCTTCGTGTCAACTAAGAGAGCATTGAGTGCTTATGAGCGAGGGTTTCCCAAGAGTAAAGGAAACTCGCCTCTCGACGAGTAACTAGAGAATAATAGTTACTTTGGTTAACTGACCAAGTGTGCTGGGACTCTACGCACGCAAACTCGCCAGCGCATGCAGGACTGAATGTCCGTGGTTGAACGGGCAATTAGAAGCGTGGCTCAGACTGGGACAAAGACGGATAGAGAGCAGACGTGTTCGCTAGGAACCCTATATAGTTTATAGACAATAGTGTTATCAAGGCTTTAGATTCCAATTAGTAAATAGTATCATTATTTTCACCTCTTCATTGCATCTGTGAAACATACCATGTTGTTGATTATCAATGAAGTATTCCGCTCGCAGAGCTTGTTTGTAATCAGCTCTAAATAAAAATGTATCCTTTTGCAAACCACACGAGTTATTGATTCGTGTCGTGCAAAAGTAGGGAGTCCTGAATTACCTGTCGCAAGTAAGTTGCTGACAGTCAGGACCCATTTGGTGTCAGAAGCTTCTGAACCAACGTCTATAGACTCTAAATTAATTTTGTGGTGTTAAAATTACCCAAACGTGAATTATTTATTATATATGTTTGAAATAGATTGTTTTTCGTGAGTGAACACCAAATACTTTAAAAAGTACGATTTGTGGAGCTTGAACCACAATTAATAGAAAAGAATTTAGAAATTGTGTAATTCTATGAAAATTGATAAGAAATGTGTATGAATTTGGATAAATGAATATATGTACAAATATGCTGCAAAGTTTTCAAGCACACCATCGTGTACATTTCATTTTGTTCATTTTGTGTGATACAGCCATCAATGTCAACATTCATCACATTTAAGAGTATACTAGCTACTAAACGGAATCCATAGAGCGTAGTTATACCAAGCAAGAAGGAAAGTGAAGACAAGACGACAGTGACATTCATATGACGAATCATCTTACAAATCATGACGATCATTGATACTATCATAACATTCATTCATTAACATCATGTATCATTATCCAAATCACATTTGTTATTGATCAGCCGCATGAAAGATGAACATGTATTTGTAGCATAGACATGTTTTCTAAAGTATTGATGCTCTACTAAACAGAAGCGTCAGTTCTCCAATCAAGTCGATCATTTTTGTGTACGGAAGTCAGCGGTGGAACATCCCAAGTGCCAGTTTTTCCAACCGATTAGATGAGTATATTTTCAAATAATTTTGATACTGACCATTTTAACGATGCATCTTTATTTTCTGTGACAATGTAAATAACTAACATATAACTGTACAACTATTGTGTGAAATTGAAATATTATTATTGTAAAATAACATAAAATCACAAAATGGCATCGTTAAATGACTGCATCCAGGCAGGCAAAGCACTAGGCCATACTGGACAGGAATTAGAGAAATGGGTTGATCAAAAATACAAAGAAGAAACTGCTCAAGCAGAGAGAAAGGTTGCTCTAGATAGAGATGAAAGAGCACTAGAAAGACAACATCAAAAAGAGATGAAAGAAACAGAAGAAGTCACGAAACAAAAACAGTTAGAATTAGATCACGCCATGAAACAGAAGCAGATACAGGTAGAGTCAGAGACAAAGTTAAAGATGAAAGAGTTAGAGATAGAATCAAACATTCAAATAGCCTCTAGTAAACAAAAGAGCCAGGAGGAGCAAAATAAATTTTCCAAATATAAAGGCCTGATCAAGCCATACAGCGTGGACTGAGAATATAGAGTTCCAACTTAAGACTCATAATACCGTTGGAAGATTGGGCAATGATCTACATGAGACATCTCAGTGGGGAGCCATTAAAAGTGATAGAATCAATACCTACAGAACTAAGGAGTAACTATCAGTACATCCACGATAGAATCATGCAACACTTCCTACTTGATGTTCCTGGGTATCAGATTCAATACTCACAAATAAAACCCAAACGTACGGAAACCTTCCTAGATTACGTCTCTAACGTGCAAAGTACATTTAATAAATGGCTTAAAGCGGCAAAAGTGGGGGGAAACTTTGATAAACTACAAGATCTAATGGTAATGGATAAGGTTATATCCACAGTCCCTACCCCGTTTGCCAAGTTCCTCCAACAGGCAGACATAGAATCCATTCAAGAGCTAGAAAAACGGGGGTCGGCTTACTTTTCTGCAAATCGTGATATCTTTAAAACCACCATCCATGATACTGAGATCACTGCCTTTGTGAAAAAAGAACCAAGTAGATCATATAGGCAAAAAGAGTGTCGTAAGAAAGACCAGCCTTATCAAAAGCCTCCACTGTGTGGATATTGCAAACTATATCATCCTAGTTGTTCTATGTGCGATAAGAACCCAGCATATCCATCTCATTTAGAAACGGTCATAAGAAGCAAGAGAATAGAAGAAATTCGTTTAAACGTGCTATCAAATGTTATTTTTGTTCGAGCTATGGACACTATTCTGCAAAGTGTCTGGGCAGGCAAAGAATGAAGGCAAACAATGCTATGCTCATCGATACATCATCTGACGATGATAGTGTGATTGACTCTGAACTTGAGAATGTACTACCTGAGAATGTGTGTGAAAGTGTGGCAGTAGTTACTGATATACTTGATTTCAATAAATGTCATACATGTCACCAATTTCATGCGGATGGAAAATTAAAATGTGGTCACGTTATTCCATATTCCATCGAAGATGCTAGTGCAGTTAATGCCTCCAGAGGTAAATTGAAGTTCTACGATGCACTGGTCAATAATCAACCATGCCATTGTTTACTGGACAGCGGCAGCACTTTACTTGGCCTGAGAAAAGAGCTCGTGAGACCAGAAGATTACACGGGTGAATTTGTCAAATGCCGTACTTTCTCGGGAACAATTGAGAAATACCCACTGGCAAAAGCGCATATAAATACCCCATTCCTTACCGGCACATTTATGTGCGCAATCCTGCAAGACTCTTGCACGGATCTTATTTTAGGAAGTTTGGCTTCATTAAAGAAATGTACTGACGATGATATATTAGCCTGGAAGGAAACGAACCTGGCTAATGCTGTAACAAGGTCAGAAACGCAAACACACTACACTGACCTGCAAAACGAGATGTTACAGCTGTTAACACCCTGCGGTGCTAGTAACAATAATACCCGACAAAAATTTATCGAGGTACAACGCACCGATCAAACTATCGCACCTTATTTTAAATTGTTAGGTGAGCGAGCGAAAGTGACTAAAAATGCATCTTGGTATTTTAGAATACACAACGGAATTCTCATGCGTTATTACACAAATAATAACCATGAAATTCAGCAAACGGTGTTACCTGTAACATACCGACAAACTGTGCTAAAGTTCGCACATGAGTCACCGTTTGCTGGACATTTGGCCTATGACAAAACCAGAGCCAGAATTTTGTCACACTTCTACTGGCCTAAATTCTGTACTGATATAAAATTTTTCTGTCGTTCATGTACTATTTGTCAACATCTTGTAAGAAAGGGAAAGCATGTGACGGCCGAAGTTCAACGGTCATTATTGGCATCAAGACCATTTGAGTGTGCAGCGGTCGATATTGTTGGACCCCTGAATCAGGTGTCGAACAAGGGAAACCGTTTTCATACTGACGCTCGTGGATACATGTACCAGGTGGATCGAAGCAATTCCACTAAAATACATCACCTCCAAAGATGTGGCAAATGTATTTTTGCACTTATTTTGTCGTTTTGGTTTTCCGCGAACGATTTTATCAGATCGTGGAACCCAGTTTATTTCGGCTGCTACGCAAGCCTTAACAAAATTGTTAGGAATACAGCAGCATTTCTGTACACCGTACCACCCAATGAGTAACGGCATCATAGAAAAAATTAACGGGGATCTGAAACACATGCTGGCAAAAATAACAGCCGAAAACCCAGCTGAATGGGACACGCTATTACCAGCTGTGCTATTTGCCCATCGAGAAATTCCGCACTCAAGTACGGGTTTCTCACCTTTTGAACTAGTGTATGGGGCGAACCCTCGTGGACCCCTATCAATATACCATCAGCTAATTACTAGCGTACGAGAAAATCCAACATCAGTAACACCATATGAGATGGTAACAGAGACATGCGATAGAATCATGAAAGTGTGTGAACTAGCCAAAGCATCTTTGGAGAGGAAAGGACAGATGTACCGCGAGTATGCAAATAAGGGTGCTAAAACAATACACCTTGAACCTAATCAGAAAGTTCTGCTTTTACTACCAGATAAACGTAATTTGTTACTAACATCATGGCAAGGGCCATTCAACGTCGAACGTAAAATATCAGATGTCGACTATGAAATATCGATAAAGGGAAAATTAAAGATATTTCATATCAACATGCTGAAACCATATTTCTCACAACAGGAACTACCGACAGATGAACAAAACGCACCCACACCAATCAATCGGACGACAGACGTACACAACACAACTACACTAGGTAGGGCGACACACGACAACAACATCGCAAATACACTTAGCCAGATAACAGCACACACAGCTAATACCACAACAGTACTTAACCAGACAGATGACGACGGAATAGAATTACCAGTCCCTACTGTAGACACGACTGGGACCATCGATAGCATACGGATAGAAACCAAACTTACGGACGAGCAACGACGACAGATGATAGATTTAGTGACAGAGTACAAGGACATTTTCTCCGACATCCCAGGAAAGACAGACACAATAGAGCATTCCATCATTCTGACTGATAACACCCCATCAAATGTCGACCTTATTCCATCCCTCTAAATTATAGGGCAAATCTCGACAAAGAAATACTATCTCTTGAGTCGAGTGGAATAATTCAAAGATCACAGTCAGAATATTCCTTTCCTATCGTTCTTGTCGCCAAAAAGGACTCAACATTTCGCCTCTGCGTCGATTATCGACGTTTAAACAGAGTGACAAAGGTCGATGCTGAGCCAATCCCAGCATGCGAGGATTTGATCCTGGATATATCTACATCTCGTATATTTTCCAAACTCGACCTCACGCGAGGTTACTGGCAAGTCCCGATGCAAGAAAATTCAATCCCTTTGAAAGCCTTTTCTACACCTCTAGGACTCTATGAGTGGCGTTTTCTTCTTTTTGGCCTTCGTAATGCTCCAGCCACATTTTTCCATCTTACTAGAGATCTTCTCCACGGGGTGACCAATACATCTACATACATAGATGACATATGTATTCATACTGAAGACGGGACGTCACACCTACAGAAACTTCGACATGTCTTCGACAGGTTGCGATTATTCGGTCTTACCGTCAAACCAACTAAGGTAGAGTTGGGCATGGAGGAAATTGACTTCCTAGGCCATACCATCTGCAGAGGCCAACTCAAAACAGACGAGAAAATAGTCACGAAGATTCTCAATTTGACTATGCCAACGACCAAGAAACAGGTCCGAAGTCTACTTGGTCTTGTAAACTATTACAGTAAATTTATTCCCAATCTGGCAGAAATCACCAGTGTTTTTTCCGATATGTTAAAAGCTTCGGCTAAATTAGATGTACAAGATGCAAAGTTAATTGGCGCATTATCAAAATTGAAATATTTATTCAGTGTACCACCTATTTTGCGTTTATCTAATCAAAATCTTACCTATTTCCTCCGTACAGACGCAAGTGCGATTTCTATATCTGGTATATTGGGCCAGTTTTATGACGGGAAGTTCCACCCAGTGATGTATGTAAGCCAGAAAATCAGCCTAGCTGAATCAAGATGCTCAGCATCTGAATTGGAGGGCCTTAGCGTAATCTATTGTATTAGAAAACTGCATAGGTTTTTGGCAGGTACAGAGTTTATAATCCAGTCCGACAACTCTCCGCTTGCGGTAATGCAGTCTGGCATCCCTCAAAACAACAGGATCTACAGATTGTCCTTAATATTGCAAACTATGCCTTTACAATCCAGCATTTGAAGGGATCGTTAAACACTTTGGCAGACATTTTATGTCGATCTTCAAATATAGAGATACCTGAAGTACAGGAAAAGAGCGACGACTTATCACCAGAAACAGTGACACTGTAGTTGTTAATGAAATCAGTGCCGTGTGTGGTAAAAAGTTACACTTTAAGTGCGTTAATATTGCCAGTCGACTAAACTGTGTAAGAGAAACAGTGCCATGATGAGTAAATGAACAGGCACATTAATAATATTTCTACAGCGCTAACACGGAAAGCCATAATTACATAAAGTTTAGATTAAACATAAATTAGGGGGCTTTTTTATAAATTTGAAAGGAGAGCAATAAGATTGGGTTTTGAACTTTTATTAACAACAAAACAGTGCTAAAATTTCCCGGGAAAAAACGACTTATTATTTTTAAAGAATTTTATTATATTAATTTTTTTTTTTTTTAAAAGGGTAACCCCGGAATTTTTAAACAAAGAAGAAAAATTTTAAAAAGTGTTATGGATAATAAAAATTAAAAAATTTAAATTTAAAAGAGAAATCAATTATAGACCTTTTTAAAATTAAAAAAAATTTTAGAAAGAAAACATTTTAAAAAAAATTTGGAAATTAATAATTTATTTACCAATAAACTTAAGGGAATAAACGTTAAAAATATTAAAAATTTTTTCCCTTGGAAGGAAGCAAAAAACTTGTGTTAATTGAACTATGTTAACAAAAATCTACAAAGAAATTTTTGAAATTACCGGAAAGACGACGTAGTGGGGGAAAAATTTAATTAAACTTTTTTTTTAAAAAGTAATTTCATTTTATTTTTTTTTAAACAAGTGTTTTTATAACTATGGTATAAATGAAGAAAATGTTTGGGGGAAATAATGGGCTAAAAATTTAGAGAAAGGAAGGGAAAAGTTTTCTTTTTTAAAACTCTTATTTACTTTTTGTTAACTTGTAACCATTTTTTCATTTAATGTTAACCATCTTTAGAATTTTAATGGATAAGAAATCTTTCACTTAAAAAAAAATTTGGAAAATTAACCAAATTTTACCCAATAATCCTTTAGGGTAATAAACAAAATGTAAATAAAAATAAATTTTGGTTAAATTCTTAGTTTAAATTTAAAACCGCAAAAAAACGGAAAAAAACCAAAAAAAGTTGATTAATTGTTTCAAAGAACGTAACCCAAAAAAAACACAAAACTTTTTAAAAAAATAAATTGAAAATATTTCTTCAAAACAAGAAAGGGGGGTGAAAAAGGTACGGTTGGGGGAATTAAGGGGGGAAAGAAAAATGTCATTTTGTTCCTAAAGGACAATTTTAGGGGGTTTCATTTGGGTTTGAAAGGGGAACAAAGTAAGGGGGAAGTAAAGACAAGGGGAAACAGGGAAGAGGAAAAGAAAGAAAGGTTCCCGGGCAAAAAATTTCCCAAATTAATAGAGGGCTTAAACAACAATGTGTGTCATTTTAGGGTGAATCAATATAAAGTGTGAAAAGAGAAAGTTTGCATCCCAAAAAACAAATTTGGTCTTTTAAAAAGGAACCAATTTTTAGGACCAAAATTTTATACGGGTTAAAGGGGTTTTCATCAGAGAAAGGACGGCAAAACACATGGGGTTTGAAGTTAAACGGAGTTAAAAACACCAAAAAACAGGGAAAACAAACAAAATTTTAAAAGGGCATTACTTTGGGGGGTTTCCCCAAAAAAGGAACCCCCCAAAACAGGAAACCCTTACTTTTTAATACCAAGGGTACTTGAAAAATCCCACCCCAAACAAGGGGTTAAAATGAAGGGGAGTAAAACATAAAAGCAACGGTTGTGGCCCCAAAATTTTTAGGGAACTTTTACCAATTTAAAAAGTTTATTTTTCCCCCTTAACGGGAAAAAACCTGTTGGTTTCAATTTGGCAATTTTTTTAACAGTCAAAAAAAAGTACGCAAACCCCAAAGAATTGGGTCAAAAGAGGGAGCCGAATTTTGTCCAAGAAGTTCGACATCAACCCCAAAAATTAAAATCTATAATCAAATTAATTTGTGGTGTTTAAAATTTCCCCAAAAAAATTAAATTAAAGGAAAAGGTTTTTTCTAAAAAAACCCAAAAAAAGATTTTTCTTAAAAAATTAAAAGAAAAAAATTTTTGAACAAAAAATTTTGGGAAAAAATTTTTAAAAAACAAAATGTACAAAAGTAAAGTTTTAACACACCCCGGCAAGGAGAAAAACTGTCAAATTCTCCCTTTTGGAAAACTTAAAAGGAATAAGACGATTTTACCCAAAAAAAGGGAAAGGAAGACAAAAGCAAATTAATTTACAACAAAAAATCGGTCAAAATAAAAACATTATTTATGACTTTCCAAATAATTTTAAAAGCCCGCATAAAAAATAACATTATTTAGTAACTGCCAAGGTGCTCTCTAAAAAGAACGCAAATTTTCCCAAACGACAGGACGAATTTCCGTGGAACCCAAAGGCCGTTTTCCACGAT
The DNA here is from genome assembly GCA_014155875.1 of Cepaea nemoralis. Taxonomy (NCBI): domain Eukaryota; kingdom Metazoa; phylum Mollusca; class Gastropoda; order Stylommatophora; family Helicidae; genus Cepaea; species Cepaea nemoralis. The sequence continues at coordinate 2,719 of JACEFZ010001973.1, read as the reverse complement.
TTAAGAGAATTTTCAAATAATTTTATAGACCATTTTAAGTACTTTATTTTTTCCCAATGTAAATAATAAAATAAATTTTACCCTATTGTTTTGAAAAAATAAATTTTTGAAAAAAAATTAAAAACCAAAAAGGATTTTTTGGGTCGCAGAAAAACCCGGATACTCAAATTTAAAAATGGGTTTTTTTCAAAATACAAAGAAGAAACTGCTCAAGCAGAGAGAAAGGCTGCTCTAGATAGAGATGAAAGAGCACTAGAAAGACAACATCAAAAAGAGATGAAAGAAAACAGAAGAAGCCACGAAACAAAAACAGTTAGAATTAGATCACGCCATGAAACAGAAGCAGATACAGGTAGAGTCAGAGAAAAATTTAAAGATGAAAGAGTTAGAGATAAAATCAAACATTCAAATAGCCTCTAGTAAAAAAAAGAGCCAGGAGGAGCAAAATAAATTTTCCAAATAAAAAGGCCTGATCAAGCCATACAGCGTGGACTGAGAATATAGATTTCCCAACTTAAGACTCAAAATACCGTTGGAAGATTGGGCAATGATCTACATGAGAAATCTCAGTGGGGAGCCATTAAAAGTGATAGAATCAATACCTACAGAACTAAGGAGTAACTATCAGTACATCCACGATAGAATCATGCAACCTTCCTACTTGATGTTCCTGGGTATCAGATTCAATACTCACAAATAAAACCCAAACTACGGAAACCTTCCTAGATTACGTCTCTAACGTGCAAAGTACATTTAATAAATGGCTTAAAGCGGCAAAAGTGGGGGAAAACTTTGATAAACTACAAGATCTAATGGTAATGGATAAGGTTATATCCACAGTCCCTACCCCGTTTGCAAAGTTCCTCCAACAGGCAGACATAGAATCCATTCAAGAGCTAGAAAAACGGGGGTCGGCTTACTTTTCTGCAAATCGTGATATCTTTAAAACCACATCCATGATACTGAGATCACTGCCTTTGTGAAAAAAGAACCAAGTAGATCTATAGGCAAAAAGAGTTCGTAAGAAAGACCACCCTTATCAAAAGCCTCCACTTGTGGATATTGCAAACTATATCATCCTAGTTGTTCTATGTGCGATAAGAACCCAGCATATCCATCTCATTTAGAAACGGTCATAAAGAAGCAAGAGAATAGAAGAAATTCGTTTAAACGTGCTATCAAATGTTATTTTTGTTCGAGCTATGGACACTATTCTGCAAAGTGTCTGGGGAGGCAAAGAATGAAGGCAAAAAAATGCTATGCTCATCGATACTCATCTGACGATGATAGTGTGATTGACTCTGAACTTGAGAATGTACTACCGAGAATGTGTGTGAAAGTGTGGCAGTAGTTACTGATATACTTGATTTCAATAAATGTCTTTCATGTCACCAATTCATGCGGATGGAAATTAAAATGTGGTCACGTTATTCCATCGAAGATGCTAGTGCAGTTAATGCCTCCAGAGGTAAATTGAAGTTCTACGATGCACTGGTCAATAATCAACCATGCCATTGTTTTCTGGACAGCGGCAGCACTTTACTTGGCCTGAGAAAAGAGCTGTGAGACCAGAAGATTACACGGGTGAATTTGTCAAATGCCGTACTTTCCGGGGAAAAATTTAGAAATACCCACTGGCAAAAGCGCATATAAATACCCCATTCCTTACCGGCACATTTTTGTGCGCAATCCTGCAAGACCCTTGCACGGATCTTATTTTAGGGGTTTGGCTTCATTAAAGAAATGTACTGACGATGATATATTAGCCTGGAAGGAAACGAACCTGGCTAATGCTGTAACAAGGTCAGAAACGCAAACACACTACACTGACCTGCAAAACGAGATGTTACAGCTGTTAAACCCTGCGGTGCTATAACAATAATACCCGACAAAATTTATCGAGGACAACGCACCGATCAAACTATCGACCTTATTTTAAATGTTAGGTGAGCGAGCGAAAGTGACTAAAAATGCATCTTGGTATTTTTTGAATACACAACGGAATTCTCATGCGTTATTACACAAATAATAACCATGAAATTCAGCAAACGGTGTTACCTGTAACATACCGACAAACTGTGCTAAAGATCGCACATGAGTCACCGTTTGCTGGGCATTTGGCCTATGACAAAAAACCCGAGCCAGAATTTTGTCACACTTCTACTGGCCTAAATTCTGTATGATATAAAATTTTTCTGTCGTTCATGTACTATTTGTCAACATCTTGTAAGAAAGGGAAAGCATGTGACGGCCGAAGTTCAACGGTCATTATTTGGGATCAAGACCATTTTAGTGTGTAGCGGTCGATATTGTTGGACCCCTGAATCAGGTCGAACAAGGGAAACCGTTTCATACTGACGCTCGTGGATACATGTACCAGGGGGATCGAAGCAATTCCCCTAAAATACATCACCTCCAAAGATGTGGCAAATGTATTTTTGCACTTATTTTGTCGTTTTGGTTTTTCCGCGAACGATTTTATCAGATCGTGGAACCCAGTTATTCGGCTGCTAGCAAGCCTTAACAAAATTGTTAGGAATACAGCAGCATTTCTGTACACCGTACCACCCAATGAGTAACGGCATCATAGAAAAATTAACGGGGATCTGAAACACATGCTGGCAAAAATAACAGCCGAAAACCCAGCAAAAACGGGGATTCCCCTCGAGAAATTCCGCATCAAGTACGGGTTTCACCTTTGAACTAGTGTATGGGGAAC
>JACEFZ010001972.1:105000-151870 GCA_014155875.1 Cepaea nemoralis | reverse complement strand
TGCACGGGAACCCCTCCAAAAATGATCCCCATGTTTTTTGACCAATTAGCAGGTAGTGACCACAGACTAATCAAGCTTGTAATAAATATGGAGTATGTTCCACAGGAGCAAAAGCCTGTGCCTCGCTGGAATTACAAACGAGCAGATTGGGACAGATTTTCCATACTAACAGACAAATATTGTGAAAACATAAATACACGATATGGCAACATGAAGCAAATGGTGGAAAGTCTAAACAGAGCAATAATACAGGCGGCCACTGAGTCTATTCCAAGAGGAGCGAGGAAAAATTACAAACCATACTGGACTGAGGAACTACAAATTTTGGAGGACAAAGTTGAAGATGCTAGGAAGACCGCAGAGAGAGAACAAACAACTGAAGCGAACATCTCTCTCAAAGCCATCTCAGCAAAATATAAAAGAACAGTAAATCAAACAACAAGAGATTGTTGGAGGAAAAAAACAGAAAACCTGAATTTTGACAGGGATGGAAACAAACTATGGAAACTAGTGAAAGCCATGAACAATGAAGGACCTAGAAACAAACAAATAACAATTAAACAAGGAAATGCCTTGCTTACAGGAAAAAAGGCTGCAAATGCACTAATGGAACACTATGCCAGTGCAAACCACATTGATATTACAGCCGAACAGAAGAAAGCAATCAAAGATAAACAGATACATCATAGATATACAGAGACAGCAGCAGAATATATGATGGCAAATCTAACAATGGAAGAAATGGAACAGGCAATGAATACCCTAAAAAAGAAGACATCACCAGGAAAGGATGGAATCACAAATGAAATGCTAATAGGATTAGGCACTAAGGCAAAAAAGAAACTACTAGCAGTCCTAAATTACAGCTGGAAGAGGGGAATAGTCCCACAGGCATGGAAGGAAGCTATACTAATACCAGTCCCAAAGAAAGGAAAAGACCTGGAAGAACCAAATGGCTATCGACCTATCAGTCTTCTTAGCTGTGTAGGAAAATTAATGGAACGCATTATCAATGGCAGGCTAACATGGCATCTGGAAGAAAACCAACTCTTAACACCTCACCAAGCAGGATTCAGAAAGTACAGATCCACTGAAGATCAAATAACCTATATAGCTCAGGAAATAGAGAATGCCTTCCAAGAGAAAAAGCACACACTAGCGGTCTGGATAGATTTAGAAAAAGCATTTTATAAAGTATGGAAGGAAGGATTGAAAGTAAAACGGCAAAAATGCATGTTTGTGGGGAAATGTACAAATGGATCAGCCACTACCTTGAGAACAGAACTGCGAGGACAAAAGTACAAGGACAAACCAGCAAAATGATGCTGTTGGAGCAAGGTGTCCCCCAAGAAGGAGTTCTTTCACCAACATTATTCCTAGCATATATAAACGACATCACGGAAAATTATCCAGCCAGAGTACACACATCATCCTTTGCAGATGACCTAGCTATATGGACATCTGAAGAATATATTAGTACAGCTAACAGCAGAATACAGCAAGCCTTATTAGCGCTAGAGGACTGGTCAAAATCATGGCTAGTGAAGATAAGTGAGGAGAAAACAACATGCACAGTATTCTCCCTCAACTAAAACTCAGCAACCTAAGCTGGTATTGAATGGAAAAATATTGCGCCATGAAGAAAATCCAAACTATCTAGGAGTCACTTTTGATCGTCGCCTGACATGGAAGACACAGGTTGAGAAAAATCGAACAAGAGCAAGGCAAAGAATGGCAATCATGAAAAAGCTTGCTGGTACAATGTGGGGAGCAGATGAGAAAGTTCTCAAGAAGTTATATACTGGACGGGTGAGGCCAGTACTGGAATATGGCATTGCAGCTTGGGCAACAGCAGCTAAGTCAAACTTTAACAAAATAAGCAGAGTCCAAAATCAAGGAATGCGAATCATAACTGGAAGCCTGAAGACAACGCCTATTAATGAACTAGAAAAGATCACTTGTTTACAGAAAAAAACTTCCGGTTTCAAGATGGCGACGGACGGTCGTGTTGTATTGTGTTCGTTAACTTTTTCGCGTAAGGGATGGATTTATTCATTTCTTGCGTGTAATTGGTGTGCCAGGATGTAAAACCAGGAGTTTCTACTCAAGATCTGCGCGGGTGCTACGGAGTTCGTGCATCGAGCGAAGCCATCCTTGAGTGAATTTTCAGCAGCGTGTGTGGTTCTCAATCAAAAGTCTGTGTTTACGTTTTTTCAACATGGCGGAACAACGTGTGTTTTCCGAACGATCAGCAGTCAACATACCGAAGCGGCGTGGTAGCCGCGCAGGGAAAAAGAAGCCAGGTAAGCGCGGTGGCTTGAGGACGTTTTAGACTCAAGTGTCACCGTCTAGGACTCAGGAACATCCGTATTCTATATTGGAACTGTGCCAGTGTAAAACAACGGGGCTCTATTTTAGAAACCCTAGTTTACAGGAACGACATTGTAGCACTCCAGGAGACGAGACTGGGCGATCAGCTACTCCGAATTGCCGGCTTCAAATGTTTCTATAACAGACGACATCTGGGAACGGCGATTCTCGTTCGCGACAGCATGGTGGCGTCAGAGCTAGACATGTCCAGTTGGAACAGTGACGATATACAAATACAGGCGTTGAGAGTTCATTCCAGTATACCATTCGTGTTGGTTAATGTTTATGCCCGCAATGCGAGTGTGGACGCCCAGAAGTGGCAGTGCTTAAGTGGCATATTAGGCCACGAGAGAAATGTTATTTTCTGTGGTGACTTCAACGCTAAAGGCAGATCATGGGGAAACACTTCCTCCAATACACAAGGGGAGGAGCTCGAGACTGCACTGGAAACCATCGACCTGGTTTGTATCAACAGTGGCTGTGTCACCAGGACAGCAAGCCGTCCAGGCGATGAGGACAGTGCTATTGATCTGGCGCTAGTTTCACCTTCACTCACTACAGTGTGTAGATGGGGTGTCCTAGGACACCATGGCAGCGACCACCACCCATGCAGCATATTGGTGGAGAAAGGCAGAACCAGGCAGCACAAGCTAAAGGTAAAGACGTTCCAGTATGACAGTACAGGGCAAGATGTGGTGAGTAAAATAAGACGTGACAAGCGCAGAACGTTTCAGGGCAGGAAGAAAAGGAAAAAAAGCTGGGAGCAGCCACCGTGGTGGAGTTTCGAGGTGGAGAAGGCTTGGGTGGATAAGCGTAGTGCTGTAAGGAGATGGCAAAATGCCAAGAAGAACAGAGCTGGTCATCCTAGTCCCTGCTTGCACTTAGAAAGAGAGATGCACACAAAAGTAAGCTATTTCAAAAAACTGGTCACGGTGGTTAAAAGCGAAAAATGGGCAGAGGTGTGTCAAAGAGTAAGCACAGACAAGTCACTGAAATTGTTCTGGCGACTACATAAAAGCATGAGTGGTGTAGTCAAGAATAAGAGCATTTCTGACTTCCAAGGTGCTGACCTCATCTGGCAGAGGACTGACGAGGACAAGGGCAAAGCCCTCTTTGAACGCTACCTTGAGCAGAGCAACCAGACAGACATGGGAGGCCGGAATCTGGCCAAGGAGGTCACCTCAGACAGATGCAAGGCCCAGAACACTTCGGATGAAGACACAGTGACAGTGAAAGAAATCAAGGCTGTGCTTCGACGATCAAAAAACAGTGCTCCAGGTCCTGATGGCATAAGATACGACGACATAAATAGGTGTACCGACAATGAGCTAGAGAAACTAGCAGACATGTACAACAACAGTATAGGGAGTGCTAGCATCAAGGAGGAATGGTTACACAGCTATCTGATTCCCTTGCCGAAGCCTGACAAAGACCACAAGAAAATTCAGGGATATCGAATTATAACCATGCAGAATACAATAGGCAAGCTGCTGGAGAAGGTAATTGCCAGGAAAATATCAAGCCAACTAGAGAGGCAAGGTGTTTTCCCACCTACCCTGGGTGGGTACCGTCCAAAAAGAGAAACCTGGACCAATGCAGCAGTCTTTGCCCACGATGTCTATGAAGGTTTCCACTCAGGCACTGAAACCGTTGCTGCAGCGATTGATCTTGAGGACGCATACAACAGAGTACCACTGGATTTTTTAATGTTTCAGCTTCTTGAACTAAACGTAAGTCCATTCCTCCTTAGTTGGATCGCTGCAGCTCTCTTCCAACGGAAAGTAGTTTTTAGATGTGGCAGTTGGACTTCGGAACCAACAACAATATATCCTGGCCTACCACAGGGATCACCATTATCTCCGGTACTGTTCAACGCCTACACAGTGAGAATCACCAGTGAGCAGATCACTGGACCTGGCAGGACATTGTCATATGCCGATGATGTTTTAGTGTATCGTCAGGGTAAGGATAGAGAGGAGGTTGCTGTGGAACTACAAACCGAACTCAATCGCATAAGTACTTGGTGTGATGAAGCTGGGGCAATGGTCAACCCAACAAAGGCAACAGTGACTTGGTTCTCGTTGAATAATCATATTGTCAACAATCCAACACCAACTGTAATGCTGTGTTCAGAGACGGTGGAAAGAACGCAGGCAATGAATTACCTGGGGATACGGTTTGATCGAAGCCTTGCTTATAATGTGCACATAGACCAGGTGATAACAAAGGCCAAGCGGGGTTTGGCAGCGATGCGGGTGATGGCGGCAGCAAACTGTGAGCAGCGCCATCTATGTCTTCTGTACGAGGGGCTGGTCATGTCTGTTTTGGAGTATGCAATGGCAATCCTGACTGTCAGCCATAAGCAGATAGAAAGGATGGAAAGGATACAGAATGAAGCTATGCGCATTATTCTTGGATGTACAAGAGATACAGCATGCAGGGCGATGCGCTACCTTCTTGATTTTCCAACCATTGAAGAGAGAATGCAAGTTTGCAGGGCACGTGCCTACCTCAGAATTAACGCAAACACACAGCATCCACTGCATAGTGAAATTAGGAAGGTGAAGGGCAGCAGGTTAAAAAGAGGACGGTCGTGGATGGGTCAAGCCGAGGACATTCTTCAACAGGTGTGTTCACTTGAGGACTTAGAACCTGGCGAGGAGTGGGTGCAAGTGCCAACAGACTTCTGCACATCCTTTTCAGTTTGCATCCAACTAGATAGAAAATGCAGACAAGAAAATCCGGCTGCTGTTGAGGCTGAAGTACAAGCGTTGATTTTCGAGAATTCGCTAGACAGTGACGCGGTCATCTACACAGATGGGTCGGTCGTCCGACATGTGAGAAGCTCATGGGCCTTTACAGCTCGGGCCGGAGGGAGAATTGTGAAGGAGGACTCTGGTGCTTTCACTGAAACCACAAGTAGCCTGACCATGGAAGTCATGGCAGTAAGTAAAGCAATAACATGGCTCGAGACACAGACATTCACTAGGGCTTGTTTCCTTAGCGACTCAATGAACATGATCAAGAGGATAGAGGAGGGGTCGATCCGAAGAGAATGGTTGCTGCCTCTGAAGCGGTCTCGGCTGGCAAAGATTAGTTTCATCTTCGTGCCAGGGCATGCGGGAGTACAAGGAAATGAGCGGGCTGACAAGCTCGCAGGTGAGGCTACTGTTGAGGGCGGACGCGCCATGGACCAGGCTGACATTCTGAATGCTCTACGAGAAGTGAGACTTTTGCAAGAACCAAGTGATGACTGTGAATCTACAACAATGGCCAGACTGCGAGAGCAGCAAATTAAAAGAGGGGTGGCCAAACAAGAACACTACGCAGGAAGCCAAAGAAGATTGATAAACCAACACAGAACTGGCGTCGTTAGCCGCTACACGCTGCGGGATTTGCTGAGGAGGGGATCCGAGCACTTATGGACTGAATGGTCCGATGTGCAACGAGGATGATCTGTCGACTAACTAACTAACTAACTTGTTTACAACCAATGCAGGATAGAAGAGATAGCAGAGCCCAGCAACAAGCTGAAAAATTTAGAAGATTGACAGACCACCCTATGTATAAAAGGTTTAGTGGTTTTGGAAAGGGAAGACTGAAGCGTAGCAACTTTGTAGAAACTGCAAAATGAAAGATTAGGGCAGATCCCATACTTAACATATCAACAGTCAAACCCATTTACAATGCAGACAAGTTCCCAGCTTGGAGACAGCAGCTACTGCCTGAGATGATAGAAAACATTCCTGGTATTGAGAAAAAGAACACTCAGCATGAAACCGAAAGAAGAGAAATAACCCTAAACTACATAAAAGAACATTACCCAAGCAGCAATTGGACCCATGCATATACAGATGGATCAGCCAAAAATTCAGTAGAGAATGGAGGAGGAGGAATTCTCCTAAATTTAAAAAATGGAGTGAAAAAAACACATTCAGTGGCAACTGGAAAGTTTTCAAGTAACTTCAAAGCGGAGGTAGAGGCTCTGAAAACTGCAGCAGAAATGCTCTTGATGGAGGAAAATAAAGAGACGCAAATAGCTATCTTTACAGATGCAAAGTCAGCTGTCTCAATACTGAAGAGCAATTACAGCACAGAAATAGCTGACCTAAGAGCAGCACTCCATGGTCTATGCCAGAAATCCAAAAAAGTTGTAATACAGTGGATACCATCACATTGCAGTATACCTGGAAATGAAGAGGCTGACAGACTGGCAAAAGAGGGCGGACGACTACCACAGCCTGACATAGACATAACCTATAACGAGGCAAAGAGGTTGATAAAAAGCACTTATAGAACCAAATGGGAATCAGAGCATCCAGGTCACCAGAAGGATGATGCATATTACAAACTCGACCGAAGAGAACAAGTAGCAATCTTCAGACTCCGCACTGGACATAACAGGCTGAAATACCACTTGTTCAATAAACTAAAGATAGGAGATACCGATGAATGCAATTGTGGAACTGGTAAAATGACAGCTAAACATTTGCTGCAGGAGTGCCCAATATATGCAGAACAGAGAAAGATATTTTGGCCCACACCTGCTTCATTTGAGGACAAGCTCTATGGAGATATCAACAAGCTCAAGTTGACTGCAGCTTACTTTAACTACATTCAGGTTGACATTTAAAGGTGCATGAAGAAGTATTTAGACTGCCGCACTTCATACCACAGGTATGTCGGTTACAAAAGCGCCCCAGAGGCATGAAATGGAATATTGCTTGGATAGCAAATCCATTACGTGGAAAGTCCGAACCAAAAGCTCACTGTGTGGGCTTCATAAAAGGTGGAAAAAGTGTCCCAGTGGCACGAAATGGAATATTGCTTGGATAGCAAATCCATTATGTGGAAAGTCCGAATCGAAAGCACACTGTGTGGGCTTCATAAAAGGTGGAAAAAGTGTCCTAGTGGCACGAAATGGAATATTGCTTGGATAGCAAATCCATTATGTGGAAAGTCCGAATCGAAAGCTCACTGTGTGGATGTCATCTGCAGACTGCATACTTCTGGTTTCCGGAAGAACAGCCTATGGTGAATGGAAGGCCCAATATACGGAAGTGAGGCTAAGCAGCCATGTGCAGGACGTGACGATTCCTTGGGTGAGCCCAGTACCAGAGCGCTGTGTGTTGGCTCTGCAAGTATGGAAGCCTCCTTGGATGGCGGGGAATGCCCATGGTCTGCCCCTGCCTTCCCTTGAGAGCTGACCAGGATGTCTTTGGCTGTTCTATATGGGCCAGCTGGGATGGGGGATAACACCACAACAGTGAGAGCCAAACGTCCTAAGAAACCCCTGGGAAGGTTAACCCGGTCAACAAATGCCCGCAGAAGTCGGATGTGTCGGCCTAACGGCGCAAGAACGCAGCTCTGCTGTGGACAGGCACAACGCAATCACGTCCGGAAAAAAACTCCGGATGAACGAAGAAGAAGAAGAAACCTCATGGTTAGCCATTGCAAATGTCTGCCCCCATAGGTTTGAATTGACTTTGTCTGATTTAACGTGCAAAAACTGAAAATTCACAATGAAACGAGCGGCTGATGAAGCAAGCACTTCAACAAGAAAGCGAAGTAGGTCTAGGCTTTTCACAGTCCAACAGGTGATCGATACTTTGGTTTATTCAGACTGGATTGGCACACAAAGGTGGAATATTGGCGCTAGATGAAAGGCAGACCTATTTTCTACAATGTCTCCAAGTTCCATCTTATTCTAACCACTTGTTTGCATGTAACTAACATTTTTCTATATCATGTTGGTTTTTTCTCTTTAATGCTCAGGAGCCCAGGTATAGGGGACAGTTAGGTTCAGGGCCTCAGGTCTGGTAGGGTTAATCTCCTTGTTGGTTGCATTGTAATTTGTCATATTTTACTAAAGTTGTTATTATAAAAGTTGACAATTTCTATTCACTTTTTGTAACTATTTTGTCCTTCAGGTAGAGGATACAGAGGTGGTTTCAGGGAAGAGCGCCGTAGAGATGATAGACGGGACACTTACAGCTACAAGGTAAATGCACGGCTGTCTGTCTAGTGACACATTTGGTAGTTAGCACAGAGATGTATGCAGGTTTTTATAGGCAGGATTTTTGTCACTATAATATACTATTGTTAGAGAATAAGAGTAAACTTTATATTAATCTGTAAACTGAGGAATAAAATACAACACTTCTTTGTTTACTTTTTGATAACCACATCCATTCCTAGCTCTCCTGGTTGACAGTCGGTTGGTTCCCCTCGTCAGCACAGCTGTTTCTACCATGAAGTTGGGTTAGACCATGCTATTGTTGCTCCTCTGGTGTAGCCGACAGTCCAAATGTTCCATTTGTCAGCACAATTATTGTAATGATATTGGGTTAGACCATGCTTCTCTGGTGCAGCCGACAGTCCAAATCTCACAAATGTTCCATTGGTCAGCACAATTATTGTAATGATATTGGGTTAGACCATGCTCCTCTTGTGCAGCTGACAGTCCAAATGTTTCATTTATCAGCACAATTATTGTAATGATATTGGGTTAGACCATGCTCCTCTGGTGTAGCCGACAGTCCAAATGTTCCATTTATCAGCACAATTGTTGTAATGATATTGGGTTAGACCATGCTTCTCTGGTGCCGCTGACAGTCTAAATGTTCCATTGGTCAGCACAATTGTTGTAATGATATTGGGTTAGACCATGCTCCTTTGGTGCAGCTGACAGTCCAAATGTTTCATTTATCAGCACAATTATTGTAATGATATTGGGTTAGACCATGCTCCTCTGGTGTAGCCGACAGTCCAAATGTTCCATTTATCAGCACAATTGTTGTAATGATATTGGGTTAGACCATGCTCCTCTGGTGCCGCTGAGTCTAAATGTTCCATTGGTCAGCACAATTATTGTAATGATATTGGGTTAGACCATGCTCCTCTGGTGCAGCTGAGTCCAAATGTTCCATTGGTCAGCACAATTATTGTAATGATATTAGACTATGCTATCACTCTGCTTCTGTTGTGTAGCTGACATTTCAAGGTCTCCATTGGAGAACATGTTTCACAAGGACACACATCTAATGTACATGTTATTGAGATGGTGGCACTTGAGTCTGCAGTGACTGGTTCATATAGACATGATAAACTTTTTGCAAACTAAAATAGAAAGGTAAAGTAATGCTGAATGCAGTGTAATCTTAATGCATCATGGAGTTGCACAAGAATACCTTTCATTTCTGTACAAATACTTAAGCCAAACAAAGCAAGAGTGAATATTAGCTGATGTGTTTAGCCGTATCTACAATACCTGAAAATGTTTGATGATTTTAACTGTCACAACCAGTTATTAAACCATTGTTTGCTTGATTTATTTTGCCAGCCAAGAGGACGGGGCAGCAGTTGGGGTGCCACCAGTAACTGGGGCAATGATAGCTGGAATGCTCGTTCATATCGTGAACCTAGAGTAAGTGTGCATTATTGTTGTCTATGTTAGTTTGAAGGATAACTGTTAGTTGCTGTATGTTTTTTTTTTCTTTTGCAATTCCATTACAGGACGTTGCAGTCAACATCAGCGTTTTTCAGCTGCTGTTGATGTACTAGGCAAGATTATGCTCAGTAGTTTGCCATTGCTTTCTAAGCGACTGGCTCACATACCCCTAAGTTACCGACGCTGCAAGAACCGCTACCGATTCTTGCACACATGTCGTTACTCAGCGAGAGTATACAGGATTGTGGATTAAGACTATTGTATGGCTGTATGTACAAATAACCACACACAAAAAAGTTGCTTAAAAGTCAACAGGGTCGACTTCATTGTACCGGTTTTGTTATCCTATATGGCTCGGTCTCTTTTCGCAGTGCGGAAAGCGTTGCACAAAGCACGAACTCTGTAGCTCTAGCAACGACCCACAGGAGTCTCCGAATGATTTTACTTGTGAACCAAAGGACGCGGCCCGGAATCAAACCCACAACCTTCGGAGCCCAAGTCAAACGGCTTGACCACTTCGCCACGGAGACTCCCTATGTGTAATACAGTTGTGTTCAGTGCCTCCATCTAGGGTGTATGTGAAGTAGGTGAGTATCAGAAAATTCAGAGACTCTTCTGTGCAATGCTTTTGATTCTCTGTTCACTTTTCATTAAAGTACAAGGCCCTTCAAAGATATGAGAGAAATTGCAGTCAATAAATGGACATAAGATATTCTTATACTGTATTGATTGCAGACAGAAAAATATCTTCAAATTGATGTTATGATTGTAATCATAACGGTAATCAAGTTCATACGTAAACTCTAATATTAAATACAAGATAGGGACGCAGAGGTGTTTCCAAGGCACCAGGACCAGGTTTTATTCTGGCATAGACCTACTAACACGTCCTAGTCGTGTGTCCTGGGCAACAGGTCTATTCGGGGTCCTGGCTAACGTAGTAGGATCGCTGATTCTTCCGAAGTCAGAGGATATCTGCCTGCACGGCGAGGAACCACCATTGGTGATACACCACCAAGCCAGACATGGGACAACGGATACTCATGCAAACCTCAGTCCGGTATGACATCACACTGATGTTGGACAACAGGATGTCTTCATCCGACATACAGGACTTCACGCTGGAGTTCACAGCCAGCGAACACAAGCAAGCAGGCAGCTGCAAGATGCCATGTCGATAGAGAGAGTACAAGTCCAGCATGAAACGGGATCATCTGAAACAGTGACCAGTTGCAACTATTTGTGACATAAGATGGAAAAGTTATATAGAGACCAGAAGACTTGCCATTGAACATAGCAAGATGCTGTCAGGTGCAGCGAGCACAAGTCCATTGAAATGTGTAATAGTACCTCTATTGCTGTATTTAGGAGAGATCTAGACAAAAAGCAGTGGTGTGCTTTCTGGATTACATTCGACTGATAGGAAAGCACATTTGTCACTTCTTCAAGAATTGGATCAAAACCCAAATATGAGATGAGACATTTTGTGGGCATTCTATATATAACGAGAGACAAATTCGAAGAACATAGTTATGATTAGCAAACTAATGGAAAAGGAGCAGCAGGAAAGCAAAGCAATATGTGAAAGGCGTTTAAATAGGAAAAGTGATATAGGCCTATGCCAGTTACTTCTCTTCTCATTCTGTAGCAATCAGCCAGCATCCATTTGTTAGTTACTCCCAATCTGTCTGTACTAAGCAATCAACATCCATTTGTCAGATACTCCCCATCTCATTCACTAGCTATAGGAAGCTTTCATTGGATAGTTACTCCCCATGTCACTCTGTATCTAGGCAACAGCACACATTGGACTGACTAGCTTCCCATCTCATTTTGTAGCAATCAAATGGCATCCATTGGACAATTATTCCCTTCTCATTCTGTATGAAGTAAACAGCACACATTGGACCACAGTGTCCAATCCCATTTTGTGGCAGTGAATCTGCACCCATTGACAGTTACTCCCCATCTCATTCTGTGACAATCAAACGGCATTCATTGGGCAGTTACATTCTACAAATAATTGTCACCTGGAGACAAGTGTCCATGTTTCCATAAACCAGTGAGCATACAGTGAGAGATTTAATGTAATATTGACAAAACACAGCTCTGCTGTAAATAAGCACAACGCAATCATGTCCAAAAAAAACCACTCCGGATGAATGCAGAAGAAGAAGAATATTGACAAAGCTGTTTGATCATAGTTGTTAGTGTGTGTAATGAGTTGTAAAGGCATGTACAGAATGTGTTCTTGCTGATTTCATCAACAGTGGAGCAGCTATGAAGACGACTATGATCAAGGCTGGGATGATTATGATCAAGGAAGAGGTTATGATGATGAATGGGACGGTTATGGAGATGCAGGTTACGACCAAGGCTGGGATGCTTATGGTTACAATTGAAGTAGCCACAGATACTTCACCCTCCAGCGTTTTGAAGACAATAGATGTTTGTAATGTCAAAGATGGTCAATCTACGTTTTTGTGCACGTCTTTTACTCTAATGAAATAATAGTTGTGGAAGTCTATGTAACATGTGATGTTCTTGTTGTTGTTGCTGAGAACCTGAAGTTATGAATTAAATGAAACTATGTCGTAAACGCAGTGAGTCTCAAATTGTGCAGCATGCCATACTGCACTTGAGTGGCATGGCATGTGTCATGGAAAAGTGAAGACAGTTGGGGTTTGTATCCTTTGTGAATGACTTGTAGTTTATGCAACTGATACATTTTAAATGACAAACTATGGAGCTGTGTTCTCTATTATAACTAACGCACTGTCATGAGTGGATTTATTTGTTTGTACATTCACTTATAAATACAAGTTAATGAGGCTCCAGCAAAAAAATTTGTCCAGCAAAAATAGATTTTTCACAAAGGAAAGTGCCATATCAATCAATCAATGCCATAAGGTGGTGCTTCTCCATCCTTTTCTTAATGCCGCCTCCTTACACCAAAGCCCCCTGACATAAACATGTTTCTTGGTATAAGATGTACTGTACGTTTAAAACCTCACAGCCCTTCTAGATCTGTCCTAGGGGCCACTACTGCAGGGTGAATCTAGGTTAGTTCATTCTAATTAACAAGATTATAGTTTTTATTTAGATTTTTAACATTGTTGTCCTTTCTGTTGTTTATCATTATTATTGGCAGTGAGATTGCTAGATTTAGAATTCAGATATTACCTATATTGTTGTGAAATGTCTGGTTCGAATGTGAACATGACATACAACACGAGATTTCATTTGAGTAGATTCTAGTTATCATCTCTGGAACATTTGTCAAATTGTTTCTCAGCACCTGGCATATTAGGGATGAATTCTGGATGTCACTAGAACAGTCTTGATCTGTATTAGATATTGTTTGTTTGGCCATGCTGTCTTGTTATTGTGTATGCTATTTGTTGTACAAAAGATAAAGAATTCATTGTCACATTATTTGCTGTAATGTTATGTCATTACTGACAGAGTGATGGGGACATGATAAGAGTGGTAGTTAGTACTCTTGTTTACCACCAGCACAGCCGTCTCCTAGATTTAGAATCCCCAGTAGTGTATGGGGCTGGGGTCAAGGTAGCCTCATTCATGGAGTAGGGGAACTAGTACTGTCAGTGTACTGTTTGTGCATACATACGCTAATTAACTCTAAATGACTTCTGTTTCACCCAATCAACACACATTGGTCAGTGACTTCCAACAAAATTAAAACATGAGTCTCCATAAGAAGTACTTGGCTTCACATATCCTAAATATACTTTCTTGGAATGCATGTGGTTCACATGTTTTGATGTCAATTATCTGCAAACTTTACTGGTGGTTAGTGCCGGCATACCAGGCAGCTTCAGGATGGAATGTCTTCTGTCATTTCTGACACCAAATCATTTTGTTCACAATGTTGCTCTATGTCACAGGTTTTATGAGATATTAAATCAGTTTTCATTTTGCAAGTAATTTTCATGGCTTTGTCTTTATTCATGTCATTTTAGTTTATATTATTAAACTTAAGTAAGAATATGTTAGCCACTTTAGTAACATTTTCTAAATTGCTTTTTAAGTATATAACTTGCATAGTTGGATACCTCTTGAAAAAACAAATCCAACGGTCCCTTATTCAAGTCGGTCATTTTGAAGCCGAGATATTAAAGTTTGTGTGTCAGTTTATCATTTAAAACAGACATATAGAAGAAAAACGATTTTGACCTTTCACTTTTTGTGACCCTACCTACACACTCACACAACTGGTGTTTACACTCACTGTCTAACTCAAGGGCAGATCACTCTTGCCAGTTTTTATATATATATGTACACACACACACTTTGATATGCAGTGCTGAAGTCCAGTTGGAAAGATGCAAAATTATCATTTGTCCTTGAAGAGTGATGAAAAATTATACATACATACAATAATAGATGTTGAATGTACACATGCATTCATTATCATGTTAATCGCTCTGATACTCATACGATATTATGGAGTAACAACGAAAACTGACATCCCCTGCCATGAAATACACATCGCAGCACGCGACCTTCATAATTAGTGTCATTGAATGCCAACTTACTTACATTTTGAAAATTACAATATACACGTTAACATGGATGCTACTTTAATAATACATAGCATAACAGTAATACGTCCATAAACGTATTTACGTTGCTTACTACTTAAATAGGCAGCCTGGTTCTCTGGTAACAGGGTTCCCGACTTACCAAAATGCACGACGCAAACGGGTGTGGGAACTATATCAAGTAATCCGTATCTGTTTTCACTCGATCTTGAAGTAATCGTGGAATTTAACATGAGTGCGCTAACTGTCCCCATATCGGAGACAAAAACAAATAACCAAATGTAACCGCAAGAAAAATTCCGGTAAAATATGGCAAACCGAAACCAAAGTACCTAGAATATGTGTCCCACAGATTAAAATTAATCAGTATGGAGCTAATCCCGTGAAGTCCCATCAGGCGGTCATAGCGCCGGGCTCCTGCCTTGAGGGGGTCCACCTATTACTACTGGTCGTCACTTTCCCCTGTGCTGTGGAGTCAAGGCACAGAGGAGTAGGTTAAGAGCTATTGACCCTGGATACTCATCATACTACAGTGGAATGCCGAAGGAGTTTAACAAGAAAGCCCCCCTAACAAATCTTCATAAAGATAGAATAGATGTGACATGCATTCAAAAGACACACCTCAACGCCAGTCGCAGATTCTCAGTCAGATGATATCAGGCCACACGTTTCGACCACGAAGGACACAAAGGAGTCTAATACACAAAACATGATACCTTGCAGTGAAGTATATGTGACCTCTGACAACCGAACGGAAATTATAGGTGTTGAAATTATGATAAAAGACATGAAAATAAGAATTTACAATCTGTATAGCCCAACAGATAAGCACCTTACACTACAAACATGAAAATAACTGACACAAATTGCATTATTGTCTGAGACTTTAATAGCCAGTCAGAAAGGTGGGGATACCCAGATACTGACAACAGAAGAGATGAAGTGGAGGACTGGGAAATAGACTAAAATCTCCATCTACTTAACAAAGCGGATGACACACAGTTTCCAATCTAGAAGATGGTTTACCACTTCTACTCGAGACAGCTTTCTGCACAGGAGACGCCCTCCACAAAATCGATCGCCATGTGCTGGACCAATTAGCAGGTAGTGACCACAGACCAATCAAGCTTGTAATGAATATGGAGTATGTCCCACAGGAGCAAAAGCCTTTGCCTCGCTGGAATCACAAGCGAGCTGATTGGGACAGAGTTGCCATACTAACAGACAAATATTGTGAAAACGAATATACGACATGGGAACATGAAGCAAATGGTGGAAAGTCTACACAAAGCAATAATACGTGCGGCCACTGAGTCCATTCCAAGAGGCGAGGAAAAATCAAAGATAGATACATCATAGTAATACAGAGACCATCCATCCATCATGTGCCATGCCGATAAGCGCAGGTGGTCATGTACTGCCATCTCCTCTATCACCAGAGTCGTGGATCAGCTCTGTGTTCCTGTCTCGACCATGCCATGTGGGCAAGCCATCCAGGTATTTACTTCTGTCTTCCCTTCGATATTGCCAATCGTCACCAAGTTAAGTCATTTCTTCACATAACATACCCCAAATATTTTGACTCTACATCTAATGACTCTAATCAGTTTACGATCTTCATTTGTTTCTTGAAGGACTTGTTTATTGGTTATTCTGTCTGTCCATGGTATTCTTTGCATTTTCCTCAGAATCCACATTTCCACAGCCATCAGCTGTTTTTCAGCTTGACTCACTGTCCACGCTTCACATCCATACAAAAGTACAGGTTCTATGTAGCACCTCAACACTTTATCATTTCAATTGATATCTTTTTGTTGGTCAGTATGTTTTTCATCTTGCGAAAGGCTAACTTCGCAATGGCAATTCTTGTTCTAATCTCTTCAAGGCATCTCCCATCAGATGTTATAACTGTGCCGAGATAACTCTATCGATTCACTTGCTTAAGAATATGCCCATTTACTCGTATATCACATTGTGGTATTTCCTTCTTCCCAGTGACGACCATAATCTGTGTCTTCTTAATATTTAGTTCTAACCCTGGTTGTTCACCGTGTGCAACAACCGCATCTACTAAATTTTGCAGGCTCTGTTCAGGCTCTTGTCTGCAATCAAGACTATCATCTGCATACCTAATGTTTTTTTTATGTATCATTTCCTTCTCTCCCCCCCCCCCCCCCCCCCCCCCCCATGTTGATTCCTTCCATATCTTCTATATTTCTTTTTATAGGCTGATATTGACATACATCGTTATCAATTCTGATGGCAGCTTGTTTCCAATATGTTTTTTTACAAGTCTCTTTCCCATCAATTTGTAGATCTTCAAGCATCCTTATCATGTCGACATGTCTCACTTTATTTAAAGCCTTTGTGTAATCAATAAAGGTATAGATCTTTGTTTACTTCTATAGAACGTAGAAAAGATCACTTGTTTACAACCAATGCAGGATAGAATAGATAGTAGAACCCAGCAACAAGCAGAAACATTTAGACGATTGACAGACCACTTTATGTATAAAAGCGGCAATGGTCTTGGAAGAAGAAGACTGTCAAGAGAGAAGTCAAGGACGATAGGTCAATATTTTAGTCCAGCTGTTCGGTGTTGGGGTTGAACCCCTTAACTCGGCATCAACACACAGGATGTTTAAGAACACGCGTTCTTTATCCATTCGGCCATGCTGACCAACGGTAGGGTTTCTGACTGGGCAGCCGTAGCTGAGAGGTTAATGTTTACCTCAGGTTCACAAGTGACCAAGTTCGATCTCTGCAGAGAGCTGGCAATTTGTCCAACAGGCCATTGGTAGTCTAACATCTCATAATCCCTGATCTCTTGGGTAGTGAAATCTGATACCTAGTCTTCCCAGATAATGGCGAAAAACAGGAGGTCATATGTGCAAGTTGCTCACTTTAAAATCCCACGGCAGTTTGAAAGCGTAATGTGTAAAGCCACAGACCTGGCAAATTTGTTAGGAATGACAGCCTACCCATGGGTAGTCTGTTACCATGGATGGAATATGTCTAGAGTAGGTCGGACAGACTGAACATTGTGTATAACTAGGTCAGTCCGCACTGTCCTGGACAGACTGAACATTGTGTATAACTAGGTTTTTCCGCACTGCCCTGGACAGAAGCTGAAACCCACTGCGGCTATGTTAATTTGCAAGCTCTGAAGAGAACCCTTCTCTCTCCCCCCCCCCCCCCCCCCCAACTGCCGGAAGTTAAAAAAAACCACCCATATTTCTGTCTGCATTATCAGTATTTTTTATATTTTTTTTTGCGCTCGCTCGCTTTGAACTCAAGCGTAGTCCATGCACACTACTTATGGTAGTGATGGACTGAATTTTGCATGTGGATTAGCTTTTCCTAATAACAGTATCTCTCGCCATCAGGCAAACCCACTCCGACTTCAGAGGTACTTGTAATTTACGTTTCCAAGTCAAGGACGACAGGTCAACATTTTAGTCCAGCTGTCGGGTGTAGGGGTTAAACCGCTTACCTCGGCATTAGCACATGGCTCGAGACACAGACATTCACTAGGGCTTGTTTCCTTAGCGACTCAATGAACATGATCAAGAGGATAGAGGAGGGGTCGATCCGAAGAGAATGGTTGCTGCCTCTGGAGCGGTCTCGGCTGGCAAAGATTAGTTTCATCTTCGTGCCAGGTCATGCGGGAGTACAAGGAAATGAGCGGGCTGACAAGCTCGCAGGTGAGGCTACTGTTGAGGGCGGACGCGCCATGGACCAGGCTGACATTCTGAATGCTCTACGAGAAGTGAGACTTTTGCAAGAACCAAGTGATGACTGTGAATCTACAACAATGGCCAGACTGCGAGAGCAGCAAATTACAAGAGGGGTGGCCAAACAAGAACACTACGCAGGAAGCCAAAGAAGATTGATAAACCAACACAGAACTGGCGTCGTTAGCCGCTACACGCTGCGGGATTTGCTGAGGAGGGGATCCGAGCACTTATGGACTGAATGGTCCGATGTGCAACGAGGATGATCTGTCGACTAACTAACTAACTAGCACACCGGATGTTTAAGAACACTCGTTCTTATCCATTCGGCCATGCTGACCTGCGCATTATCAGTATGACATACTTGGAGATGAAAGAGCAGATGTGTTTGCGTCGTGTCCGTTCCCTTTATGCTAAAGTCTGTTTCAGTGAACTTGTTGTCTACTTCTTTTAACTCTTTCTATTCCATCTTTGACCTGTAGTAACCAGTATCCTGACAAGGAGCTTATTGGTAAGTCATATGGTGAATGCCATTGCTAGGATAGCAACTGCCCAATATGTACTTCAAACCCAGAATCTGGCATTCCCCAAGACCACTTTCCACATTCGTGAGGGTTTCTCATGCACGAGTCGCAACGTCATCTATGCGATCGTCTGCACTCGTTGCGATATGAGGTATATCGGTTGGACAGGCTTACGTCTTGCTGACAGATTTACGCAACACCTATCTGATATCAACAGTGGTGCCCAGAAACCGGTGCCCATGCACTTCAACAGTTCTGACCACTGTGGCGTGGCGGACATACAGGTCACGGCGCTCAAATCGTGCGCATCTCACGAACGTGATCGCAAGACGTTGGAAAACCGCCTCATCTTCCAATTGGGGACACTCTCCCCTCACGGCCTTAATGTCCAACATAGTTTCATTTAACTTCCTACTCCCCCTCCCTTTCTCTCTCCCCCCCCCCCCCCCGCGGCTGTATAGCCCACTAGAACAACGTGATACTGATAGCGTATCTTTTACAGAGCGGTGCCATCATCCTTAGCATTACTTTTGCCGTTAGTGATTTTTTGGCAAGTTTGCGTTCGGTTGCTGTCATTGCCTTCTGAGCGACAGTTACTCATGCTATCATATGCTAACCAACACAGGGCGTACTGCATTCCAAACGCCCGCCAACTGGGTATGCGGAATGGCGAACTAAAACATTCGCCACTAGAGCCGGCTTTAGTTCACTGCTAATTCACCCTTCACCGTTCGCACACATGGGTGTTCTCCCCCTACCCACCCACCCCCGCCCATCGGGCACCTTAGCCAATCCCTGTCACCCATCGACCCGTTTCAATCCTCACATCCGGTCGTCTCCACACTCATCAAACAGCTAGCGCTTTAGACACATTTCGCCGAGAACCTCTGTATTTTCTATGTAGTGATTGTTTTATTAGTTTGGTGTCTGTGTTGTTTTGTTCTGTGCTGACGAAGGCTTTGGCCGCTACGTTCATTTTGTTTCTTGTAATCGTGTTCTAGTAAAGCTCACAATCTACTTATCGTATTTTGGTAATTCATTCGTTTCTACAGACAGCCTAGCTTTGACCCATTATAGATAGTGCTCCGAGTGTACAAGTCATCTTTGTCACCCGCAGTAATATATTCCACGGAGACCTGCAACCGACAATATCAACTGGGAATCGTCAGGCTAATCCCAAACCTGAGCTTAGTTCTATGGACATATCTGAAATAACTGCTACAGTAGACAAAGTGATTGACTAGTGCACTGAAATGGATGCTGTCATCCACCCGGAAAAGGCAGCTGTTTTGTGGTGCTCTCTGGACAACAGAATTGTGAGAGCTGATGTTCTAAGCCTCACGATAGATGGTGGAAGCGTCAACAGAGAGAACAAACTGAAGTATCTGGGAATCACATTTGACAGGAGTCCTGTCCTTCAAGGATCATGTGGAGACGGTTGTGACAAGATCTCAAAAGGGACTCAACGCACTTAAAACTATGACTGTAATGGACATACAGCAGAGAATGCTCTTTCACACTATACCAGCACTTGATCCTCTCAGTGATTGATTATGGACTAGGACTGCTCACTGTCTCAAAGAGTCAGCTGGTGAGATTGGAGCGCATACAGAACGAGGCTATGCGGGTCATTCTGGGATGCACCAGAGACACCGCAGTAGTGTGTATGCGTTACATCCTTGGTTTGCCGACTGTTGCTGGTAGGCTCAAGGTGATGCAGGCGAAGGCATACCTCAGAGTAGCTGCAGACACAGATCACCCGTTGCATGAGGCGCTGGACGCAGTTAAGGGTCAGCGACTGATAAGAGGGAAATCATGGATGGCTCAGGCGGAGGGTACGATCAGACAGGTGTGCATCTTGGAGAACATTAGGCGTGGAGAGGAGTGGGTCAGAGTGCCAGCGGAGCAGTTAGACTTGTGCAGAGTTATAATCACATTGAGCAGGGAATGGCCAGCAGGGGCCACGGAAGTGGAAAACCAGCAATTAATTCAGGATAATGCTCGCCCAGGTGATGTGATTATCTACACAGACGGTTAGGTGTTGAGAGGTAGTAGAAGTGCCTGGGGGTTCATGGCAAAGGCTAATGGTCGACGTTTGGTGCAGGAGAGCCTGGCATATGATACCACAACACCTAGCTTAAGAATGGAGGTGGAGGCAGTCAGTGCAGCTTTCCGCTGGATGGAGAATACGATACATACACACATCGTGATTGTAACTGACTCAGAAAGCATGCTGAGTAGGGTGAGGACAGGCAAGCTTCGTGCCGAGTGGCTTGCTTCGCTTCGGAAGTCACGGGTGGCAAGCATCGTCTGGATCTTTTCTCCGGGGCATGCTGGTGTGCTGGGGAATGAACAGGCAGACATATTGGCTGGCTCTGCAAAACTTGGTGGAGTATTGATGCATGATAAGGCAGACGTGGTTGCGGCCTTGTGGGAGCACGTGTACACCTCGGAGGAGCAAATGGATCACCATGGTCTGGCAAGAATGCGACAGCGAGGGGTGACAAGGGGATCTGGCCGATGCTCGACGCTTAGAGGAAAGGCGAGACGCACATATAATCAGATTGCTACTGGTACTATTGGGATTGGAACTCTTCGCTGGCTTCTGAGGATGGGGACGGAGCGCTTATGGGAATGCCCCGAATGCTGTGATGTCGGTTCTTAAATCAATCAATCAATCAATCAATCAATCAATCAATCAATCAATCAATCCTGAAATAACTTTCTAAGGAGTTACTTGAAATATTTTGCCGTTTTTATCTTACTGGGTTCCCCAGGAATTAACATCACCATGTTTGGGACCCGGGATAGCGTAGTGGCTAGACTCACTTGCCGCACTGGTGGCCAGGGGTTTGAGCCTCAGTACGGTGGATTCAAATGTTTACCAATTGATCTGGACATCCAGGTCGTCCCGGCCGAAAACGAGTACCAGGAAATATCTTGGGAAATAAAGGTGACCGATGTGATACTGACCGCATCAGCCACGAGTGTCGATTGGTCTATACAGAATCAATCAATCAGGTGCTGACTCCACAATGAAGGTTGGCTGCAATGGATTTCCAACACTGTCTGTCTCTCGCCTTGACAGTACATTTTGTCAGACTGATGTTTGTCCATCTCTTGATATCTTCTCACTTGTATCGTTGTCTACCTCTTGCTCGCTTGCCCTCAGCCTTGCCCTTTAGTATGGTTTTTATATGAGTGTTATGTCTTTTCACGTGGCCGAAATATTTCTTTGCCTCTTTTATTTCTTTCGTCAACTTTCTGTTCATTCCAAGTTTTTTAGAACCTCCGTATTTGATTGTTATGTTTCCATGACATATAAATAATACTAATAGAACATCTCATTATAAATGTCCAATGTGCCTTAGGGCGTCTTAAGGAACTTTTACTTTTATATGTTTGTTGAGTCTTTATCCGATCGTTGAAGACTTTTTTTGGTTTTATGTTTAACAAAGTTCAATGTGACTCTGTGATGTTTGCCTTGTTCCTGCAATATGTTGCTGAAAACAGGATCAAGTCTCTGATGCTTGAAACCAGTCTCATGGCGTCTAAAGAGCTATAACATGAAGTCACAGCAAATGATAACAATACATTGTTCAATATTTATCAACATGGCAGGCTTGTACTATTTGTTGAAAGTATCCACCGCCGTGGACCTCCCGTCACTTTCTGTCTCAATGTTTCAACAATCACCACTAGATGTTGAAAGTATCCACCGCCGTGGACCTACCGTCACTTTCTGTCTCGATGTTTCAACAATCACCACTAGATGTTGAAAGTATCCACCGCCGTGGATCTCCCGTCACTTTCTGTCTCAATGTTTCAACAATTACCACTAGATGTTGAAAGTATCCACCGCCGTGGACCTCCCGCTCACTTTCTGTCTCAATGTTTCAACAATTCACCACTAGATGTTGAAATGTATCCACCGCCGTGGATCTCCCGTCACTTTCTGTCTCAATGTTTCAACAATCACCACTGCATGTTGAAAGTATCCACCGCCGTGGACCTCCCGTCACTTTCTGTCTCAATGTTTCAACAATCACCACTAGATGTTGAAAGTATCCACCGCCGTGGACCTCCCGTCACTTTCTGTCTCAATGTTTCAACAATCACCACTAGATGTTGAAAGTATCCACCGCCGTGGATCTCCCGTCACTTTCTGTCTCAATGTTTCAACAATCACCACTGGATGTTGAAAGTATCCACCGCCGTGGACCTGCCGTCACGTTCTGTCTCAATGTTTCAACAATCACCACTAGATGTTGAAAGTATCCACCGCCGTGGACCTCCCGTCACGTTCTGTCTCAATGTTTCAACAATCACCACTGGATGTTGAAAGTATCCACCGCCGTGGACCTCCCGTCACTTTCTGTCTCAATGTTTCAACAATCACCACTAGATGTTGAATGTATCCACCGCCGTGGACCTCCCGTCACTTTCTGTCTCAATGTTTCAACAATCACCACTAGATGTTGAAAGTATCCACCGCCGTGGACCTCCCGTCACGTTCTGTCTCAATGTTTCAACAATCACCACTGGATGTTGAAAGTATCCACCGCCGTGGACCTACCGTCACTTTCTGTCTCAATGTTTCAACAATCACCACTAGATGTTGAAAGTATCCACCGCCGTGGATCTCCCGTCACTTTCTGTCTCAATGTTTCAACAATCACCACTAGATGTTGAATGTATCCACCGCCGTGGACCTCCCGTCACTTTCTGTCTCAATGTTTCAACAATCACCACTAGATGTTGAAAGTATCCACCGCCGTGGACCTCCCGTCACGTTCTGTCTCAATGTTTCAACAATCACCACTGGATGTTGAAAGTATCCACCGCCGTGGACCTCCCGTCACTTTCTGTCTCAATGTTTCAACAATCACCACTAGATGTTGAAAGTATCCACCGCCGTGGACCTCCCGTCACTTTCTGTCTCAATGTTTCAACAATCACCACTAGATGTTGAAAGTATCCACCGCCGTGGACCTCCCGTCACTTTCTGTCTCAATGTTTCAACAATCACCACTGGATGTTGAAAGTATCCACCGCCGTGGACCTCCCGTCACTTTCTGTCTCAATGTTTCAACAATCACCACTAGATGTTGAATGTATCCACCGCCGTGGATCTCCCGTCACTTTCTGTCTCAATGTTTCAACATTCACCACTAGATGTTGAATGTATCCACCGCCGTGGACCTCCCGTCACTTTCTGTCTCAATGTTTCAACAATCACCACTAGATGTTGAAAGTATCCACCGCCGTGGACCTCCCGTCACGTTCTGTCTCAATGTTTCAACAATCACCACTGGATGTTGAAAGTATCCACCGCCGTGGACCTCCCGTCACTTTCTGTCTCAATGTTTCAACAATCACCACTGGATGTTGAAAGTATCCACCGCCGTGGACCTCCCGTCGCTTTCTGTCTCAATGTTTCAACAATCACCACTAGATGTTGAAAGTATCCACCGCCGTGGACCTCCCGTCACTTTCTGTCTCAATGTTTCAACAATCACCACTAGATGTTGAAAGTATCCACCGCCGTGGACCTCCCGTCACTTTCTGTCTCAATGTTTCAACAATCACCACTGGATGTTGAAAGTATCCACCGCCGTGGACCTCCCGTCACTTTCTGTCTCAATGTTTCAACAATCACCGCTAGAAGCAGTCGGCACTGTGGCGAGGTGGTTACGGGTGCAGTCCCGCATACCGCGTTCGAAACACAGCTGCAAGCGATTTGGAAGCAGACCATCTTGCGCTGATTTCATGTAGGTATGAGTCCTGGTCGTCCAGAAAGCAATGGCAAACTACTGAACGTAAACTTGCTAATGAATTACAAACAGCCCAAACATTATGGGGTTGACTGCAACATCCTGTAACGGATATGCAACTAACCACTAGAAGAGAATATCAGTGCAACCATATTGACATAAATAAGCTATAAAACCTTTACTGTGGTCAAAATAATTGCAGCTATACATAAACGACAGTTCCACAGAAAACACCAGGTGGCCCTCTAATGTGTGGCTGCAACCTACAGATTGGAAACCACATTTGAATATTTCTCTACTTCTTATTTTGTCTGCATAGTGTGGACTGTGCCTGGCCCAGCAGCCAGCAGGGTTAGGTTCGGCTAGCCTCTCCCAGTAGGGGTGAAAAGTGAAAATTATTAGCCTGCCGATAACCCGCAGACTACACAAGTCAATCCCACCTCCATGTGGTGTAGACCGGGAAACCATGACCGGGAGATCATGGGCCAATGGGGCTCTGACTCGCCATGGGGGGACGGACTCCCCTTGGTCAGATTGTTTTCCTAAACCTGCGACTGGCCTCGCAAGCCAGCAGGGGATTTTCATACTGCTCGTAGAAAAACTAAGAAATATTATCAGACTCACCCAAGTGGATATAGACCCGGCAATGTTAAAGGAATACGAGATAGATCAGCTATTTTTTAAAAAAAAGGCACAATAAACATCTGTGGTTTTAATATTAAAGAGAAGAACTCATAGAAACAATGGAAAAGATGATAATTTGATTGGTGGAAATAGCGGACACCATAATAAAAGGGAGAGGATGCAAAGAGATCTACCAAAGTTATACGATTTTCTACTCCGGAGCTGCACTAGATTTTATTAAAAGGCAGCAAGTGAAATGGTTTGGCCATGCACGTAGGTTATCAACTAACAGTATACCACAACAAGCAATGATGTACAGACCAGAGGGAAGCAGAGGAAGAGGTCGACCACGTAAACGATTGATGCAGGGAATAACAGAGTCCATGAGAATATCGATACATGAAGCCCATAAGCGGGCACTCTCCTGTTGTGTATACTTCACCTCGACACCGCAAGGCACAAGAGGAACATAATGAGACTCCGGAGTAGAACAGCAAGAGAGAGCAAGACACGGTGTAAGAATAGTCATTGAACCACGGCTAGCAAGAGAGATATTAGAAATAAAATTTATATCAGAAATAATCATAACAGTGAGAATAAACTAACAGACAATTACTACATGTGTACAAATACACGCACATGTAATACAAACAAAAATGAGCAAGAATGAGAGTAGTTCTTCGAAGACATCCATGACGTACTAAATAAAATAGAGAAGCAGAACAACATCATAGTTATGGGAGACTTCAATGCAAGACTAGGACACAACAGAGTGGGCATAGAAAAACATCTGGGAGCATTTGGAGATCAACACAATGAAAGAAGTCATAAAATGGAAATAGACTAATAGAGCTATGTAGCCAACACGAACTCTATATAACAAATACATTCTATAAACACAAAGACTCTCAAATATACTATTGGTACAAATGGAACGATCTAGAAACCAAAGGCCAAATTGATGTTATATTAACAAGAAATAACAGAAAGGGGAATATATTTGATGCAAGGGCAGTGCCGAACTTAAGTATAAACACAGACCACAAAGCAGTTATTACTACAATAAGAGCCAACAGAGGAAGAAAGCAAAGACCATGCGAATCAGTAAACTTAATAAACCTCAAAGACGAGACAATGAGGAATAATTATGAGAAAGAGCGAACTTAAATCTCTGTAAAACTACCTCTAGATAGAAAAACAGCCGAGAATGGGAGATGTTGAAATCAAGCATTTTAAATACTGCAAAAATAAACATGTGGAGCAACGAAAAAACACAAAACACGAATAAAGAAAATAACAAGTTGGTGGAACGCAGAGATAAAGAAAGATGTAAAAGACAAAAAGGAAACATAAAAAGTGGGTGAAGAGCAAACAGGAGCATGACTACATAGAATATAGAGTAGTAAGAAGACATGCGAATAGAATGGTAAAGAGAGAAAAGCAAAAAGACTGGGAGGAATATGGAGAAACCCTAAATAAAAACCACAAGGAGGTAACTAGAAATTTTTACAAACAGATCAAAGCAATGAGTATCAGAGGAGAACCCTTTGACCCAACTGAAATAATTAACAGCGAAAAAGGAGAAGCAATAAGTGAACAAAAACAAATCCTAAAAAAATGGAGGCAGTACTTCGAACAACTTCTCAATATTCCATCAGATGCCACAATAATTCAGGAAACCGACACAGATGCCATCGAAGAACTAGAACCTGACGTACTGAAAGGAAATTAGAGAAGCCGTCAGATTAGCCCCATTGAAGAAATCCCCGGGACAAGACGAATTACCATATGAACTAATTCAAGCAGCACGAGAAGTAGGAACAGCATGGTTACATAGACTATTTAACCACGTGTGGGTAGAACAATAAACACCACGAGACTAGCGAAACGCCATAATTATCCCTATTTGGAAAACAAAGGCAGTAAAAAGAGACTGCACACAGTCCAGGAGTATTTCCCTTTCGGAAAAAAAAAATATTTTGCAAACCTACTGGGAAAAGATTACGAACTACAATAGAACCACAGCTAAGCGAAACACAACTGTGATTTAGGAAAAACAAAGGATGCACAGATGCCATCTTTGCGCGTAAACAACTTATAGAAAAATCAATCGAATCCAATGAAACACTCTAATTAGACTTTGTACATTGTCTAGTCTGCTTTCTTGTAGTTCCACCGCGAGAGAGTGCTGCTTTCACTTACAGGTTAATTTTCTAGTTAGAAAGACTGGCAGACGGTTACTGCCATAGAGTTGTTTCCCAACAATTCATGTGACGTTTCACTCCAGGTCTTGTGAATGAAAAGCTAGGTCAGGGTAGTTGTGAAATGCCATAGTCGAGTAGCAGAAGGTAGGTGGGTCGGATGGTTTGTTAATCAAGATAAACCTATTCTCTTTCTCCCCCACCTCAGTCTCTCTCATCTCCGGTCCATGTGATTATAGCCTCAGCTTTGTGAATGGCTATTAAAATATTAATAATATCCAAACACAAGTCATTTTGCTAGTCAGGTCTTAGTCAGATATGACTGAGCTACCGTATGACAGTAGACGGTACTACCTGCTTTCTGTCAGCGCCGAATGTTGGGCGGCGCTTACCAAACCCGACACCCCACATTGTGCCAACGGCTTCGGGCGGAAGAGCGCGATTGGGAGGGTACAAGCCTTATCCTGGTGAGAGGAAATGCAACCCAAAGACAAAATAGTCATGGCAGGGCAGACCAGGCCCTAAGCCTTGGCTGGCAGCTGGTCTTGGATCGAAGCTCCGACAGGCGGACAGTTAGAGCATTGCTTTGCTGATCCGGCAGCTTCTGCAGCTTGTCTTGTTCCAGATGTATAGGTGTTAACTTTCCTCTGGAGTGAAATAGGCAGGCCGAGAGAGGGATCATGCTGCGTGGGCAACACATGATCTCTATATTTTAGCCCAGGCTTTGTGCTATGGAGAGGCAATAACTCCATCCCTGGTCTTAACCGGTCTCGGAATCAAAGCGCGAGGCAACTGTTACGGGTTACTGTTACTGCTACTGGCAATGATTGATATCCCAGCTGGAGGTAATGAAAGATTATTATCATTGCGCTTGGCAACCTCTTGTGGATTTGCCACCATTCTCACTGCATATGCACCGACACTCGCTTCCTCTGATGATGTGAAGGATACGTTCTATGAGCAGCTAGACTCTGTGGTCAAGGCAGTTCCAAAATCCGACTACATTTATATGCTCGGTGATTTCAATGCTCGTGTGGGCAAGGACTCGAGTTCATGGCCAGTGTGCCTTGGAAAATACAACATTGGTCGCATGAATGATAATGGGCAAAGACTGCTGGAGCATTGCACTAGAAATGACCTATGTATTACAAACTCCTTTTTTAAAACAAAAGAGCTGCATAAGGTCACATGGAAACATCCAAGATCCGGCCACTGGCATCAGCTGGACTTCATTATCACACGGAGACAACATCTGAACCATACATCATTAACTCGAAGTTACCACAGTGCTGACTGTGATACAGATCATTCTTTGGTTGTTGCAAGGGTTAGACTGAGACCAAAGAGAATCTACACAGCTAAACACAAATCTAGCCCCAGGATTAATATTATTAACACTCACGATCCTGGAAAGTGCTTTGAATTTCAACAGCAACTTGAAGACGCTTTCAATGATACATCAGAAAACTGTATAGTAAATGATAAATGGAGTAAACTTAAGGAAACTATTTATAAAACAGCGGTAGGGGTTTACGGCACTGTGGATCATAAGAGGAAGGACTGGTTTGCGGCAAACAGCCAGATACTGCAGCCCTTAATTGATAAAAAGAAGATAGCTCTGTTAAGAAACAAGAAAAGAACAACTCGTAACACTCTGAGTGAGCTGAAGCAAGCAAGGAAGGATGTGCAAAAGGCTGCCAGGCAGTGTGCGAATGACTATTGGATCAAGTTATGTGAGTCCATTCAAATCGCAAGTGATAAGGGAAACATCAGAAGCATGTATGAAGGGATAAAGAAAGCCTGTGGTCCAATGATCAAAAGAAGTGCACCGCTGAAAACCTTGACTGGAGAAATCATCACTGATAAGAAACAGCAGATGGATAGATGGGTCGAGCACTATTTAGAGCTTTACTCAAGTGAGACCAAGCTAGCGGATGATGCCCTCAACGCCATAGAGGCCCTGCCAACTCTTGACCACCTGGACACACTTCCCACCATAACATAAGTTAAGTGTGCTATAAATGAGCTTGCGTCTGGCAAGGCTCCAGGTAAGGATGGGATTCCAATAGAAGTAATCAGGAGTGGGCAAGACACACTCGCTCTACAGATCCACCAGCTAATAGAGCTATGCTGGCGAGAAGGACAAGTCCCACAGGATTTCAAAGATTCAAACATCATAACGCTGTACAAGAACAAGGGCGATCGGAGCGACTGTAACAACTATAGGGGTATCTCACTTCTGTGTATTGTTGGGAAAGTATTTGCCAGAATTGTTCTGCGCAGACTTCAAGTCCTGGGAGATCAAGTCTACCCCGAATCACAGTGCGGCTTCCGTCAGAACCGGTCTACCATTGATATGATATTCTCATTGCGACAGATGCAAGAAAAATGCCGGGAACAAAATCAGCCACTGTTTATTGCCTTCATCGACCTCACAAAGGCATTCGATTTGGTCAGTCGTGAGGGTCTGTTCAAAGCACTAAAGAAGATTGGCTGCCCACCAACTCTTCTGTCCATTGTGGAATCGTTCCACACAGGCATGAAGGGTATAATCAAGTTTGATGGCTCAACTTCAGAAGAGTTTGAAATCAAGAGTGGAGTTAAGCAAGGTTGTGTACTATCCCCCACCCTCTTTGGGATATACTTTTCACTTCTACTGAAATATGCCTTTCGTGATCAGGATGACGGTATATACATTCACTCACGCTCAGATGGTGGCCTCTATAATGCTCAGAGATTGAAGGCCAAGACCAAAATTAGGAGGGTACTAATCAGAGAGTTGCTTTTTGCGGATGATGCTGCGATTACGACCCACTCTGAGGAAGAATTACAACATCTACTATCTGCATTCTCCAATGCTTGTTCTGAATTTGGTTTAACAATTAACAAAAAGAAGACACAGATTATGTCACAAGGTGCACATGGTGTACCATCAATCTTTATTGACGACGCCGAACTGGAGATAGTAGACCATTTTACATATCTAGGATCAGAGGTAAATAGCAAATTATCCCTCGATCAGGAAATCAACATCAGGATTGGCAAGGCAGCAACAACAATGAACATGTTAGCAAAAAGAGTCTGGGAGAACAGGAAGCTTACTGCCAAAACAAAAGTCCTCGTCTACCAAGCCTGTGTCCTTAGTACTCTTCTTTATGGCAGTGAAACCTGGACAACTTACTCACGCCAAGAGAAACGTTTAAACAGCTTTCATATGCGGTGTCTGCGAAGAATACTTGGTATTAAGTGGCAAGACAAAATCACAAATACTGAAGTATTGGAAAGATCAGGTTGTGTGACGGTGTATTCCATGCTCAGTCTTCGTAGACTTAGATGGATAGGACATGTTAGGAGGATGGATGATGGTAGAATACCAAAGGACATCTTTTTTGGTGAATTACAGACGGGTAGGAGATCTCAGGGTCGGCCTCTACTACGATACAAAGATGTGTGTAAGCGGGACATGATTGATACAGGCATAGATAATGCACATTGGGAGCAAGTCGCCGCTGAACGTGTTGCATGGAGGGCAACTATCAGAAATGGAATAAAGACAAAGGAGAAAATGATTGCAGATAAAGCACACACAGAGCGTGAGAGACGTAAGATGGTGCACAATGGTGGAAATGACCATGTTTTCACATGCATCTACTGTGGGCAAACATTTGCTGCAAGAATTGGCCTTACTAGCCATAGGCCTACTCGCCACAGCCATGGGTCGTAGTTATTAAGCCTTTTTGAAGCACAATGTACCAAATTATCGTCTGTCAAGACGGAAAGGTGCCAATGCAAAAACACAATCATTTTGTTTCTGTTGTTTTGATTGTATCAAATGCTTGGGGATCGGTCGCTTGGACAGTAGGAATTGATCAGATATAGATGTGTATTGTCTGTATTCAGTTTAAGTATTCTGATACTTCATCCCATGCATATATACCTCAAGTTGGGAAGTAATATTATTCTTTCCCTGGTCTGTATCTACTCTTTCGCCTGTCTTTTCGGTCAGATTGGTTAAACTGGTAGCCTCTGATTCTAAAGGCTATGCTTTCTTTGATGTTAGTTTACTTATTCTTCATTCAAGATGTTTTCTAGCTCTATTATTATTATTATTATTATTATTATTATTATTATTATTATTATTATTATTATTATTATTATTATTATTATTATTATTATTATCATCATCATCATCATCATCATTATTATTTGTCTTTCGACAAACTCCCTCCGCATTCCTGTGAATTATTTTCAGTCTTTGTCTGGTATTTCCAGAATCCCAGGTCTCGCGTCTCTTGGCTCCACATGACATCTGAGAAGGACCCCCAGTTACTATGGTTAAACCCGTTCGAAGCTTAAGACATGGTATTGCACTTTCTTGGGCGTTCGTAACAAGGCGTACACCATTGAGTTTTGCAATTATACACATATTTCCATCGCGTTTTTACTTGACATTCTGATTGCTGTAGTGCACCTCCTGGTTGCTTCCCGCCATCTTCAACACCTTTAGTGCCAGGATAGACTGTAATCTTACCCGAGTTTAGAAAATGCATGTATTTACACACGTGTCTACGTAGGTATGTTAAGTTAATTGCATATCCTTTACAGGACGTTGCAGTCACCACAGCAATTTTTGGCTGTTTGTAATCTCTTGACAAGTTCAGTATGTTGCCATTGCTTTCTGAACGACCGGCACCCATACCATTTTATTAAAAAAACAACGCAAGGCGATCTGCTGCCAAATCGCCCGCAGCTGTGTTTCGAAAGCGGGATGCAGGATTGCAAACTGCGTCCGTAACTCCTTTGCCACGGTGACGTAAGTAAATACGTACATACGTATCTAGAGCAGTATGGTTTTACCGCGCTAGAGACTCGCCGTCGCCCCATCTCCTGTTAGTTAAATTTATTTGGCATGTAAAGGTTAGAATGTGGAATTTTGCTGTAAAAGGTGATGAATGCACATGGCATGAGGGTAATCATCCTCAACTCTGCGCCCCGGCTATGACAGGAATTTGGAACCTAGCCTTTGTCTAAAAAGGCAGACCCTGCAAAGCATCAGTGAAGAGAGGTTATGTGTAGCGCCTCTCCCCGGGAAGGTTAACCCGGTCAACAAATGCCTGCAGAAGTCGGATGTGTCGGCCTTACGGCGCAAGAATGCAGCTCTGCTGTAAACAGGCACAACGCAATCACGTCCGAAAAAAAACTCCGGATGAACGAAGAAGAAGAAGAAGTGTAGCGCCTCTTATCCAACGGTGGTCATGTCACAGAACTTTGAGGAATTCTATTGTAATAGCTTCTCCACCGACTCAACTCGCCTCTTCTCAGTAAGGCTGGTACGCGAGTGCTTATTGAATATACTTGCAGCTAACTTATAGAGCAAACATCTAGAGACCACTCCGTATCCATCACCCGGTGGACTCGCCTAGCTGGCTCCTACCTACCACAGTCAGTTACTTCCATGCTTAAATTGTTAGATCATTATTATTTACTTGGCTGTATATGTTGTAAATTCCGATTTTCACTTCTTTATCATTATATCAACCATTATAATTTATACAGTCAAACCTCGGTTTTCGTCGATAACCCGTCCGAAAACAATCGACGAAACCCGAAACCGACGAAAACCGAGCAATTATTTCCATACGAATCAATGTAGATCCAATTAATTCTTTCTAGACACTCCAAAATACATAAGAAAAAAAAAACACATTTTACAGAGAATAAAAATAGAGATTAATACAGTACTACTATTATTCGTCCCCAGACGTGTCCGAACTCGCATATTCTCCGTGCCTAGTAACACAATGTATGCCAGTGCGTCGCTTGAATTTTTCAAACCATAATCTGTTGGCCTTTAAATCACTAAGTACACTAGCATTCGTCCCAGTCATTTTCTTAATGAGATTGGCATACAACAGACTGACCTTTTCACATATGATTGCCTCGGAAACAGAATCGCCATCTAACTGTTTTTGATTTATCCAAAGTAATAATTAAAAGTAATAATAGCTGTTCGACATCTTCAATTGTTTGCGATCTCTGTTACGTTAGCACATTCATGTCTTTCGCTACATTAGCCTCTTTTATTGCTTCCTTTTTCGCCACAATGGAACTTGTCGTGGATGGCGACTTCCCGTACATGCGGCCGATTTCAACAATCTTAATGCCGTTCTCGTATTTTATTATTAGCAAGTGATGCTCACACAACGAAAATCAACGCAAAAGGGAGCAGAAGAACGCGTGGGTCTCTTTGTTTTCGCAAAATTAGCAGCGAGGTAATGCCTGCACATCGACGAAATCCGAGGCAATCGACGAAAACCAAGGCAATCAAGAAAAACCGAGACACTTTTTTCACGAAAAAATCGACGAAAACCGAAACCGACGAAAACCGAAGGCAACGAAAACAGAGGTTTGACTGTATTTGGTTGATAAGAGTTCACAGCTACCTCTCTCTCGTTTGCATAACTTAATTTTATCTGATTAAATGTTTGCACTGTTCTCCAAGTTACAATGTAATGTGCCGAATAATACATCCGATCAAGCTGGAGGGGAGCCAATGTAGCACAATGGCTATCATGGATACCTGCCGACCCCTTGGTCATCTGTTCGAATCCACCTCCAGGCAGAAATTAAAAAAAATGACCGGGTGTCCAGGTCAACGCAACCTAAATAAGCACCTGGGAATGTTATGGGAATTAAAGCTAGTTGCGTGTCCGTTACCGGACATTGCAGTCAACCCCAGCATTTTATGACCTTGCCTAGTTATTACTAGGCAAGGTTACGTTCAGTAGTTTACCATTGCTTTCCGAAAAGATCGACGACCATACCATTGTATGAAACCAGCGCAACGCGGTCTGCTGCCAAATCGCTTGCAACTGTGTTTCGACCGTATGCGAGATTGCGAATCGATCCGTAAAATCCTTGGCCGCGACTCCCGCATGGGAAGTAAAGGATAGTAAAATAGTGTGTTGGAGACATTTCTACACGTGCTCCGTTACTTTCTTCAGCTGCAAACGTAGAGATCGCATGCTGATAGCACGA
Source organism: Cepaea nemoralis (assembly GCA_014155875.1). Classification (NCBI taxonomy): domain Eukaryota; kingdom Metazoa; phylum Mollusca; class Gastropoda; order Stylommatophora; family Helicidae; genus Cepaea; species Cepaea nemoralis. Next base: position 117,590 of record JACEFZ010001972.1, on the reverse strand, counting down.
GTGGCAGCCTGATGAAACTCCGCCGGCACATTCCTGAGTTTTCTCTCGGCGTTGAATGTCACCCAGACCATCTGCTCACTGCCCGCCCAATCAACCTCCTCAAGTGTGGAGAGTAAAGGCTACCGCCGTGATATTGACCACGTCACCCAGCGAGTACCGATTGGTCTGTAAATATGTGGGGCTGGCACCATTTATCCAAAACTTCTCAAGTGTAGGAAACTGGTCTTTATGTTTGTTTATTAAATTAGCTTGAAGTTCCCCCTAAGACCTTACTGTACATTTTCGTGGACATTTTTGTTCTTTGATGTAAAAATACAAATCTTTGTTATGGAAATATCTGTTGTTTTATGCTTTTCAATTAAATTTAATAAATAATCATTGTTTACTTTATATTTGTTTTATCACACCGTAGTCGCTGTTATAATTTTACAGCCGTCGAGGTGATCTAATAGGTGAAAACCAGCGGGCTGGCAGATAGATCTTGCGTACCCGTGTTTATTTTTGTTTGATGGTTGCTATTTTTGAATGGTCGGGAAGAGTGTTTTCTTCCGGGTCAAGGTAGAGATATTTCCTCGTCTGCTCGTCGCCGAAAGTGTATTTTGTAAATAACAGCAGGGTCTGCGGAAACAATTCTGTGACTATTTTCTACAACTATGTGGCTACCTGTAGTGTCCAGTTAGATTCAGCCGAACCCATCGCAGCAGTGCCAATGGCAAATACTAAAGAAGAGGTAAGCGTTGATGAGTGGAAGTGAATTGATCTCTGATTGTACGCGAGGAGTGAGTGAGTTGAGTAGTGTAGTGTCAGTTAGATTAGAACAATCGGTGCTTTTAAAATATACAATTTGAGATAGATTAATCTATCTTTTCACGTATTCTGAGGAGATTAGCAATACTTTAAAAATTAGATTATTTAAAATAAATTGCTTTGATCATTAACAGTCTGTAATGTTAACTCACTGCATTAGACATTTTAATTTTATGAGTCTTGTCATGGAAAAACCCGCATGAGTAAGTATTTATACATACATTACTATTTTATTTATTTTCATTTTTCAGCAAAGAATTACCATGTAAACTTAAGATGAAAGACACTGGTCAAGATGACTAACATAACAAGAACAGACCGAATATGAAATGATATTATTATTAGGAAACAAACTGGTGTTATACCAGTGTTAGATTTCATCAAAAGATAGAAAGCGAAACGAAATGGCTTGGCGATGTATTATAAACTACCAACAGACAGAGAGAGATTCACAAAAAGCAGTAACGCTCAGATTCTTATACCATTGTAAAAAGCAACACAATGCAGTTTGCTTCCAAATTGCCTGCAGCTTATTTAAAATGTGGTAAGCATTTGCTACCATTCGCCACAGACACCAGCCTAGAAGCTGTTGCTCTTCTATATATACTGTCACCCCTACTTTATAAATCTCTAACAGGTTGCTAACCATTTAGATACATTGTATTAGTGCAGATAGTGTATTTCTCTGGAGTATGAACCCTGCCTACTACTACGTGCACCCACAAGGTAGCAGGTAGTGGCATGGCCTCTAGACATGGAGGTAGCAGGTAGTGGCATGGCCTCTAGAAATGGAGGTAGCAGGTAGTGGAGTGGCCTCTAGACCTGGAGGTAGCAGGTAGTTGAGTGGCCTCTAGACCTGGAGGTAGCAGGTAGTTGAGTGGCCTCTAGACATGGAGGTAGCAGGTAGTGGAGTGGCCTCTAGACCTGGAGGTAGCTGGTAGTGGAGGAGGTAGCAGGTAGTGGAGGAGGTAGCAGGTAGTGGAGTGGGCCTCTAGACCTAGAGGTTAGCTGTGAATATCCAATAAGAGATCATGGACCAACACATGTTGGGGACATAGACAGAAGGGGAGTTCATTGTGTGGGGCAGCCACCTCTATAAAATACCTTAAAACTGTATGATGTGACCATTGACAGGTAAGAAGTGATGTAACCTTAAACAATTCTCCCCCCTCCCATCCCCACCTTAAAAAAAAAAAAAACTTTCCCCAAGTGCCTTGCAGTTTTCATTTATTTGGATAAAACTATGTTAAACCTTTACATTAATACGTCTCTGCATGATGGGATGGTGTTAACTCTCCTCCTCACCAGATCAATCTCTGGTACCCATGTACTAAGTTGAGTTGATTCCAGAATGATTTGTGTTCAGAAATAATTCCCTCATTGACTGCAGACCAATCTGGACCACTGTGATAGTGAGCCAATATTCTGTCCACTAAAACTACCAGACAAAAGAAATGGTTTAATACTGGCAGCAGTTTTAGGCAACATGCACATTAAGTGGGTGCACCATTCAATAAACAATTATAACTGAGGCTGTCAGACTCAGGTATGTGCATGAGTTTAAGGCTATTTATACCAATCATTAACTGTAGTTCTCTTGTGCTATCTGCAATGAAGACTGAAGACTACAGCATGAGTAGGTGCAAGATTCTCATGTGTGGCTACTCCTCATCAACTGCAGCATGAGTAGGTGCAAGATTGTCATGTGTGGTGTACTTCTCATCACACTCATCATATATGGGGTAGCCATGGTTGAGCAGTTACACTGTCTGTCTCCGTCTGAACGTAAAACTTGCCTAGTCAATCACAAGCAGCCACATAATGCTGGGGTTGACTGCGACATTCTGTAAAGGACATGCAGCTTACATTGTAATAGCTTCTGTATGTTATTGTTCTTAAAACCGTGTTGATTGGAGTTGTTCACCCTTGCATATCTGGAACATTTGGGGTCTGGCAATGACTTGGTTCCATACTGTTGGGCAAGCAACACACAAGCTCTCCAGGTGCTGTGTGTACAAGACTTGGCTCCATACTGTTGGGCAAGCAACACACTCACTCACAAGCTCTCCAGGTGCTGTGTGTACAAGACTTGGTTCCATACTGTTGGGCAAGCAACACACAAGCTCTCCAGGTGCTGTGTGTACAAGAGTTGGTTCCATACTGTTGGGCAAGCAACACACTCACAAGCTCCACCAGGTGCTGTGTGTACAAGACTTGGTTCCATACTGTTGGGCAAGCAACACACAAGCTCTCCAGGTGCTGTGTGTACAAGACTTGGTTCCATACTGTTGGGCAAGCAACACACAAGCTCTCCAGGTGCTGTGTGTACAAGACTTGGTTCCATACTGTTGGGCAAGCAACACACTCACAAGCTCTCCAAGTACTGTGTGTACAAGACTTGGTTCCATACTGTTGGGCAAGCAACACACTCACAAGCTCTCCAAGTACTGTGTGTACAAGACTTGGTTCCATACTGTTGGGCAAGCAACACACTCACAAGCTCTCCAGGTGCTGTGTGTACAAGACTTGGTTCCATACTGTTGGGCAAGCAACACACAAGCTCTCCAAGTACTGTGTGTACAAGACTTGGTTCCATACTGTTGGGCAAGCAACACACTCACAAGCTCTCCAAGTACTGTGTGTACAAGACTTGGTTCCATACTGTTGGGCAAGCAACACACTCACAAGCTCTCCAGGTGCTGTGTGTACAGGACTTGGTTCCATACTGTTGGGCAAGCAACACACTCACAAGCTCTCCAGGTGCTGTGTGTACAAGACTTGGTTCCATACTGTTGGGCAAGCAACACACTCACAAGCTCTCCAAGTACTGTGTGTACAAGACTTGGTTCCATACTGTTGGGCAAGCAACACACTCACAAGCTCTCCAAGTACTGTGTGTACAAGACTTGGTTCCATACTGTTGGGCAAGCAACACACTCACAAGCTCTCCAGGTGCTGTGTGTACAGGACTTGGTTCCATACTGTTGGGCAAGCAACACACTCACAAGCTCTCCAGGTGCTGTGTGTACAAGACTTGGTTCCATACTGTTGGGCAAGCAACACACAAGCTCTCCAAGTACTGTGTGTACAAGACTTGGTTCCATACTGTTGGGCAAGCAACACACTCACAAGCTCTCCAAGTACTGTGTGTACAAGACTTGGTTCCATACTGTTGGGCAAGCAACACACTCACAAGCTCTCCAAGTACTGTGTGTACAAGACTTGGTTCCATACTGTTGGGCAAGCAACACACTCACAAGCTCTCCAGGTGCTGTGTGTACAAGACTTGGTTCCATACTGTTGGGCAAGCAACACACTCACAAGCTCTCCAAGTACTGTGTGTACAAGACTTGGTTCCATACTGTTGGGCAAGCAACACACTCACAAGCTCTCCAGGTGCTGTGTGTACAGGACTTGGTTCCATACTGTTGGGCAAGCAACACACTCACAAGCTCTCCAGGTGCTGTGTGTACAAGACTTGGGTTCCATACTGTTGGGCAAGCAACACACAAGCTCTCCAAGTACTGTGTGTACAAGACTTGGTTCCATACTGTTGGGCAAGCAACACACTCACAAGCTCTTCAAGTACTGTGTGTACAAGACTTGGTTCCATACTGTTGGGCAAGCAACACACTCACAAGCTCTCCAAGTACTGTGTGTACAAGACTTGGTTCCATACTGTTGGGCAAGCAACACACTCACAAGCTCTCCAGGTACTGTGTGTACAAGACTTGGTTCCATACTGTTGGGCAAGCAACACACTCACAAGCTCTCCAGGTGCTGTGTGTACAAGACTTGGTTCCATACTGTTGGGCAAGCAACACACTCACAAGCTCTCCAGGTGCTGTGTGTACAAGACTTGGTTCCATACTGTTGGGCAAGCAACACACTCACAAGCTCTCCAGGTGCTGTGTGTACAAGACTTGGTTCCATACTGTTGGGCAAGCAACACACTCACAAGCTCTCCAGGTGCTGTGTGTACAAGACTTGGTTCCATACTGTTGGGCAAGCAACACACTCACAAGCTCTCCAGGTGCTGTGTGTACAAGACTTGGTTCCATACTGTTGGGCAAGCAACACACTCACAAGCTCTCCAAGTACTGTGTGTACAAGACTTGGTTCCATACTGTTGGGCAAGCAACACACTCACAAGCTCTCCAAGTACTGTGTGTACAAGACTTGGTTCCATACTGTTGGGCAAGCAACACACTCACAAGCTCTCCAAGTACTGTGTGTACAAGACTTGGTTCCATACTGTTGGGCAAGCAACACACTCACAAGCTCTCCAGGTACTGTGTGTACAAGACTTGGTTCCATACTGTTGGGCAAGCAACACACTCACAAGCTCTCCAGGTACTGTGTGTACAAGACTTGGTTCCATACTGTTGGGCAAGCAACACACTCACAAGCTCTCCAGGTGCTGTGTGTACAAGACTTGGTTCCATACTGTTGGGCAAGCAACACACTCACAAGCTCTCCAGGTGCTGTGTGTACAAGACTTGGTTCCATACTGTTGGGCAAGCAACACACTCACAAGCTCTCCAGGTGCTGTGTGTACAAGACTTGGTTCCATACTGTTGGGCAAGCAACACACTCACAAGCTCTCCAGGTGCTGTGTGTACAAGACTTGGTTCCATACTGTTGGGCAAGCAACACACTCACAAGCTCTCCAAGGTGCTGTGTGTACAAGACTTGGTTCCATACTGTTGGGCAAGCAACACACTCACAAAGCTCTCCAAGTACTGTGTGTACAAGACTTGGTTCCATACTGTTGGGCAAGCAACACACTCACAAGCTCTCCAAGGTACTGTGTGTACAAGACTTGGTTCCATACTGTTGGGCAAGCAACACACTCACAAGCTCTCCAGGTACTGTGTGTACAAGACTTGGTTCCATACTGTTGGGCAAGCAACACACTCACAAGCTCTCCAGGTACTGTGTGTACAAGACTTGGTTCCATACTGTTGGGCAAGCAACACACTCACAAGCTCTCCAGGTGCTGTGTGTACAAGACTTGGTTCCATACTGTTGGGCAAGCAACACACTCACAAGCTCTCCAGGTGCTGTGTGTACAAGACTTGGTTCCATACTGTTGGGCAAGCAACACACTCACAAGCTCTCCAGGTGCTGTGTGTACAAGACTTGGTTCCATACTGTTGGGCAAGCAACACACTCACAAGCTCTCCAGGTACTGTGTGTACAAGACTTGGTTCCATACTGTTGGGCAAGCAACACACTCACAAGCTCTCCAGGTGCTGTGTGTACAAGACTTGGTTCCATACTGTTGGGCAAGCAACACACTCACAAGCTCTCCAGGTGACTGTGTGTACAAGACTTGGTTCCATACTGTTGGGCAAGCAACACACTCACAAGCTCTCCAGGTGCTGTGTGTACAAGACTTGGTTCCATACTGTTGGGCAAGCAACACACTCACAAGCTCTCCAGGTGCTGTGTGTACAAGACTTGGTTCCATACTGTGGGCAAGCAACACACTCACAAGCTCTCCAGGTGCTGTGTGTACAAGACTTGGTTCCATACTGTTGGGCAAGCAACACACTCACAAGCTCTCCAGGTGCTGTGTGTACAAGACTTGGTTCCATACTGTTGGGCAAGCAACACACTCACAAGCTCTCCAAGTACTGTGTGTACAAGACTTGGTTCCATACTGTTGGGCAAGCAACACACTCACAAGCTCTCCAGGTGCTGTGTGTACAAGACTTGGTTCCATACTGTTGGGCAAGCAACACACTCACAAGCTCTCCAGGTGCTGTGTGTACAAGACTTGGTTCCATACTGTTGGGCAAGCAACACACTCACAAGCTCTCCAGGTACTGTGTGTACAAGACTTGGTTCCATACTGTTGGGCAAGCAACACACTCACAAGCTCTCCAGGTGCTGTGTGTACAAGACTTGGTTCCATACTGTTGGGCAAGCAACACACTCACAAGCTCTCCAGGTGCTGTGTGTACAAGACTTGGTTCCATACTGTTGGGCAAGCAACACACTCACAAGCTCTCCAGGTGCTGTGTGTACAAGACTTGGTTCCATACTGTTGGGCAAGCAACACACTCACAAGCTCTCCAGGTGCTGTGTGTACAAGACTTGGTTCCATACTGTTGGGCAAGCAACACACTCACAAGCTCTCCAGGTACTGTGTGTACAAGACTTGGTTCCATACTGTTGGGCAAGCAACACACTCACAAGCTCTCCAGGTGCTGTGTGTACAAGACTTGGTTCCATACTGTTGGGCAAGCAACACACTCACAAGCTCTCCAGGTACTGTGTGTACAAGACTTGGTTCCATACTGTTGGGCAAGCAACACACTCACAAGCTCTCCAGGTGCTGTGTGTACAAGACTTGGTTCCATACTGTTGGGCAAGCAACACACTCACAAGCTCTCCAGGTGCTGTGTGTACAAGACTTGGTTCCATACTGTTGGGCAAGCAACACACTCACAAGCTCTCCAAGTACTGTGTGTACAAGACTTGGTTCCATACTGTTGGGCAAGCAACACACTCACAAGCTCTCCAGGTGCTGTGTGTACAAGACTTGGTTCCATACTGTTGGGCAAGCAACACACTCACAAGCTCTCCAGTAGCTGTGTGTACAAGACTTGGTTCCATACTGTTGGGCAAGCAACACACTCACAAGCTCTCCAGGTGCTGTGTGTACAAGACTTGGTTCCATACTGTTGGGCAAGCAACACACTCACAAGCTCTCCAGGTGCTGTGTGTACAAGACTTGGTTCCATACTGTTGGGCAAGCAACACACTCACAAGCTCTCCAGGTGCTGTGTGTACAAGACTTGGTTCCATACTGTTGGGCAAGCAACACACTCACAAGCTCTCCAAGTACTGTGTGACAAGACTTGGTTCCATACTTTTGGGCAAGCAACACACTCACAAGCTCTCCAGGTGCTGTGTTACAAGACTTGGTTCCATACTGTTGGGCAAGCAACACACTCACAAGCTCTCCAGGTGCTGTGTACAAGACTTGGTTCCATACTGTTGGCAAGCAACACACTCACAAGCTCTCCGGAGCATACAAGACTTGGTTCCATACTGTTGGGCAAGCAACACACTCACAAGCTCTCAAGATGCTGTGTACAAGACTTGGTTCCATACTGTTGGGCAAGCAACACACTCACAAGCTCTCCAAGTACTGTGTGTACAAGACTTCGGTCCATATGTTGGGCAAGCAACACACTCACAAGCTCTACAAGACTGTGTGTACAAGACTTGGTTCCATACGTGGGCAAGCAACACACTCACAAGCTCTCCAGGTGCTGTGTGTACAAGACTTGGTTCCATACAAGACTTGGTTCCATACTGTTGGGCAAGCAACACACTCACAAGCTCTCCAGGTGCTGTGTGCAAGACTTGGTTCCATACTGTTGGGCAAGCAACACACTCACAAGCTCTCCAGGTGCTGTGTACAAGACTTGGTTCCATACTGTTGGGCAAGCAACACACTCACAAGCTCTCCAAGTACTGTGTTGTGTACAAGACTTGGTTCCATACTGTTGGGCAAGCAACACACTCACAAGCTCTCCAGGTGCTGTGTGTACAAGACTTGGTTCCATACTGTTGGGCAAGCAACACACTCACAAGCTCTCCAAGTACTGTGTACAAGACTTGGTTCCATACTGTTGGGCAAGCAACACACTCACAAGCTCTCCAGGTGCTGTGTGTACAAGACTTGGTTCCATACTGTTGGGCAAGCAACACACTCACAAGCTCTCCAAGTACTGTGTACAAGACTTGGTTCCATACTGTTGGGCAAGCAACACACTCACAAGCTCTCCAGGTGCTGTGTGCAAGACTTGGTTCCATACTGTTGGGCAAGCAACACACTCACAAGCTCTCCAAGTACTGTGTACAAGACTTGGTTCCATACTGTTGGGCAAGCAACACACTCACAAGCTCTCCAGGTGCTGTGTGCAAGACTTGGTTCCATACTGTTGGGCAAGCAACACACTCACAAGCTCTCCAGGTGCTGTGTGCAAGACTTGGATACTGATTGTTTACCAACATCATGTGCAATTGCTGTGACTTTTTACAGTCTCACAGTCTGCAAATTGTGTTGTTGTCTGTGCTAGACGGTAACTTGCGATAAATAATGAAAACATCATCAACAATCAATGGTCCAGGGTTGCACCAATCCAACAGTAATACAGAAGCTTAAAATCAACAGTGAGCAAAGACTTGAAGCCGGTGTTCATCATGTTGAGGCAATATTTATTTGCCTATGTCCAACTTGTCATACATTCATAATGCCAATGAGAACAATTACAATTGGTTATTACCGTGCCTGTTATGGCCAGGCGGGACGGTAGTGAGAATATTAGAGATGAATAGAAGACTATTGAACATATTAAATACTTGCGACTGTAATGTCCCGGTACTTCTGTCCTTCACCGATCTGCCTCTGTGTCACCTTGTTCTGACTTTCTAAGTCCCGTTCTGATATGATCACATCTGTCCATGATTTTCGGGCTGATATAGATCATGCATTGATACTCTCGTCCTCCTCTCCAATATTTGTTAGCCATCAGAGTGGAGTCCAGCCAGTACATAATTTATCTCGTTCCTGAGAATCGAATAGTGCTACCTCCTTTGTCAAGCTCTCAGATCTGACTCCTTGTTGTTGTTGACAATCTCTCTGACGTTTTCTCCTTTTTACGTCACCTCATTAGTTTCTTGTAAGAGTTGGTTCACGACTTTCTCACCAACTCTATTTTACGTCATATCACCTGCTCTGCTACTTGGCAGTCTGAGTTTTAATCATAGTAGAGACCATTGTTGAATCCTGCTTTCATTAGCTGGACTAGTGTCTGTGTCCTAGGATGAGCACACCTCCATGGGGAAGTGAAGGGAGATCTTGGTCCATGTAATCACCACCTGTACACCCCATAGTTCCTATATAAATGGCTGAAACACATAAGATACATTTACCGAAGCCATTACTTGAAAAAACTCTAAATGAACAAAAGGAGGTAAAGCCACAGTCATTATCATGATGTGCCAAGCTGATAAGCATGAGCAGTCATAGTTTGCCACACAATTGCCAGTCTAGGATCAGATCTGTATTTTTGTCCTGATTATGTCATATGGCCAAGCCATGCAAGTATTTGTCTCTTTGCTTCCCCTTGTTCTTTTCCCAACAAGTTTGCCAGTTGTCACTAAGTTCTCAGCCTTATTTACCCTCATAACATGCCCATACAATCTTCACCGTCTATGTCTATATTCTCTAATCAATTTATGGCTTTCTCCATTTTCTAGAAATACTGCCTGATTCATTTTTCTGACCATCCTAGGTATTCTTTACATTTCCCCAGAAAGCACATTTCCACTATTATTAGATGTTTCTCATTTAGTCTGCTTATTGTCCACACTTCACTTACATCCAAAATGGTAGGCTCTATGTATCACTTTAACATATAAATATAATTCTACACAGCACAAATAAGGAACATATAATGAAATACATTTTTCTGAAACAAATGGAAAACATGAAATACATTTTGTAAAGTCAGATGTCAAACCAGAGCAGGTACTAAAAACAAGGGATTTGTGACTCTATCTGGCTGGTACAGGAATCTGAAGGGGATACAAAATATAACTAGAAAGCTCCATGAAAGGAATAACACATGTATATCATTCATTGGATTACTTGTCTGGGAATGTGAAACATCACTTTTCCAGCTGGGTATCCTTGTTTGTTTGTTCGTTGATGAAGACTTTGGTGGAAACGATTCCTTGTTTCTGTGTGTGTCTTTCCTGTTGTTGAGCTTCCTAGTTATATTTTGTGTTCATTCAGATATCTGACAAGAGCATGGGCTATCACAGTTTTCATACTAACATTATGAAACCAGTGCCAGTCTTGAACACTACATGAAAATAAAAACAAAACTGAAATTGCAGAATTGAAATACTTATCATGAATTCTAAATGTAACAAAAAGGCAGAAACAATGACACCTGGAAGCAGCTATATAGGCTAAACAAAATATTTCTTATTTACTAAATGAAAGCAAATTATGCAAAACTAGCATATATGGTATGTCAGTGCTGTTGTCAGTTTAAGAATCTGGAAAAATTGGTTATCTGTGATTGTCCCAAGTTTATGGATGTTTGCAGTGGAAGCAACCGCTAACACATATAGAAAGGGCCATAGAAAAGCTGAAAATGTGGATATACAGTGGAAGCAAATGCTAACAAATGTAGGGCCATAGAGAAGCTGGAAATGTGGATATACAGAATAAATTGCATTCAGTGGAAGCAAACGCTAACAAATGTAGGGCCATAGAAAAGCTGAAAATGTGGATATACAGTGGAAGCAAATGCTAACAAATGTAGGGCCATAGAAAAGCTGAAAATGTGGATATACAGTGGAAGCAAATGCTAGCAAATGTAGGGCCATAGAAAAGCTGAAAATGTGGATATACAGAATAAATTGCATTCAGTGTAAGCAAACGCTAACAAATGTAGGGCCATAGAAAAGCTGAAAATGTGGATATACAGTGGAAGCAAATGCTAACAAATGTAGGGCCATAGAAAAGCTGAAAATGTGGATATACAGTGGAAGCAAATGCTAACAAATGTAGGGCCATAGAAAAGCTGAAAATGTGGATATACAGTGGAAGCAAATGCTAACAAATGTAGGGATCACATACACCTTTGACAAACACAACTCAAAGGGAGGACATTATGGAGAAGACAATGGGAGCACACGGGTGGGGGAGAGACTGTCACTTAACGACAAGAGATGTGTTGCTTTCGCAAAGGATGCAGAGGGCTGCCTTCAACATTATTGATTTAAAAGGGAAACCGTGAGTAGCTGGCGATACTTCTGTTTGTGACACATATTGGACATGTTTCAAAGATGATGCATACAGCTGTGAGCTAAAACTACAACTAAACAGATGTGCAGCCTGGCTGTAATGATTGTTGTAGTCTGTCTAGATGTACATGGTGACACAGTGCTTTATGAACAATCATAAGGATAAACCAAGCAAATAATAACCTGCTTTTCCTGGGTGAGACCCCGCTGCAAGAGGTGCTACTACACACCTGTTTAGGCAGCAGTTTGGACAAAGATGGGGAATAGATAGAGATGTTGAAATAAGAATACACAAGGCAAGAACAGATCTCCTAGCTCTGGGGAATTTGTGAAAGTCAAAGGAAATTAAACTTAAAACCAGACTTAGAATATTTAACTCTAACGTTAAATCGGTATTACTACTTGGATAAAAAAAACAACATGGAAAATGACTAACACAGTTTCTAATAGACCACACACATTCATTAATTGATGCCTGCGCAAAATAGATGGTCTAAAGTAGTATCATAGAATAATCAACGGTGAACTCATGGAGAGAACTGAACAAACACTAGTGAACCAACCGATGAGGAAAAGACGCTGGTACTTTTAGGACACACATTGCCATAGCCTGATAATAGTATAACTAGAGTGTACTTTGTCTATATCTCACAGGGTCAATGAAACAGAGGAAAACCTGAAATACACGGAGAAGAGAATTAGATTCAGATGTGAATAAACTGGAGATGGAATGGAGGCATCTGTACGGGATGGCAAAGCTTATGACGGCTTGGCGTGGAATGGAGGCATCTGTACGGGATGGCAAAGCTTATGACGGCTTGGCGTGGAATGGAGGCATCTGTACAGGATGGCAAAGCTTATGACGGCTTGGCGTGGAATGGAGGCATCTGTACGGGATGGCAAAGCTTATGACGGCTTGGCGTGGAATGGAGGCATCTGTA
>JACEFZ010001972.1:92500-97500 GCA_014155875.1 Cepaea nemoralis | reverse complement strand
AAGAATTTATGTTATGATACAGACAATGGGATCAACACTTTGTGCCATATATATTGAACGGCAGAATATCAAATGGCTACGCGGTTTCGTTAGAATGCAACACCATCAACTATCAGCACTGGCGCTACATCGAAGAAGATCTGATACGAGAGCAAGAGGACGCCCGAGAAAAACAGGGATTGACGACATTAAAAACATTGTACAATCACATGGAATGACACTATCCAGTGCCACACATTGGGTGCTGGAACGTCAACTATCCTTGGCGCTTGACGGCAAACGTGGAAGATGATGATGATGATGATGATGAATGTTGGATGTCTCCATGGTTTCACTGTCTATGTGTATACATGCATTTATCCTGTGTGGTTTCCAGTTTATATTTTTATACACCTATATATTCTCTTCGTCTATGTGGTTTCCAGTGTATATACGAGGAGGAAGGGGGGGGGGGGGGGTTCAAATCAAAACCTTGAAAGTGTGCTAGAAATTACAAAGATGCTTCAAATGAACACCTTAAATGATTTTTTGGGTGAGTATATTCTGGGGAAAAAAAAAACAACAACAAATGTATCATTTGTCGATGTAGTAACCACTGCATTCAATGCAAGTCCTCCAGCGCCGATAAAGTGCTTGGATTACTGTAGAAAAAAGTCTTAGTCGCGTGTGTGACCACTCATGCACTATCTGCTGCCCCTTCATCGGACCGCAAGTCTTTCCTCCCAATGACTCTTTGAGTTGTCCAATCAGGTGGAAATCACTCACTTGAGGCTAGGTCTGGCGAGTATGGAGAAAGAGGTATACACTGAAGGAGGAGGTCCACACTGAAGGAGTGGTCTTCGATGGTTTCAACCATTGCAAGGGCAGTATGGCGTCGAGCATTGTCATGTTGCAAAAGGACACCTTTACTCGGAAGTCCACATCGTTTGAATTTGACTGCGGGTCGAAGATATTCCTGAAAAGATCTGTATACGTATCACTGGTGACAGTTTTCCCTCTTGGCATGTAGTGCTCTAAAATAACACCTCGTTCATCCAAATAGAGAGTCAGCATAACCTTCTCTGCAGATGGCTGTGTGCGAAATTTCTTTGGTTTCTGCGAGGAGGGACAGCGCCATTTCTTGCTCGCTGTCTTCGTTTCCGGCACGTGGTAGTGAGGCCAGGTTTCATCTTCAGTAACAATTCTTGATAGGAAACCATCACCTTCTGCCTCAAATCACTGAAAAAGTTCTTGACATGCATCAAGGCGCCGTCGTTTCAATTCCGGAGTAAGCTGCCGTGGCACCCACTTTGCAGACACTTTGTGGTACTGTAGCACAGGGGTGGCCAACACGAGGGATTGGTTATTGTAAATTTCAACAAGGCATCCCAAGGGTTTAGGGTCTCGCCATCGCTCGTCTATTGCTCGTGGAGGCGAGGTCTCGGATGTTTGACGCTGAGCCGCCAGCGTCTGCAGCCTACCTTGTACCAGACGTATTGGTTATCCATTCCTCTGGATCAAACAAGGCAAGAAGGAACATGTCGTTTGATTCTCCGAATCTCTGCCCAGGCATTGTGAGATGAATTTTGGCCAAATTCCAATCCACATACTTTGGTCTGTCAAGTCTGCTAGGTGCCAATCACAAAAAAGGCCAAGATACCGCTCAGTGTCGCCGTTGCTTACATGCACAGATGTATGTTAAAGTACAGCCCTAGTGTAGATATACTTGCATATTATTACAATACTGGGTGGAGCTTGGCAAATGTCGCAGTAGACAGTTATGCTAATGTGGTCTTCCTATCTATCTCTTCCTATCTCAGACTGACTGCCGTCATATTAACTCACTTCACTAAGTAATTGTAGATTAATTCCCTTACCTTAGCCTAATACATCATCATTATGTGCCATGCCGATGAGCGTGCGCGGTCATGTTTCGCCATCTTGCACCATCACCTGAGTCGTGGATTAGCTCTGTGTTCTTGTCTAGACCATGCCACGTGGCCAAGCCATCCAGATATTTACTTCTCTACCCTCCTCTTGTTCTTTCCCCCTCAATATTGCCAATTGTCACCAATTTCTCACAATTTTTTTCTTATTATAACGTGTCCAAAAAGTTGTGACTGTCTACGTCTATTTTCTCTAATCAGGTTACGGTTCTCATTTGCTTCTTGTAAGACTCATGGTTGTTCTGTCTGTCCATGGTATTCTTTGCATTTTTCTCAGAAACCTAACACACGCACTAGTGTAAAGCACGCATAACAGTTATTATTTTCATTCCTGCTAGCCTAGACATATAACTCAACCATCTTCGTAGACGGCCATGTGTTTTTAACGTAGCAACTTCCTGGGACAGAATTGTCTTCACTTCTCATACTTGCCAGAACTATGCTATTACTGTATATGCTTGTCTTGTTCCATGGCACGAATACGGGCATTTCTGTTATGTGCTATTCTAGACTGCACACCTAAGCACTCGTTAATGACATGCGCATGTGTAAACATATTTCTTCGTGTGTTAGACAAGATATGAAAGAAGAAAATTAATTAAACATTGTAATAATTTTTAAAAAATGCTTTTAATGTAAAACATCCTTATGCTGTATCTCAGGCGTGATGTGTTCATGTTGCATGAACATACGCCCACCTCCTGTGTGATGCATATATTGCCAGTGACACACTTCCATACATGTTGGGGATATATGCATATAGGTCCTTGTGGTTTTGACCACACACTGGCTGACGTGGTTAGCATCACGCCGGTGGCTTTGCTTTCCAGAACATGTTCTTGTACTGGTTACATGGGAGGATAGGCCGACCCCAAGCCATGTAGTCGTGTGCAAACCCTGTCTCACGGGTGATTTAAACGTAGCACCACAGAGCCTTCGGGTTAATGGAGTACACATTACGTTACATCGGCCCCATATATGTATGCACGGATATTCGTGTGCAGTCGTGCATGTTTATTGTCTTTTTTGTCATCAGTGATCCAAGGCAGTCTGAATACCTCTGTTTTGACTGTTTCTTCTGATAGGTGTACGTGTTGGTTGTTTATCGTGTGCGTCTGTCACGGTTATGTGGGCATCCTATTCATTATTTGTCTCTTTCAGCTGTCGCTTCAAACGAAGAATAAGCTACTTTTTATGTTGTGGGGAATATTACCGAAGACATGCCAGTGAGGAGGGTAACAGCGAAAGGTCCTTACCTACACCACACTGTCACTCTGTTAGAAGATACTCTGGTGGTTTCCTTTACCTTCCACGCTCACCCGGGGGTATGTTAACTATGCCTTTGACAGCAATCAATGCCCGACTGTCAGGACAAGTGAGCACCCTGCTCTGCTCAGCTGCAGAGTTATCCACCTATCCCGATGATTACCGGGTTTGCAACATTGTGGTGGCTTCCCATCCCCCACCACGTGTAAGTCCAGTTGAGATTGTCGATGTGTTATGAGACAAAGATGGCATTTCTCACACTTTACTTTTAGAATACCATTGAAATATATCTAAGAATGTTTATAAACCAAGCATAAGTCTAATATCTCTCTCTCTCTCTCTCTCTCTCTCTCTCTCTCTCTCTCTCTCTCTCTCTCTCTCTCTTTCTCTCTCTCTCACGCTCTCTCTCTCTCACACGCACGCACACACACACGTATATATATATATATATATATATATATATATATATATATATATATATAATGAGAGAGAGAGAGAGAGAGAGAGAGAGAGAGAGAGAGAGAGAGAGAGAGAGAGAGAGAGAGAGAGAGAGAGAGAGAGAGAGAGAGTTGGGGCTGGTTGAAAGGTTCAGTGGACACCCCAGGTACCAGGTATCTGATATGTGGTGATTTCAACGCCCGCGCCGAGGAATGGGACAGGTCGTAAGAGAACAGACAGGACACAGCTCTTGCTGAGGCCTTGCTTGAGACGGATGTTGTCTGTCTAAATGACGGGACACCCACTAGGCTAGCAATGAGACCAGGGTACTCTGACACAGCCATCGACCTGGCGCTTGTATCCCAAGAGACGGCATCATATATAACATGGAGCGTCCTTGGAGACCATGGAAGTGACCACCTCCCCTGTTCTGTGCTGATACCCAAGTCCAGCACAGTTAGGGCTATAAGAGCGCGCAGGGCATTCAGTTATGGAAGATCTAAACCAACAAGAAGAATCTTCACCCAACCACCGTGGTGGACACCAGAGGTGGAGAATTCATGGAGGGATAAGAGGGCGGCCATAAGGAATTGGCAGAGGGTGCGGAGAGCAACCAATTCAGTTGACACAGAATTGGAAGAGGCTGAAAGATATAAAAAAGTAAAGGTGCAGGATTTTAAACTCCAGACAGCAGAGGCAAAGAGAATGAAGTGGGAACAGTTTATCAATGAAGTCGGTGGGGATGTGACATTGGAAAAATTCTGGAGGCTGCACCTGCAGATGAAGAGACAGGTGATGCCTGGTACACATGGTACCGTTTATGATGATAACAACCGACCTATGACAACTGACGAGGACAAAGGGGACGCTTTTCTTGCGCGATTTGTAAAACAGACGGATCATCAAGATAGGGCTATAAGAGATAACGTCGAAGAAGCCTTGTCACGGGTCACTAGGAAGGAGGACAGTGAGATTAAAGTGGAGGATATTGGACGGGTACTGAAGCGGACTAAAGACACAACGCCAGGTCCGGATGGGGTGATGTACTCCCATATGAGGAACATAAATGATGGGGACTTGGAGGAGATGGCTCTTTGTTTCAACCTAAGCATCAATACGGCGGAAATACCCCACGATTGGCTGCATAGCTACCTGGTCCCACTCCCAAAGCCAGGTAAGGATCACTCCAGACTTAATGGATACCGAATCATAACTCTGCAGAACACCTTTGGCAAAGTCCCCGAAAAGATAGTGGCACGCAGGCTTCAGCGACATTTGGAAAGTCGGAATCTGCTTCCCCAAGGACTCGGGAGTTATTGGCCTGGGAAGGACACCTGGGCCAATGCTGCAACATTTGCATTTGATGTCTAC
>JACEFZ010001972.1:0-87500 GCA_014155875.1 Cepaea nemoralis | reverse complement strand
ACATCATCATCTTTCAGCTGTATGTTGATCTCTTGGCAAGATTACGCTCAGTAGTTTGCCATTGCTTTCTGAGCGGCCGGCTCAGTATCCCGCAAGTCACGAGCGGGGGTCGAACCTGCCTCAGCTCTCGCTCCGCTACGAGACTCTGCGTGATAAAGGGATTACAGAGAGAAAGTGTTGTAACCCCACAGCCAGAGAGACCGGCATCTAACCCACTAGCCCAGGAATAAAGGGTAACATTCTCCGGTTTATTATTGTGTACACATCGTCCACAGCAGGGTTCGGACCAACATTTGTGGAGGGTTGGGGGGGGGGGGGTCCGTTGGCGCCCCCTCATCCCCGTTAGCATTACGCTTAAAACTATGAAGCATGCTGGGGCTTAACATACTTGCTTGGGATATAGAAATGAACCCCGTAACAGCCACACACTTACAGCTATGAAGCATGGTTGGCTTAACATACCTTGTTGGGATATAGAAATGAACCCCGTAACAGCCACACACTTACAGCTATGGAGCATGGTTGGCTTAACATACTTTGTTGGGATATAGAAATAAACCTCGTAACACCCACACACTTACAGCTATGAAGCATGCTGGGGCTTAACATACTTGCTTGGGATATAGAAATGAACCCCGTAACACCCACACACTTACAGCTATGAAGCATGGTTGGCTTAACATACTTTGTTGGGATATAGAAATGAACCTCGTAACACCCACACACTTACAGCTATGAAGCATGCTGGGGCTTAACATACTTGCTTGGGATATAGAAATGAACCCCGTAACACCCACACACTTACATCTATGAAGCATGGTTGGCTTAACATACTTTGTTGGGATATAGAAATGAACCTCGTAACACCCACACACTTACAGCTATGAAGCATGGTTGGCTTAACATACTTTGTTGGGATATAGAAATGAACCCCGTAACACCCGCACACTTACAGCTATGAAGCATGGTTGGCTTAACATACTTTGTTGGGATATAGAAAGGAACCCCGTAACACCCACACACTTACAACTATGAAGCATGCTGGGGCTTAACATACTTGCTTCGGATATAGAAATGAATCCCGTAACACCCACACACTTACAGCTATGAAGCATGGTTGGCTTAACATACTTTGTTGGGATATAGAAATGAACCCCGTAACACCCACACACTTACAGCTATGAAGCATGGTTGGCTTAACATACTTTGTTGGGATATAGAAATGAACCTCGTAACACCCACACACTTACAGCTATGAAGCATGGTTGGCTTAACATACTTTGTTGGGATATAGAAATGAACCTCGTAACACCCACACACTTACAGCTATGAAGCATGGTTGGCTTAACATACTTTGTTGGGATATAGAAATGAACCCCGTAACACCCACACACTTACAGCTATGAAGCATGGTTGGCTTAACATACTTTGTTGGGATATAGAAATGAACCCCGTAACACCCACACACTTACAGCTATGAAGCATGGTTGGCTTAACATACTTTGTTGGGATATAGAGTCGAACCCCGTAACACCCACACACTTACAGCTATGAAGCATGGTTGGCTTAACATACTTTGTTGGGATATAGAGTCGAACCCCGTAACACCCACACACTTACAGCTATGAAGCATGGTTGGCTTAACATACTTTGTTGGGATATAGAAATGAACCCCGTAACACCCACACACTTACAGATATGAAGCATGGCTTGACTTAACCTACAATGTTAGGATGCAGAGGCGTACCTACTACCATCAACACACAACTATGAAGCGTGGCTTGGCTTAACCTACTACCATCAACACACAACTATGAAGCATGCCTTGGCTTAACCTACTACCATCAACACACAACTATGAAGCATGCCTTGGCTTAACCTACTACCATCAACACACAACTATGAAGCATGCCTTGGCTTAACCTACTACCATCAACACACAACTATGAAGCATGCCTTGGCTTAACCTACTACCATCAACACACAACTATGAAGCATGCCTTGGCTTAAAGCTGCCTTGTTGGGTTGTAGAAGCACTGGGGTCGGGCTTCATACGGCTCTTCACTTACACGTGGAGCGTCAGAGTGGAGACTAGCCTGGCTAACAAGGTAGGATCTATTATGGTCTCCTCTGTGATGAAGTCTGCCTGGGACTATACTATCCTGGCTAACAAGGTAGGATCGACTATGGTCTCCTCTGTGATGAATTCTGCCTGGGACTATACTAGCCTGGCTAACAAGGTAGGATCGACTATGGTCTCCTCTGTGATGAAGTCTGCCTGGGACTATACTAACCTGGCTAACAAGGTAGGATCGACTATGGTCTCCTCTGTGATGAAGTCTGCCTGGGACTATACTAACATGGCTAACAAGGTAGGATCGACTATGGTCTCCTCTGTGATGAAGTCTGCCTGGGACTATACTAACCTGGCTAACAAGGTAGGATCGACTATGGTCTCCTCTGTGATGAAGTCTGCCTGGGACTATACTAACCTGGCTAACAAGGTAGGATCGACTATGGTCTCCTCTGTGATGAAGTCTGCCTGGGACTATACTAACCTGGCTAACAAGGTAGGATCCACTATGGTCTCCTCTGTGATGAAGTCTGCCTGGGACTACACATTTGTACGCTACGAGACTGAAAGAGAGACACGTCGATTCTCAATAATCTTTGGAGCTCAGAGAACTCACGACCATTCTCGGAACGAGAGTCGTTGCTAGCCATCATTAGTCTCAATCGTTAAAGTCGTTCAAGAGTGAACAACCTGAATGAACAGGTATTTACACAACCACCACCACCAACAAAACAACATCTCCAACAGTAACAGCAATAACGGCGACAACCTGTCAGGGGACTACGTGGTCTCGAGGTACGGTGTCCGCCTCGAATGTTGGGGTTACTGGGTTCATGCCCCGATGATACCGGGATTTTTTTCTCGTGGACTTCTAGTAATAAAATTCCCCTGGTCTCTGGGTAGTGAGATCGGACGCCCGTGTGTATTGTTGCGCACGTAAAAAATCCCTTGGCAGTTGGAAATCGAAAAAGAGTAGCCTAACGGCGCGGCCCGGGCAAAATTTCGAGTTAATCTACCCAAAGTTTTTCAGGATCCTCGCCGGTGCTACGGAGTTCGTGCACTGTGCTGAGTTTCTCCAGACTCAGGTTTGAGTTAGGAGGAGAACGGAGCACTTATGGGTTGCACCCGTGTGCCGTGATGTTGATCCATCGACTAAACTAAACCTGTCATGTTATCATCCGCAAGTCTTATCCTAACGTGATCAGAAAGGTGTATTATTCGGTCCAGTTCATCTGAGTGCGAGTCAGCATCGGTGCGTTGCAGACATTCCCCCAGGTGCCTCGATGTGCAGTGTTCGTGTTCTTGTATAGTTGAGAGATTAGAACAAGAATCGCTATGTCAAAAGGTAGCCTTTTGCAAGATGGAAAATATGCTGACCAATAAAGAGCTATCAGTTGCAGTGAGAAAAAAAGAGTTGCAGTGCTGTATATAACCTGTATTATTGGATGCATGTGAAACATGGAAATAATCAGATAACCCGAGAAACATTTAAGGGCGGAGGAAATATGGTTTCTGAGAAAAATGCGAAAGAACACCATGGACGGGCAGAAACACGAACTGTATTGTACAACAAGAAACCGATTAGCGCCGTCAACTGATTATATAACTTAGACATAGGTAATAACACATTTTTGGGCACGTGATAAGGAGAAATAAACTAGGAAAACATACATAGTAGCAACGGGCAAGAGTGATGAGAAAAGAACAAAGGGAAGGCTGTGTAATAAATACATGGGTAGCTTGGCCACAAGGCGTAATGGGGACAAGACCACAGAGTACACGCTGTTTATAATGTGCAGCCTTATAAATGTACCCCCACCCTGGTATGTACAACGAGTGTACACGTGTGCGTGTATGAGACAGAACGCGGGCATACGAATACGTAGATTTGTCTTCACTCCCTCCAGCTTTGTGCACACTCCGCCACTTTCGCGGCTTCTTAATGGTGTTTAAAATGCGCTGAAAAAGAAAACGACAGTAGGAGGATATGATGGCATCAACCACGCACGCTTATAACCCAGTGAGTAACATCCGTGCCAAGAATCAGATTAAGAGAATGTACCAGCGGGCCGACCAAAACAGAACGAACCGTGGGAACGGAGCGGTTTTAGCCCAGCCAGAAGTCTTTTCTGTTATCATTTGGGTTGTAAGTGTTCGTGGAATCTGGCTAACTGGTACAAATAGACGCTTATTATTTCTATAAGAAATAACGTAATATGTGCACTTGCGTAGTGCCAGGAGGCGCTGCATCGGGAGCAGTGAATGTGATAGTATTTTACCCTCACTGTTGTGTGTAAGCGTCGGCTCCGTGGCCGAGGGGTTAGCAGCTTTCTCCGCTAACCCCGAATACTCTCGTCACGTGACGCGACGAGAATTAACAGTGGTTCGAATCGCAAAAGTGACATATGAGAGTATGGAGCCGGTCGCTCAGAAAGTCGTGGCGTGCTGATGAGCGTAATCTAGCCTAGGAATCAACATACAGCTGAAAGATGCTGGTGTTGACCGCAATATCCTGTAACAGGATGGAAAAGCGGGGGGAAAAAAAAAAAAACTGTTGTGTAAGCTGGTCGTTTGTTTTGTTAGGCTCATGATTGTATTAGTTGTATAAATACTGGGGACAATATTTTATTTAGTGGACTACCAGATGTCCTGCAAGTAGGGAAGAATTTGCTTGTTGTAAATTAATCATATTTAGCTGGAAATCAGGCTTACTTTAGATAACGTGGCCGTTGTTGTATATATTTGGTTAGGTTGTTATACTAGTTATGCAAGTAATGTTGACAGCGTACTCTATGCTACAGGTATACTTTTTTTTTTTTAGCATATCCTTTACAGGACTTAGCTGTCAACACCAGCATCTTTCAGCTGTATGTTGATCTCTTGGCAAGATTACGCTCAGTAGTTTGCCATTGCTTTCTGAGCGGCCGGCTCACATACCCCGTAAGTTACCGATGCGATTCGAACCACTGCTGATTTGAACCGTCATCACGTTACCGACGAGAGTATACGAGATTACGGAGAAAAGTCATAACCTCTAAGCCACGAAGCCGGCTACAGCTACAGAATCAATTATCAGAGGGATATATTTGATTTGAACAGTATGATATTCGATTTAATAATGAAGGACCGCCAATTTGGAAGATGGAGGTTCGGAATGCTCTTAAACATATGAACGCTGGTAAGATCCCGGGTTCAGATAACATCACAACAGAAATGATTAAAGCTTTAGAAGAATATGGAATAGATCAAGTCACCAGACATCTGAACACATTATATGATACTGGAGATATACCTGCTGAATTATGTAATTCTGTATTTATTGCAATCCCAAAGAAATCGGGAGCCTTGGAATATGATCAACATAGAACAATTAGTATAATGAGTCACATCACGAAGATTCTGCTACGAATTATCATGAAAAGCGTGAGGAAGAAAATACAACCTGAAATAGGGGAAGAACAATGTGGGTTTGTAGAAGGAAAGGGTACAGTAAACGCTGTGTATATGCTGCGATCAGTTATTGAATGTTCTATTGAAGTAAACAAGGATATACATCTTTGCTTTATTAACTATACACAGGCTTTCAATAGAGTAAGACATGTCAACATGGTAGATATGCTTGCAGATCTACAAATTGATGGAAAAGACATAAGACTTATAAAAAACATACATTGGAAACAACAAACTGCCAATAGGATTGATAATGAAGTGGGGACAATATCAGCCTATTAAGAGAGGTGTGAGACAGGGATGTGTAATGTCTCCAGATCTTTTTTCCCTGTACAGTGAAAATATTTTCAGAAATGTAGAAGGTATAAATGGAATCACCGGGAAGGTTAACCCGGTCAACTAATGCCCGCAGAAGTCGGATGTGTCGGCCTAACGGCGCAAGAACGCAGCTCTACTGTAAACAGGCACAACGCAATCACGTCCGAAAAAAAAAAAAAACTCCGGATGAACGCAGAAGAAGAACTGTGTGCTTTGTTTTCATTGACCAACCATCCCACAGAACTGTGTGACGTACTTATTGATTCAACCTCGTAACGTTTTCTACCCAGCTATGCACCGCTTTACGTGACAAACATTTGGCAGCATAAACAGGAAACCCACCTTGGCGGGAGACATTTCGCGAATGACGCCAAAGTTGAATGTGAAATTAAAATGTGGTTTAGAAAACAGCACGCAATTCTATGCAGCCGGTTTGGGAGGACTGATAAAATGATGGGATAACTGCATCAATATTGGTGGAAATTATGTTGAGAAATAAAGGGACAGTGTATCTATAAAAATAAACTGGTTTCAAGTTGTTATCATCTTTAGTTATTTTTCTACAGCCATTTGTCACTTACTTATTAACTTGCCCTCGTACCTGGATGACTTGGTCACATGGGAAGG
Organism: Cepaea nemoralis; assembly: GCA_014155875.1. NCBI lineage: Eukaryota > Metazoa > Mollusca > Gastropoda > Stylommatophora > Helicidae > Cepaea > Cepaea nemoralis. The sequence goes on along the minus strand of JACEFZ010001972.1, from coordinate 81,031 downwards.
TCGAGACAGGAACACTGAGCTGATCCACGACTCTGGTGATCAAGTGAAATGGCGCGTCATGACCGCCCACGCTTTCCGGCTTGGCACATGATGGATGGATATTTGATTCACGTGTTATATAAACGTGCATTTTGCAGTGTTAGAGAGTAGAAAGCCAGCTTGCTTTTCGTGAAGTGGTATTTAAGATGAGTTACTCCAATGACGTGGTATTTAAGATGAGTTACTCCAATGACGTGGTATTTAAGATGAGTTACTCCAGTGACGTGGTATTTAAGATGAGTTACTCAAATGACGTGGTATTTAAGATGAGTTAATCCAATGACGTGGTATTTAAGATGAGTTACTCCAGTGACGTGGTATTTAAGATGAGTTACTCAAATGACGTGGTATTTAAGATGAGTTAATCCAATGACGTGGTATTTAAGATGAGTTACTCCAACGATGTGACATTTTAGCGCTTGAGAAAGCCTAATGGCCGTGCAGTTTACGGTGTTTTATGAAATAATGCTGGTATTAATTTCTGTGTTGGTGGCCAACATATTCCATTGATGTATTGTTTTATGATCACATTACACTAGGCGACTCGAGGTAAGAAAGAAAAGGGAGGCGTTATTCGTAATTGAATTGCGAGTAATACTGAGCGTTATTCGTAATCTATTTACGATTAATACTGAACGATATTCGCAATTGAATTGCACAAGTCAATTTTAGTTTGAGCCGGTAAGAAGGTGGTTAATTTAAACAGGAGCGTTCACTGTTGCAAGTTTAATTTTACCGAATTCTCCGTAATTTTCAATGAAGCACCCATTCTGTACTCGGGCTCATAAACATGGAGATGCTATTGCGGTACTTGGTCGCGAGAGATCTCTGCACTAACTTAAATCCCATAGATGGTATTACGATTTAAAAAGTGGGCACTCTTCCGAATAACGGTCCCAAGTTATTTATTGTAAAAAGTATCCCTTACACTTAAGGGCCTAATTAGGTGATTATGCTAGTTGCGATATGCTGATTCAGAGGCGATATTTCATTCTTCTTCTTCTTCTTCTTCTTCTTTAGCGTTCCGAGCCATTGAGGTTCTTTGCTGCAAATACAATCCGTCTCCATTCGTCTCTCTGGTGGACCTTCTCTTGCCAGTCGTTGATTCCAAGTGCTTGTAGGTCTGTACATGTATTATCTCTCCACCGCCTTCTTGGTCTACCTCGGGGTCTACGATCATTTATTTCCTGAGTGTAAGCGAGTTTTGTTTCCCTATTATCTTCCATTCTTTCTATATGCCCCAGCCATTGTAGTCATTTGGCAAATAAAATTCATGTTGAACAAAGACATATATTGGATCCATAGATTCTGACACTCGATCACTCCGTCGCTGCCGGCAGCTTCCGCAGACCCATAGAGCACACTTTATTCACAAGCTTCGAGTTTCTCAGTTCTGTAGTTTAGTTCCTAATGTTTAATAATTTTTATTGAAATGTCTCTTTTACCTAATTAATTTCTGAAAAAAAAAAAAAATATTGTCTCGCCGGCGGGGAATCGAACCTCGGTCTCCCTCGTGACTTACCACTATGCTACTGAGGACACGGTGATTCAGCTCAGTTCAACTGTGACGAAAAGCCCCGTTCAGTCTTTGACTATATCGATTTGTTGCATTTGAGGTCTTTATGGTGTATCTCGCCCTTCTTTCGTATATGATGCTGCTTATTTCTGCTTCCTTGAAAATGTTGAGTTGCTGCGTTCATTTCATCCGTGTGGTTTTACATGTCTGGCCAGAGTCGCGCACTTGTTGAGGCCTGGAGTAATTGTGTACCCACCCCGTCATATGGTGCTGTTTCCTTCAGGGAGTTTTACCAGTTGTCGTCTCTCCTGGTGTTCCACCTCCTCCCCCGCCTTGGATTGTCTTCGAATCTTCTGGGTCTTTGATTTCTTGTGTCGTGGCCGGTTCCGACTAGGTTCTTTCGATACCGCCTCTCGAACCATTGTTGTTGGTTTGGGTAGCCGTTTTCATCCAGTTCTATTTCATCTTCTGTTGATTCTTCTTCTGTCTGGGCTTTTGTGTTTTCTGGTTCTGGTGTTTCAGTCTTGGACTTAAGTATCTCTTTCTTCTTGTATCTGTGTGAGAGTTTCTTCTGTCTTTTCTCTCTCTTGGATTTTTGATTAGAGTTTTGTCTGTTTCAGCCTTTATAGCAGCCACTCGAGCGACATCCTGTTCAATGTTCTGCTGTACTTGCTTTAGTTCGTCCAGGATGCGCTGGACGGTCGTTATCTGTGTTTCTTGCGTCTTGTCTTCCTCCATGCTTTTGAACTGTGCTCTCAGGTCCTTCAATTGGCCTTCCAGTTGCGCTTTGTCGCTTTTTGTGAGTCGATTGGTAGCCTCGTACTGCCTCCTAGCCTCTTTATAGGGTAGGTTAGTTTTGATGGCGATCTTCATAGCTTCCTTGCTGTCTTGGTGGCGGGCAGCCGAGGTACCTGGCGCCGTGGTTGCCGAGGCAGTTGGCGCACTTTCTGTTTGGGTTAGGCCTCCTGAAGTCCTTGTCGGTCTTTGCATGCTGGCACTGACTGTATGGATGAGGTCCAGAGCAGTATCTGCATACCTCCACCTCACTCTTGCAGGTGGCACGGGTGTGCCAAAATTTCTGGCACTTAGAGCACTGCAGCACTCTCGGTATGTAGTGCTCTGGATCTTGGTCTTTCTTATCCCATCTGATGAATTGAGGGATCACTGGGTCCTCCGATGTTACGATGACGACTGTGGAGGGGATGTTATTCTTGCCGATGATCCTCTCAGCGCTGGTGATCTTGAGTTTCTTGTTCTCCCTTGTCGGCATCTCCCTGATCTGGTCGTTGGTGAGATGGGTCTTGACTCGTTTAATGACCCATGGTTTCATCATGCTGTGTCGGGTGGCTTCTACTGTGATGCCTGGTGAAGCTTGATGTTGGCCTTCTTTCCTTGTGCGATTTTCTGCATAAGTGCTGTGGTCTTTGGGTTTTTGTTGATGGAGACCACTACTCCACCAGGTGTCTTGCGCAGCTGGTAGATGATGTTTCTTCCCAGCTATTTTTCAACAGACTGATTATCTTGTCTGTTGGTATCGCCGACAGTTTGGCTTCTCCCACGCTTGTCTGTTTTAGCAGTAATTAGCCGGTTAAGTCCTCCGTTGTTGTTGTTTCCTTCTGTGTGGATGTCTCCGATAAATTGGGCTGCCTCATCTTGTTGCTGTTGAGAACTTCCCGGCTGCTGCTGGCTTCAGTTGTGGTTTCTTCAGCGACGGGAGCGGTTTCAGCTGGTGTCGGAACAGGACTGCTGTTGTATATAGATATGGGCTCAGCAGTCGCCGCGACCATCTTCGCCTCTGTCTTCTTCTTCCCGGCTGTATGTAGCGCATGTCTCTGCGCGGCACCTTTAACGCGAGGCATCCTCTGCGTTATCCGATTGCGATGTGTTCTCGATAGAGCGTCGAGTCCGTGATGATGGGGAAAAAAGGACACGATGATAGCTCCACACAAATTTATTTAGTCAAACACATGTCCCGATGACGTCACGAACGTCACATGACCAGCCTTCGATTACGAATAACGCTCAGTATTATTCGTAATTCGATTACGAATAATCACTTTGAAATAAAAATGGTCTTGAGTCCGGAATTACACCGTCATCATCGCATTTACATGTACCGTTACTGTTGACATGTTGGTGTTATTATCACCATGACAATTGTTGTTACTGTTTGAATGTCACTATAACCATTACCAGAACCGTAATTGTTACTGCTAAAATGTTGCGTCATCGTCATCCTGGTCATTTTATAGTCTGTAAGAGCGAGATGGAAATGATGACGCTACAAACTCAAAGGTAGCACGTATTAATTTAATGGGTAGAGTGACGACAATACAGGTATACAATTGGGGTATCTTGTCAGAATGAAAACCAGTCAGCGAGCCCTTTGTCTATACCAGTGTTTCCCAACCTTTTTTGTGCTATGCCCCACCTAAGCCTTTCTAAAATTCTTATGTACCCCCCCCCCCCCCCATCCCGCCCTGCCGGCGCCCCCTCCCCCAACATATACATTATTTTTAATATTCAAAAATTGAAATGATTACTAAAAAAACTTGATTGATAGGTTTTAGGAAGAAATCACTTGGAAATTATTGAGCAAACACAGTAAGTAAATTTTCAAAACATATAATGGAGAACTGAAATTCAAGTACAAATTAATTTTAATGAAAGATTTTTTCTATATTATTTTAATTATTAGTAATTATTTATTATTTAAATTTAGTGAGATCCTTGCGCTTAATGCTTGCTGCAAAGAGATCTTATGTCAGGTTCCAATTTAGTTAACTTCAGTCTCAAGTCTCCCCATTTTCTTATATCCAGCCGATTTCTTCCATTTTCGAATTGCCCCCTTAACAATCGAATTACCCCCCTGTGGGGCGTGGGTCCCACGTTGGGAAACACTGGTCTATACAGTCAACGAAGTTTACTGAAGTTTTGACGAGAGAGAGAGAGAGAGAGAGAGAGAGAGAGAGAGAGAGAGAGAGAGAGAGAGAGAGAGAGAGAGAGAGAGAGATCACGAATCAAGAGTGTAACGGCACACAAACAAACTCAACGCGGTCCCGACGTTGTATTTGATTTCAATATTGGCAGGTCCGCATGGCCGAATGGATAAGAACGCGTGTTCTTAAAACATCCGGTGTATTGATGCCGAAGTAAGCGGTTCAACCCCTTTACCGGACAGCTGGACTAAAATGTTGACCTGTCGTCCTTGACTTGGGGACGTTAATTACAAGTACCTCTGAAGTCTGAGTGTGTTCGCCTGATGGCGAGGGACACTGGTAATAGGGAAAGCTAATCCACACGAAAAATTCACTCCATCACTACTATAAATAGTGTGTATGGACTACGCTTGAGTTCAACGCGGGCGAGCGCCAAAAAAAAAAGTTCAGTATTGACAACTCCATCCTTCCCTAAATTATACATGTGAGCCAACCGTCATCGCCACTAGAAGAAAAACAAAGCATTTCAGTACATTGCACGAACCCCGTAGCTCCGACGAGGATGCAGATCACAGGTGTTATAACTGTTCTTTAGATTGCAAGAAGTAATCCACTACATGCCGTCGTCATACTTGTTAAGATCGGTGTTATCATGTTATAGCAAGTGTTTGACCAACCAGACAAGACACACTAGCATACAGTCATACATAATATTTGTGGGAAAATTCAACACAAGCGCGTTTAAGGATCCTGGGAACCTGAACTAAAACATGAAACACCCCATTGTACTGACCAAGAACATCCAGATCTACGTTGTGAATACGGTCAAAGCAAACAAGACATGTCGGCAATCGTCCCCCACAAGTGCACACTGATTAATATAGCAACATAGCAACCATTGTCATAGGTGATGTTAGCAGCAACAGTCCACGTGTAGCTTCTGTTTCCAGTGTGGATGTAACATTAGAACAGCAACAACCATGGCCAGTGGGATGATAACAACATTAGTTAGTTGCATATCCTTTACATGACTGTTGGTGATTCCTGGGCGAGTTTACTTTTAGTAGTTTGCCATTGCTTTCTGAACAACCGGCACCCATACCATTTCATAAAAAAACCAACATAAGGCTGGTTCTCTCTCTCTCTCTCTCTCTCTCTCTCTCTCTCTCTCTATATATATATATATATATATATATATATATATATATATATATATATATATATATATATCTGGTCGAAACATCTGTGGGTGTATACACAAAGTTCACGCTGACTGGGTTTCATTCTCACAAGATATTTGAACCACTTTATCTTGAATGTCTCAGTAGTGGCGAACTGGGTCCGAAAATATTGGATGCGTGGAGACAAAGCTGCTAAAAGGGCATTAACATATTAACATATTGTCTCATTTGTAAGGCGGCCCACTTGCTATCGGGCATGCTGACAGCCCGGCCAGTCCGCCACTATTTGTAACGTCATCATTTCCAGTTCTGCCTGTCTTACTGAAGCCGGCGGACGACCCCACATACACTCAAATGGCAAATATTGAGTTTCTCTTGTCACGCGAACAGCGACCGAGTCAATCACAACTGTACACACTGGAAATGTACACTATTGTCATTACAGTTCCGAATCTCATTCATTAATTCATTCAGTAGCATGTCCTTTGCAGAACCTCGCTCACATAACAACCTTCTGGAAAACCTCTCGATCATAAGCAAGATGTCCCGCGTCTGATACACCCATCTGGAGATCATTAGCCACATCCTGCACCCATCTTCTCTTTGGCTTTACTCTTCCTCTCTTCCCTGGCATATACCCCTCCATTATTGTTCTCTCCAAACTTTCGTGACGTTTCAAGTGACCAAAATATATCAATTTTCTTTGTTTTATCGTCTTTAATAGCCAACCTTCTTCAATATTCAGCTCTTGAAGTATGGATGCATTTTTTTTCATGGTTGTTATGATTTCTTGGCTAAGTTTTGCAGAAGGTAGTTTGCCATTGCTTTCCTTCTGGGCAGTGACTGTATTAGTCCGAATCTAGTTCTCATTTATAACGATACAATACTGTTTTATATATGAAAACATAGAAACCCCAGTAGCGCAGTGGCAAGTGTGGGTTTTGTGGTCCTGAGTTCAAATCTCCCTTGAGGTCTGATTTAAGTTTCGTGACCACACTACTCCGAGGTCGAGTTAACCTCATACACAGGAGTTTGGAGGATTTGATGGTTAGTATGGTGGCTGACGTCGTATTGACCATCGTGTGCCGTTTGGTCATCAAAATATTGGCCCAGTACTATATATTGGCAGTCTACCACGATGAGATGGAAATTGAGACCTTCGCTTGTTTTTTAATCCCGAATGAACTATTTTCTGAGGCTGCTTGTTAGTAAACAAGATACCATAACTCTACACTGGCCTTGAACTCATGTTACTGCTTATCTGTGGATCCTGCTCATTTCTCTTCCCCGCCACTGACTTGCAAGCTACGTCAGCATAGTACTGACAGTTTCGATAAGCCCCTCTGCCATGTGTCCACCGTGAAGAGGTAGAGGGGCTGGTGTGTTCCAAAGACCCCTAGAGCTATGCCGACGGTAGCACAGCTAATGGTAGGGTCACCCATGTCGGACAGGTCAAGGGAGAGGAATTAGACGAAGAGACACACAAACCTGCTGCCTTGTAGGTAGACTGGGGACAGTCAAAGGCTAGGGAAAGCACTCCCGAAAAATGCTTGTCGAAATCGGATGTACTGAGCCACAGGCTTGACAAAGCAGTGCAAAGTAACTTAATCAATTCATGATGCCACATATTAAAATTACTCTGTATGGTGCTAATCCCGCGAAGTCCCATCAAGTGGTGATAATGCCGGGCCCCCTGCCTCGAGGGGGTCCACCTATTACTATTGGTGGTCACTTTTCCCTGTGCTGTGGAGTCAAGGCACAGAGGAGTAGCGTAAGAGCTATTGACACTCACATCCTACAGTGGAATGCCGAAGGAGTTTCCAACAAGAAAGTCCCCTTAACACATCGTCTTCATAAAGATAGAATACAATATAGAGTTCATTACCTTGCATGACATTTCTTTAAAGGAAGAAAACATGACATAAATGCCGAAACCAGATACTAATTACCTCTGAAGTAAAGCGGTGCACAACTAGGCCTGACGCTCCCGCCTCCTCCTCCTACCCCTACCCCACCCTGATCTCTCATATTTCGTCATCGAAGCCTAGAACACCATGCTACTTGTCAGAGACCACTCAATTCTATTTGTGGCGGTAAATATTGTTGTCTACGGAATCCAGTCTGTAGTCTCTAAAGGTAATAAAGACATCAACAGACATTCTTGCCGCACTTCTGTTCTCATTTGGAACGTGTCCGTTAAATTTCCCTCACGAGGAACTCTTAATTTTATGTCCTTATATGGTGTCATTATTACCTTAATTATGTTTCGTGAAATCCCTTAATTGATTTATTTGGTTGTTTCGGGATTTGAGATTTAAAGATTGAGCACAACCCACAACTGGCAACGCTGATAGTATTCCTGGTACGAACCTAAGGCCTTATCCACGTCCTTGTCCAGGCTTTAGGTTCGTACCGGAATACTATCAGCGTTGCCAGTTGTGGGTTGCGCTCAATCTTTAAATCCCTTAATACCGTTTCAGTTTCGAAAATGTTTCCCCGCCAATGCTGTTAACGGCCATTTTGTAGTCCATAAACCCAATATTAAGGGGCCTTGTTCATAACACAGTTTTGCTCTGTTAGTTGAGTTGAGCTAAGAACTGACATTACTATACTCAGGACATTCCCAAAGGCGCTCCGTCCCCTCGTTCAACAACCAGCGAAGAGGTATACTACTAATCGCTTCCACCGCAATATGATTGAAAGTTCTCCTGGACTTCCCTCTCAGTTTTGAGATTCTACCAGAACCCCTGCCAATGCCCCGCAATCTCATCCTTTCCGCTTACGGGTTCTCATTATGTACCCCCACCTTCTCCACCTGAACCCACAGGCGCACGAGCACCTCCTCCTTGTCCATAGGTAATCGACCCCCAATAGGTGCATTCCCTGCCGGCCTATCAGTCTGTTCATTCCTCGCAATGGCCAGGGCAAAACCATACAATTCTCACAATCTGACGTTTGAAGCGAGGTAAGCCATTCCACACGAAACATTCCTTTCTCCGCCTTACTAAGTATACCCCTTGAGTCCGTAATGAATACAATGTGTGTTGCTGTGGTCTCCTCTAACCAACGGAATGCCGCTGTTACTGCTTTCACCTCCATTCTCATGCTGGAGGTCGTAGCCTCATATGCCAGACTCTGTCTTTTAAGAATCGTCCATCAGCTTTTGCAATGAAACCCCAAACACTACGTCTGTTTCTCACCACTGACCCATCGGTATATATCACTATGTCACTTGTATGTGTGTTACTCTGGATCAGTTGTTTCATCTCAAACTCTGTGCGACCCTCTGCCCATTCCCTGCACTCACGACCCAGTATTACTATTACAGTGCTCTATTAATAAGTATAATGTGACTAACTGTAGGTGCAGGATTATTTTTGTCGGGAGGCTGCATGTTCATGCCTTAGTTGTCTGTCAATGACCTCTCTTAATTTTTATAGAGTGATCCCGCTTAATATTCATTTCTCCATAGATTGCAATATTATTATTCCTATATAATTTCCACACTCCCGCATGTTCCCTTTCTTCGACAGTTTCACCAGATAGCCTTCGTTTCAGTATGTTACCCAAACTCAATAAATAATTTGTGAAGCTGTTCAGGTGAAGTGTTTATATTGGCTTTAATATATTGTGCTGGGATATCATTTGGACCGGTAGCATTCTCATCCTTTAGAAATGTGAAAAATGGCTTAATTTCTTCTTTAGCTAGATTTTTACAATTGATATCCATCTTCATTTATGCAGACTGGAGGATATCTTGGAAGTCTTTTGCATTTTCCTCACAAACCATATTTCCATTACCATTAGATGTTTCTCAGCTTGTTTGCTTATTGTCCATGTGTAACATGCGTTTAACAGTACAGGTTCTGTAATGTACTTAAACACTCTTTTTTGTTATCAGTTATCAGTTATCAGTTGGGGTATCTTCATGCACTCCGGACATGTCCATAGGTGCTCAGATTCTCTCCCCAGCATATGCATCAGCGTCCGGTGACTAATAGTGCCAGTTCTGTGTTGGTTGACGAGGCGCCTTGTTTTCCCGATGTACCTCTCGCGTCTGGTTGTGCCGATTCTTACTCCCAAGTCTTTCATCCTGGACAGCGATGTGGATTCACTGACGTCAAAGTCCTCTGTTCTCGCCATATCTTTTTTGTTGTTGTTGCGATTGACAGTTTAAATTGCTTCGTTATGCCAGCGTCAGTTTTGTTGCGCACACAAAAAAAAAAACATACCTTCTGTAGCTGGTTAACAGCTTCTGAGAGTTACTTTACGTAAACGATTCCATGTTATGTTTCTATGTTGTTTTTCTTACCGCAAATTATACGTTGTCATGAGTAGTTCTCATTTATTATTTATCTTCAACTTTGGTCATGTGTATCACATTTGTTTCACCGTGGTTAAACGACCCTCTACTCATAAGATTTCATAAACATATTAGTTGAAGTATTATTGTCACCGAAACATATTTTAACAATCTCGTGGTCAAGGTATCGTGACGTTTGGGTATATGGTGCTAGGACTTTATTTCCTTGACCAAACGGCATTCTGTAGGTATCACGCCGGCCAGCTTACTTCCTTGTGTTGACCCGGAACCCAGTTAGTTAGTTAGTTAGTCTTTCCTCTTGAGCCTAAGTCGGCGCATAGGGCAAAAGTCATGGCTCTCCATGTCTGGCGGTTCGCTGCTACCTTGTTGTAGATCCTGGATGTTTACTTGGCCTTTAAATGAGCACCCTGAACCCTGAATGCTTTTATAATGCATAAGTTTTATATTGTTGCTGTTCTGTTAGCCTTGAATGATGTGTGAATGAAATAATGTATGGAAGAGAGTGATAGAAGGGCAGAATGTTAGACGGGCCTGCGTGCCCAATTCTTAACCCTTTGAAAATAAAGTTTGTTTGTTTGTTTGTTTGTTTGTAGTCACGTAAAATTCCCACCGCGAGGAGTTGAATCTAGGACTGCTGGACAACAGGCACGTACAGTAGCCACTACGTTGCATTATCAGTTATGATCACTTAAAATATATTCACACTTCTATAGCCACCCCTTAGAATGCTCGTGCTATTAATATTATTATTATCACTAAACTATTCGTGCTACTATACTAACCCTAAAGATATTCCTGCTATTATGAAAACCTCTACAACACCCGCACTGCCATCATTGCCCTAAATGTATTCGCGCTGCTTTTATCACACTTTGCAATATTCGCGCTCTTATGTGTACCACTAACATTCTTGCTCCTAGGATTGTTTTTTTTTTTTTTTTTGCATATCCTTTACAGGACATCGCTGTCAACATCAGCATCTTTCAGCTGATTGTTGATTTCTTGGCAAGATTACGCTCAGTATTTTGCCATTGCTTTCTGAGCGGCCGGCTCACATACCCCGTAAGTTACCGACGCGATTCGAACCACTGCTGATTCTCACCGTCGTCACGTTACTTACGAGAGTATACGAGATTAGGAGAAAAGTCGCTAACCTCTAGGCCAGGAAGCCGGCGCTCCTAGGATTACCATAAAGATATTCGAGCTTTAGCGATCACCCTAAATTATTTGTGTTACTGTAACTACTCTACAATACTCTACATATACTCTCATTGTTGTTTCCGTATCTGTACACGTGTTCATAGCTGGTTCCATTTTGCAGCATACGTTTTCTACGGCGTGGGGTAGCCTGCCTTCTTAGTCTCCTCTTCAGATATGTAAGGTAGGCTACAGTGTTACTGCCTTTCCTCGCTTCCCTGAAGGACCCCGGTAACACACTACTATATTCGCTTAAAAAATAATCGGTACTACAATGGTCGCCGGTGATAAACTGCAACAACGATCTCTAGATACTTTCGTTGTTTCCACCATCCTTCGCAGGTCCCTCTCCTCCATTCTGAGAATCACTGTAGTATGTGAACACAACTGAAACGTACCTTGACTCAGCTAGACTAAAAATAGCCTCTCGGCATTAAGTTCCTACATTATACGCCATATGTTTAGCCATATTTTCAGATGCGGTCTCGTTTATTAGCAGGTCTTCTGACAAAAAGGGGGAACACAACATTTGCCAACGAATTCAGCAGCATTTTCTAACAACCCTGCCAGCGTAACTCGCTTGCTAATTTCGTGCTAAAGTGCACAAGTTAAGTAGAAAAACAGATACCACATATCTATAGATACATAGTTACTACATACGCCTGTTTTTTTTTTTCGCTTTTTCATTTTCGCTGTTCAGCAGTTTGCTTCAGTTCATGGGTAAACTGTTCTCCGGCTTCATCAGACAAGTGTCTGTTAGCTGTATCGGGTGGGAACTGCGAGTTGCAGAAAGCAAGTGTTTGGCGTGGTGTTTGTTTTTTCATAATCCCGAACACGTTAGGTTAAACAATTTGTCTGCTACCAGCTCAGCAAGATAGTTTTATAATCTTCTTATCAGCACCACCCACCGGCCGTCTAGACTACAGTTATACAGGCCCGACACAGCGTTTTAGATAACTTCCACATTAATGACTTTCAGTAGTGACGTCACAATCCTTCTCCCCGCTTTCTCTGATTCGCATTTAGCACTAGGCTAGGAGTCTGGCAAAGTGTTTCTACTATTTCACTGAGCCTTCTCTAGCAGAGTCTTTATTCTGTTTTCTCTGTATCTAGACTGTTTATGAAAGCTCTGTGACAATTCCTAATCTAAATGCCAACGCTGATGGCGGTATGTCGATGGGATGGCCTTGTTACGAGACCCATATATTTCACACGTCGTCAGTCGGTAAAATTCAATGCTAACATGTGTCCACTCGCTTCCTAGTGCCATCTTTCTGATAATCTCTCTTCTTGCTGGATAACCCATTCTTACATTTCTTAAAACACTGAAGAGAATTTAAAACAGAGATGAGTAATGTGGAGGGGGCATAGAGTTACGGGAGATTGTAAAAGATAGGGTGGTTTGACGTGAGTTGGTCGAGGACCTATGCCCCAATGGGGGATAACGGGCATAGAAAGAGGAACAACATTGCTGCTTTTATGGCATTATTCACGCCTGACACTGGTAATATACGTCATGGTGATAGAAAGAGGCGAACGATCGACAAGTTGTGTGTACTTGTTGTAAATGTTCCAGATATATCAGGACTTTTGCTGCCAGGAGACTTGTCAGTCAGCACTGACAGGACAATCGCGGCACACTGGTAAGTGCGCTTGCTGATCAAGGCAGGAGTCAATCTTCAGTGGGTTATTTTCTCCAAATAGGACAGCTCTGGGGCCGAGCTAGCATCATGCTATGAGTATGCTTGCTTGCTTGCTTGCTTGTGTTCGTTGGCTTGAGCTCCAACGCAAAGTCCTGTATGTCGGATGAAGGCATCCTGTTGTCCAACATCAGTGTGATGTCATACAGGACCTGAAGTTTGCGTGAGTATCCGTTGTCCCATGTCTGGCTTATTGGTGTGCAGACTGGTGGTTCCTCGCCATACAGGCAGACACTCTCCGACTTCGGAGGAATCGGCGATCCTATTGACTTCAGCCAGGACCCCGAAGGGACCTGTTGCCCAGGACGCTCGACGAGGACGCGTCAACAGGTCTTGGCCAGTATATAACCCGGCTCTGGTGCCTTGGAAACACCTCTGCGTCCCGCTATGAGTATGAGATAATAGTTAAATTGTCTGGGAAGGAACGAACTGATCACCCCCAAACGCAGCACGCAGTTTACTCAGAATATGTGAAGACCTTACACTTCAGCCCCTTACGGTAGTACGTGCCATTGACCTACAAGTACCTGACTAGAAACACTGTTGACTTGCCAGGCTGGTATATCGGTGACCTAACAAATTGCCAGGCTTGATACTGTTATCATCCCAGCTAACTCTCTGGTACCCATGTTGTCAGACTGGATTCATGACTCAACTGCAGTGATTTAACAACGAAATCCTTCCAGTAACGTGAATTGTACCAAGACCAGTGTCCGTAGCGAGCCAACCATTGTGATGTGTATCAGGCCTGATATATTCTGCTTGGCTGTGATCAGCGCTTCTGAGTATGATCAAGTAAACTATACCTTCCCTTCCATGGCTGGTGTTTTGGATTATTTAGGCTGCATGTATCTAGTATAATACCAGCAACATGTAGAAGGTGAAATAAAAGTCAGTCAGCATCAATGTGATCGAGTGTTATGTACCAAACAAATGAAAAAGATAGACCAGTTCAGAAAGGCTTTTACACGAAACTTGAAAGCACTATAGGTAATGACATAAAAGGCATTATACAATTATGATGGGGGAACTTGAAAGCCAAGATAGGATCAGGTAGCATAGGTTAAGAAGAGATTATGGGGAAACTCGACTTGAGGTATTTAACAAAAATAAAGAATTATTTGCCGATTTTTACCAAGTGAAGCAAAATGTCATAAGAATAAGTGGTTTTACATACAACAAAATAAATAAAGCAATACTCGTGGCACCAGATCTCATTTTTATGAACAAGAAATTTTGATAATTTTTTAACGACACAACAACTTTTAGAGGTTCGGATTTATATTTAGATCATACATCTGCTGGTTAGTAAAGCTGCGTTGAAACTCAGTTGGTGCATATCATCTGATAAATATGGAAATCCGTACAGTTTAGGAGATCTCAGAAATCAAGAAACTAAGCAGCAATTTATGGTCAGTCTCTAAAGTTCCAGGTCCTGCAACCAGTTAGTAGATGAGGCGAGAACGGAAGACTAATGGCAACAGATTAAAAGTTTCTGGAACGGATGAATCTGTAGAAATCCGTGGAGCATGTGGACGATAAAACAAACAAACATAGAAACAAACAAAGAAGAAGAATGGAACACTAAAAGGATTTGAACAATAACACTACCAGAGCTACTAAGTTAGAGCTAATGAAAAATACACAGAAGGTAATACAGAAGTTAGAAAGCGGGTACGGGCAAATAAAATACAACATTTAGATGGCCTGGCAAGAGAGGCAGAAGAAGCAGGAGCGAAAGGACACCTCAGAGACCTCTTTAGCACCACATCAAAAGTGATATCCAAAATGGTTATGAGGAAGTTCTTACCAGCAATGAAAATAAATAAACAGACGGAATGAATACTTCCAGTAATTTCTGAATAGACCAGTCCTAAAAGACACCCTCTCCAAACCCCAATCTTTTCCAGCCTGCTGAACTGGAGCTGTATGTCAACTGAGAAACCGCCGTAGGAGGAATTTAGAAACACTATTGGACTTAAACTTTGACTTCTCGTTCAGAAAGCAGTGCCAAACTACTAAACATAAAATTGTCTTCATAATCAACCCGGGGTTGATCACAACGTCCTGCGAAGGGCATCCCACATTTTAAAAAAAAAGACCCATAGCAGGAATCTGTTGTGGTTATATGAAGTGCTGGAACCATCACGCTTTGTGGGCCTGGGTACACGGAGGGGTTGGGTTGAGTTGGGTTGAGTTGAGTTGAGTTGAGTTGGGTTGAGTTGAGTCAAGAACCGACATCACTGCACTCTGTGCATTCCCATAAGCTCTCATCCTCATCTTTAACAGCCAGCGAAGAGTTCCAGTGCTAATGGTGCCCGTTGCAATCATCTGATTATATGTCCGTCTTGCTTTTACCTCTGAATAACGACTGTCGATCAGATTCTCTGACCACCCCTTACTGCTGCATTCCCTCTATACCATTATAATCAATCTGTTCTTCTGCATTATCCATATTCTCCCAGAGTGCCTTCACCACATCTGCCTTATTATACATCAGATCACCCCTTAATGATGCGGCATCAGCCAGTCTGTCTGCCTGCTCATTTCCAACCACACCAGAGTGTCCTGGAGGAAAGATTTAGCGAATGCTCACAACCCGCGATCTCTGATTAGATGCATGCCATTCTGCCCGTCTTCACCTTTCCTAGCATGCGAATCAGTTATACAATGCGCATACAGTTTGTTCTCCAAAGAGCGGGAAGCTGCAGTAACCGCCTCCACCTTCATTCTCAGACTTAGCTACAGTAACCGCCTCCACCTCCATTCTCAGACTTAGCTGCAGTAACCGCCTCCACCTCCATTCTCAGACTTAGCTGCAGTAACCGCCTCCACCTCCATTCTCAGACTTAGCTGCAGTAACCGCCTCCACCTCCATTCTCAGACTTAGCTGCAGTAACCGCCTCCACCTTCATTCTCAGACTTAGCTACAGTAACCGCCTCCACCTCCATTCTCAGACTTAGCTGCAGTAACCGCCTCCACCTCCATTCTCAGACTTAGCTGCAGTAACCGCCTCCACCTTCATTCTCAGGACTTAGCTACAGTAACCGCCTCCACCTCCATTCTCAGACTTAGCTGCAGTAACCGCCTCCACCTTCATTCTCAGACTTAGCTACAGTAACCGCCTCCACCTTCATTCTCAGACTTAGCTACAGTAACCGCCTCCACCTCCATTCTCAGACTTAGCTGCAGTAACCGCCTCCACCTCCATTCTCAGACTTAGCTGCAGTAACCGCCTCCACCTCCATTCTCAGACTTAGCTGCAGTAACCGCCTCCACCTTCATTCTCAGACTTAGCTACAGTAACCGCCTCCACCTCCATTCTCAGACTTAGCTACAGTAACCGCCTCCACCTTCATTCTCAGACTTAGCTGCAGTAACCGCCTCCACCTTCATTCTCAGACTTAGCTACAGTAACCGCCTCCACCTTCATTCTCAGACTTAGCTACAGTAACCGCCTCCACCTCCATTCTCAGACTTAGCTACAGTAACCGCCTCCACCTCCATTCTCAGACTTAGCTAGCAGTAACCGCCTCCACCTTCCATTCTCAGACTTAGCTACAGTAACCGCCTCCACCTTCATTCTCAGACTTAGCTACAGTAACCGCCTCCACCTCCATTCTCAGACTTAGCTACAGTAACCGCCTCCACCTTCATTCTCAGACTTAGCTACAGTAACCGCCTCCACCTTCATTCTCAGACTTAGCTACAGTAACCGCCTCCACCTCATTCTCAGACTTAGCTGCAGTAACCGCCTCCACCTTCATTCTCAGACTTAGCTAGCAGTAACCGCCTCCACCTCCATTCTCAGACTTAAGGTTGTGGTGTGTCATACACGGAGGAATAGGTAGTCAGTCTCCTTCTCCCTGGTAGCGAACGTCGAGAGCTCTGACATCCAGCTCTCTTCCGACACTGCTGATTGTCAGCGTAAAATAATAACCACTATCCAAGGGCTTCCGCTATGGTACCCTAAGCTAATATGAACACCTTGACTGAATTACTGCACAAATGATCTAGCAGAGTCTGGGAGATGGAAAAATAACATCAGACTGGAGAGTAGGACATCTGATGAATCTGACAAAGAAAAAGTACCAGCAGGTGTGCAAACATGATAGAGGTGCGATGTTATTGTCATTTCCTGAGAAAATAGTCAGCAGGATCAATCTGATGCAAGGTAAATTAAACACGCTCGGTGAGAGAACGACAGATAGATCCGAAAATGCATAGAGCAAAGTCAAAGAAAGACAAATGAAACTTCACATCAAGATGTGGAATCATATGCTTTTTAAGATAGCAATGTAGACAAAGACGGAAGAACCGATATATATATATATATATATATATATATATATATATATATATATATATATATATATATATATATATATATATATATATATATACTAGCTGACCCGGCCCGGCTTCGCCCAGCCCCTGATGGGGAGCATCTCATTAATTCATATAAGTAGTCATATAAGTTCCCGTTCCCGACTGTCTGTCTGTCTATCTGTCTGTCTGTCTGTCTTTCTGTCTGTCTAATCATTTATTGGTTGCAGTTAGAACAACCTTAGATAAACGAAGACCAACTTACAAAAAGCATTAGAAAGAGCACTTGAAAGATCTTTACTGCTGCAGCAGCAGAAGAAGAAGAAAAAGGAGGAGTAGGAGCTGGGAGGAGGAAGAGGGAGTTGGAGGAGGGAGGAGGGAGGAGTAGGAGGGAGGAAGAGATAGGCGGAGAGAGGAGGAGGAGGGAAGAGGAGGGAG
Organism: Cepaea nemoralis; assembly: GCA_014155875.1. Lineage (NCBI taxonomy): Eukaryota > Metazoa > Mollusca > Gastropoda > Stylommatophora > Helicidae > Cepaea > Cepaea nemoralis. The sequence continues at coordinate 63,370 of JACEFZ010001972.1, read as the reverse complement.
GAGGAAGGAGGAGGAGTAGTAGGGAGGAGGAGGGATTAGGAGGAGGAGAGAGGAGGAGGAGGAGGAAGGAGGAGGAGGAGGGGGAGGAGGAAGAGGGAGGAGGAGGGAGGAGGAAAGGAGGAGGAGGAGGGAGGAGAAGAACGCAGGAGGGGGAGGAGGAGAGGGAGGAGGAGGGAGATGGAGAGAGGAGGAGAGAGGAGGAGGAGGGTGGAGGCGGAGGGAGAAGGAGGAGGAGGAAGAGGGAGAAGGAGGAGGGAGGAGAAGGAGGAGGGAGGATGAGGAGGGACGAGGAGGAGGAGGGATGAGGAGGAGGGAGGAGGAGGAAGGAGGTAGAGGGAGGAGGAGAGAGGATGAGAAGGGAGGAGGAGAAGGGAGGAGGAGGGATGAGGAAGAGGGAGGAGGAGGGGGAGGAAGAGGGGAGGAGGAGGGGGAGGACGTAGGGGGAGGAGGAAGGAAGAGGAGTGATTAGGAGGAGGCAGGAGGAGGAAGAGGGAGGAGAAGAGGAAGAGGGTAGGAGGTGGAGGAGGAGGAGGAGGAATATAACGCATATGCCTGTAGATGTAATATTGGCTGAAGTTGTTCCATGTCTTCTTAGAGTTGGCGACAGTGTAAAGAAATATAAAATCTTCAAACTTGATAGAGATAAGGTAACTATTATTTATTTATTCTTTAAGCAAAATAAGATGAGTTACAATGTTATGCATTATGCATTATTTTTATGAAAACTTTGAAAATGCCTTACAGATTGTATCATTATTTATTATAACTCATATGCCGGTATATAACTATGGACAAAGAGTTTATAAATCTTTGAAAACGATGCCACAATATGACTATAAAATATACAGAAAAGTTATGCCCCTTGAAATAACTTTTACAGAGTTAGGTCCCCTGAGATATATGAAATTATAATGAAAAATGGAAAATGAAATAATATTGGGTAAGCAGCCGATTTCACACTAAAAATATATGACAGTGGGCTGCGCTGGAATGAAAGGAAGACGTGTAGAAAATTTCATCTCAATCGGATGGGCCGTTCGCGAGCGCATAAAGGACATATGGACATACAGACAGACAGACAGACAGACAGACGGAGATCGCCTTTTATATATAAGATTAAGAATATAAAAGGTGCTTTCATAGCACTTGGAAATTTGTGGAAGTCAAAAGAGATGAAACGCAGCACCAAACTTAGAATGTTGAATTCCAGTGTTAAACCATTACTTGTGTATGGATCAGAAACGTGGAGAACCACTACTAATTACTAAAGACTACATGCGTTCATTAATTGGTGTCCGCACAGAATAGTGGGACTAACAGGTATGTACACCAATCTGTTTGTATTCACCTTGATGTGGCAGAGGGTTTCCATTGACCCATATGCCGAAGGTAGCACAGCTGTTGTTTGGGTCGGACAGGTCAAGGGATAGGTACCAGAAGAAGCAACTTCTATTGTGAGGGCATTTTAAGGACATTTGGCAACATCGTTGTGAAGCACAACCATACACTGTCTTGTTAACGGAAGGAACACAGCTTTGTCACTGCTGGCAAAGAGGAACTTCGGTAACAGTCAATGCAAAACGTGAACATTTAATCCGTTTCATGGTCTAGGGCAGTGGTTCTCAACCTTTTTTGGCCCATGCCCCCCCCCCCTTTACCATATGTTCAGAACGTCATTCCCCCCCCCCCCCTTCAAATTTCCTCCCTATAAATTCCTCACCCCCCACCCTTACACAGTTTACATAAATATGGAAGCTAAATTTAATAACACATACTAGAACGAGTTTAGACATCTACATAAAATGTGATGTGCGGGTCTACTTACGTTATAAAACGAATTTCATTAGGGCGAGAAGTACAGAACCGTAAAATTTAGAGGGAAAAACAATATCAAGTAACTGGTTCTTGTATTAATGCGATCTTGAAATAATCTTAATCCCCGCCCACCCACCCCGGAAACCCTAAAATCCCCCCCCCCCCCCCGGGGATTCCCCACCGGTTGAGAACCACTGGTCTAGGGTTTCCTCCCCTCTTACATAACTGTTATTCAGTTTCCATTGTTGTCATGAAATATAGCAGTTTAATTAGCAGTTTCCATTGTTGTCATGAAATATAGCATTTTAATTAGCAGTTTCCATTGTTGTCAATAAATATAGCAGTTTAATTAGCAGTTTCCATTGTTGTCATGAAATACAGCAGTTTAATTAGCAGTTTCCATTGTTGTCATGAAATACAGCAGTTTAATTAGCAGTTTCCATTGTTATCATGAAATATAGCAGTTTAATTAGCAGTTTCCATTGTTGTTATGAAATATAGCAGTTTAATTAGCAGTTTCCATTGTTGTCATGAAATCTAGCAGTTTAATTAGCAGTTTCCATTGTTGTAATGAAATCTAGCAGTTTAATTAGCAGTTTCCATTGTTGTCATGAAATATAGCAGTTTAATTAGCAGTTTCCATTGTTGTCATGAAATATAGCAGTTTAATTAGCAGTTTCTATTGTTGTCATGAAATATAGCAGTTTAATTAGCAGTTTCGATTGTTGTCATGAAATATAGCAGTTTAATTAGCAGTTTCCATTGTTGTAATGAAATCTAGCAGTCTAATTAGCAGTTTCCATTGTTGTCATGAAATATAGCAGTTTAATTAGCAGTTTCCATTGTTGTAATGAAATCTAACAGTTTAATTAGCAGTTTCCATTGTTGTCATGAAATCTAGCAGTTTAATTAGCAGTTTCCATTGTTGTCATGAAATATAGCAGTTTAATTAGCAGTTCCCATTGTTGTAATGAAATCTAGCTGTTTAATTAGCAGTTTTCAAAAGTGAAACATGTAATACCCTGTTCAGCTCTTCTGTGTTACGGGTGACATAGAAAGTCTGGACCCATATGCAGCTCGCTAATTAAGGGATATACAGGAAGTGCCGTTCACTTTGCGACACTGGTAGTATGTTGGATACAATAGCGGTGAATATATTAAATGTATCAGATCCGATGTGGTTCATGTGCAGATATCTCCTCCGCGTGGAGCGTCTTATGTGAAATATGCGAGCACGAGTTGAATTCTGTTGTCTACTGTTTGTGTAGGCTGTAGTTGCGTGTCATTTAATAGGACTTCACAACCAACTGCAACATTTTTGCCTGCTAGTGATTTTACTAGGCAAATTTACCTTCAGTAGTTTACCATTAGCCGGCTTCGTGGCTTAGAGGTTATGGACTTTTCTCCGTAATCTCGTATACTCTCGTCGGTAACGTGATGACGGTTCAAATCAGCAGTGGTTCGAATCGCATCGGTAACTTAGGGGTATGTGAGCCGGCCGCTCAGAAAGCAATGGCAAACTACTGAGCGTAATCTTGCCAAGAGATCAACATACAGCTGAAAGATGCTGGTGTTGACAGCTAAGTCCTGTAAAGGATATGCTAAAAAAAAAAAGTTTACCATTGCTTTCGGAACTACCGAAGCTCATAACATTGACATCAACGCAAAGCGATCTGCTCCCGTATGGGCTGCAGCAGAGTTGGAACCCTGAGCCTGGAACGTCGGGGAATTGTGAAACGCTCTCATAGCCCATGAGCCATTCTTATTATACTTTACATGTTCGTGCCGTATAGTTTATTTACGTATATTTTTGTGATTTCTGTTGTCCATTTACAAGCTAAGCTTTAAGGGACTGAAACTGATACATCTTATGTGTCCTATCGTCTATATGTACATGTTTGTGCTAGCTATATATTGCTTAGTCCAAGTTCCTTTTCCCTGCAACTAGCTTATCTTAGGAGTTCAGAATTTATTGCCATATTCTGCTGGGGGAAGCACCTCTCATGCAAGAGCTGAATCACGCAGACCTCTATATACAACTAGTTAGTTCAGGCAGGTCTGTTTCTTGCTGCTCTCCATCCTCAAGCCCGGTGTCAGGCAGGTCCCGGAATCTGCCCTTTCCGACACTTCCCACGCTTAAAGTAGGTCAACAGACATGCAACGCTTTCTTTTGTTTTTAATAAAGTGCAACTCCGCACGAGCCATGCTTGATATTTTATTTCTGGCCCAGTGATGTGAACACCCAAGCAGAAAGTAACTCATTTTTCTCTCTTTGAGTTACATAGTGTGTCAAGAACCGACACCACAGCACCCGGGACATTCCTATACGCCTTCCGCCCTCATCTTCAACAGCCAACGAGGAGACCCAGTACTTATGTTACCAAATGCAAGGTGATTATGTGTCCGCCTGGCCTCTCATCTGAGAACTGAGGGTCGGCAACATCCTCTGGTCATCTCCTGCCGCAACATAATTTGTATAAATGTAACCAGAGGGCGGCCAGAGGAAACGCTTTTAAGACATTCTGAAAATCTCACTGAATGCTTTTGGAATTCATCATGACACCTGGGAGACTGCAGCCAGAGACCGAAATTCGTGGCAGCCAGAGACCACCATTACGCAAGGGTGTAGTCACGTGTGAGGCAGCCAGGACTGCAAGAGCTGTGAAGAAAAGGCAGGACAGAAAAACCACTGCAGGAAATCCTCCTCCAGAAACGTCAAGCATTCTTTGCCCACATTGTCAAAGACCATTTCGAGCTAAAATAGGCCTTATCAGCCATCTTAGAACTCACGGCTTCATACTTTTAACCCCATTGGATGAAATGAATGGTTATAAGCATTCTTGATGGACAAACAACAACAACATAAATGTAACCTAGAGCCAGATTCTTGTTAGTTCCTCTAGCCTGACTAGTTGCGCCCTAGGCAAAACTATTGTCTGGGGTATTATGATAGCATCTACATTTCGTATTTCAATGATGCTAACGGTCTCTGTGGCTAAGGGCTTACGGCCGCGATTGGAAAACCCGCTTACCTGCGTTCGAAACACAGCTGCGACCGATTTGGCAGCATACCACGTGTTGGTATGGGAGCCAGACGTTCAGAACACAATGGCAAACTATTGAACGTAAATTTGCCAAGACATCAACAACAGCAGTAAAATGCTGGTGTTGACCGATGTCCTGTAAATCCACCCATCATGTGCCATGCCTGTAAGCGTGGGCGGTCATGTTTTGCCATCTCACTCGATCACCAGAGTCGTGGATCAGCTTCGTATTCCTGTCTCGACCATGTCACGTGGCCAAGCCATCAAAGTATTTACTTCTCGGTCTTCCCTTTGGTCTCCTCCCTTCGATGTTGCCAGTTGTCACCAAGTTCTCTAATTCATTTCTTCTTCATGCCCAAAAATTTTGAATGTCTATGTCTAATGTCTCTAATCAGTTTACGATCTTCATTTGTTTCTTGAAGGACTTGTTCATTGGTTTTTTTTCTGTCTGTCTATGGTATTCTTTGCATTTTCCTCGGAAACCACATTTCCACAGCTATCAGATGTTTTTCAGCTTGTCTGCTCGTTGTCCACGCTTCACATCCATACAAAAGTACAGGTTCTATGTAGCACTTCAACATTCTTTTTCTCGTTTCAATTGATATATTTTTATTGGTCAGTATGTTTTTAATCTTGCAAAAGGCTACCTTCGCAGTGACAATTCTTGTTCTAATTTCTTCAAGGCAACTCCCATGAGATGTTAAGATTGTTCCGAGATAACTGTACCGATTCACTTGTTTAAGAATATTCCCATTTACTAGTATGTTAGTTAGTTAGTCGACAGATCATCCTCATTGCACATCGAACTATTCAGTCCATAAGTGCTTGGATCCCCTCCTCAGCAAATCCCGCAGCGTGTAGCGGCTAACGACACCAGTTCTGTGCTGGTTTATCAATCTTCTTTGGCTTCCTGCGTAGTGTTCTTGTTTGGCTACACCTCTTTTAATTTGCTGTCCTCGCAGTCTGGCCATGGTTGTAGATTCGCAGTCACCACTTGGTTCTCGCAAAAGTCTTACTTCTTGTAGTGCATACAGAATGTCAGCCTGGTCCTTGGCGCGTCCGCCCTCCACATTAGCCATATCTGCGAGCTGCGAAAATTCACTCGAGGGTTGCTTCGCTCAATGCACAAAACTCCGTAGTATCGGCGCAGATCTTGAGAAGAAACTCCTGATGTTACATCCTCGCACACAAATTACACGTAGGAGATGAAAATATCCATCTGTTACGCGAAAAAAGTAACGGTCACATAAACAAAACAACCTTCCGTCGCCATCATTTACTTGTATATTTCATTGTGGTATTTCTATTAAGAGAGATGTTAGGCACGGATGTCTAATGTCTCCGGATCTTTTTTCCCTATACAGTGAAAATATTTTCAGAAATGTAGAAGATATAAATGGAATCAGAATTGGAGGACGAAACATCAATAACATTAGACATGCAGATGATAGAGTATTGATTGCAGACAATGAGCAGGATCTGCAACAATTAGTAGATGCGGTTGTTGCACACAGTGAACAACTGGGGTTAGAATTAAATTGTAAACAAGACAGAGATTATGGTCGTCACTAGGAAGAACAAAATACCACAATGTAATATACAAGTAAATGGGAATATTCTTCAACAAGTGAATCGGTACAATTATCTCGGAACAGTCATAACATCTGATGAGGGCTGCCTTGAAGAGATTAGAAGAAGAATCGCCATGGCGAAAGTAGCCTTTAGCATGATGAAAAACATACTGACCAATAAAAAGTGTCAATTGAAACGAGAAAAGGAGTGTTGAGGTGCTACATAGAGCCTGTTCTTTTGTATGGATGTGAAACTTGGACAATGAGCAGTCAAGCTGAGAAACATCTGAAGGCTGCAGAAATGTGGTTTCTGGGGAGAATGCAAAGAATACCATGGACAGACAGAAAAACCAATGACCAAGTACTACAGGATACAAATGAAAATCGTAAATTGATTAGAGAAATTAGACGTAGACAGTCAAAATTTTTTGGACATGTTTTGAGAAGAAATGAATTGGAGAACTTAGTGACAACTGGCAAGATCGAAGGGAACAGACCAAGGGGAAGATCGAGAAATAAATATCTGGATAACTTGGCCACATGGCTTGGTCGGGACAGGAACACTGAGCTGATCCACGACTCTGGTGATCGAGTGAAATGGTTGATTGATTGATTGATTTCCTTCTTCCCAGTGACGACCATAATCTATGTCTTCTTACAATTCAATTCTAACTCTTGTTGTTCACCGTGTGCAACAACCGCATCTACTAAATGTTACAAGTCCTATCCATTTTCTGCAATCAAGACTGTATCATCTGCATATCTAATGTTATTGATGCATCGTCCCCTAACGTTAATTCTTTCCATATCTTCTATGTTTCTGAAAATATTTTCACTGTACAGGAAAAAAAGATCTGGAGACATTACACATCCCTGTCTCACACGTCTCTTTATAGGCTGATATTGACCTACTTTATTATCAATTCTTATGGCAGCTTGTTGTTTCTAATATATATATATATTTTTTTTTTAACAAGTCTAATGTCTTTTCCATCAATTTGTTGATCTTCAAGCATCCTTATCATGTCGACATGTCTCACGTTATCGAAAGCCTTTGTGTAGTCAGTAAAGAAAAGGTGTAGATCTTTGTTTACTTCTGTAGAACGTTCAGTTACTGTTCTCAGTATATACACAGCATTTACTGTACCCTTGCCTTCTACAAACCCACATTGTTCTTCTCCTATTTCAGGTTATATTTTCTTTCTAATTCTTTGCATGATAATTCTTAGCAAAATCTTCCTGATATGACTCATTATACTAATTGTTCGATGTTGATCACATTCCAAGACTTATGATTTCTTTGGGATTGCAATAAATACAGAGTTACTTAATTCATGATGTACATTTTCAGTATCATATATTATATTCAGCAGTCTGGTAACTTTGTCTATTCCATATTCTTCTAAGGCATTAATCATTTCTGTTGTGATACTGTCTGAACCGGGGGTCTTGCCAGATTTCATATGGTTGATAGCTTTCTTGACCTCCATCTTCAAAATTGATGGTCCTTCATTATTAATTTGAATATTATACTGTTCATCTCTGTTATCATCATAACGGTTTTTCACATGATCTGACCATACATGTAAAATCTATCTTTTGTCTTTAGGTAGCCTGCTGATATATGTGTTCTTTGATTAGTAAGCTCCTGAATTCTTTTGTGCATTAGTTAGGTATTTTTACAGTTGTGTTGTTTTTCAATTTCTATGCAGATTTTCTCGAGCCATGCTTCTTTTATCTCCTTACATAATATTCTGACTTTCCTGTGAATTTCTTTATATTTGGCAGGATTATCTTTGTTCTGTCTTCTTGTTTCCATTAGTTGTAAAATTTCTTCAGTCATCGTCGTCTTACGACCCACTTTCTTTAATTTTGGAATAGTTTTTTTCTGCAGCAAAACTGATTGAATTCTTCAACTTTTCAATTTGATCATCCACATCTTGAAATGTTTAATTCTGCTGTCTTGGTTCCTCCATGTCCATAATCTTCTAGGATGTTGTTTAAACCAGGTGTTTCCTACAACCATTTCTTGTTATTTTGCTCATTCTACAAGTCTGTATCGTCTTTCGTTTCGCTCTCCCAAACCATTTTGCCTACACTCTCATTTAGTGACGGTTATTCTAACATGTGGAGCCTGCACCATATACCCGTAGCCTCATGGTCTGAAAAGGGGTCATTTCATTATTTTACTGTAATGGTTTGGATATTGCTAATGCAAGGAACAAGAGCCCGCCACACATGAAGACTTATTGACGGCAGGCTATATAACACGAGGCCGGAGAGGACACGCCTTTAAAGCGCTAGTGAAATCAGTCAGGGCAGCTGGCAGTGGACACAGGTTGTGATCATCCTAGATAGAGCCTGGGAACATCCGAATCAGTAGACACAGGCCCGGGCCCATCTCGATAGCCTTTAGCGATCCAGTGTGTCGAGACCAGTCATTCTGCTTTGTGTTCATTAGGTTAAAAAAAAAGTATCGTGCTGAGGGCGCCGTGTCACGTGTTTCATTATAGAGGCTTTCTGCTTGATGTCTGTGCGACTCGACTCGCAATGTTTGTATATGTTTTTTTCTTAACCTGAGCATACCGATTGAGATCTAACTATTCAGTTCTGCTATTTATCAAGTGTGTTTATGCTATTCAATCAGATATAGAAGAGACTGCGTATCTGTTCACAGCATTGATTTGTCAGGGCTATGTGCCCTGAAAACACATGAATACACATGTATATAATATTACCTGTACTGGCGTGTTAAATGTGTACGTAGTCAGTCATTGCAGCAGATATTCTGTCCAATACATGTCTTACGTTGCTACGAGTGAACGCATATGTTTCTTCTGTGGAGGTGATCGGACACGTGCGCTCGTGTCAGATTTAGCAGATTGTGTGACGTCAAACATGGTCAGATGGTGTTTGATGATAGGCAATGATGAAGTGTGGATAATGCCAGCAACAGATGGTCGTGGCGTGAAGTCGCCATCCACCAGTGTGGTGTGTTGTTGTCGCGGCATGTGTAGAACACATGGATGATACTGAGTGTTTTCTTAGTTTCTATTACATCGTTATTTCACTGATTCAGTACCGAAGGATAATATTTCGCCACACGTGACCTACCATTTGGACAGAAAGGAAGGATAATATATCGCCTTAGTAGGGTCATCGTATTATTTGTTTTGTTTCGAGGTATCATCCGTAATTTCAGTGCTCAGTGAACGGACATTTACGTTATAATACTCGTTTATTTGATTGTGTACCATGTTTTGGTAGAAACCTATTGTTTGCTAGGCAGCTGAATCAGTTAGTGTGATATCTTGGCATAACGTTTATTGACATCTTATAAGGGGGTTAGTTCAACATTGGTGCCGTTTGGTGTATGCAGGCAAAGTTCTTGAAGGATTGAGGAAACAAAGGTAGCATGTCCAAGCAGATGCCTGGCAGTGTTCAAATAGAGAAAGTTACAAATATCAGCCTCGATAGGTCAATATCCCTGGCCTTATCGTTATCGTGCATTAGCACCAGTGTCCGACTGTGTGTGGGTCCGGTATCCGCACGCGGGTACACCCCTCCTCCTTGCCGCTGCTCATCTGTACACATCGAGTATTGGAATAGCCATAGACCGACCAGTCATGCATTGTTTCACAGTTTCAGTGCCAAGCAAAAAGTAGGTTTGAACTAAACAAAAATGGATGGCGGAAAATGGGAAGTAGGGGTGGGTCACAATTATGACATAGAAGTTGTTAATATTGCAGCAGGCGTCTTGTATTATACATACAATTAAAGCTCGTTTCTTAGGGGAAACTATTGTATTGATATTTTAATTGAGACATCATTTCGCTATGACAATATTTCGGCGATATATAAACCAATGGCAGAAACAGGAGGTGGCTAAAGACGATGAATGAGTTAATGACAAGGAGTGCACAGATGACACCAAGTTAGAATACTGAAGTTTGCATGGACAGCCAAGGCAACCAAATTCTACAGGAGACATTCGCGGACATAGATGACTGCTCACATAAGAACATGACAAACCTTACTCATTTGGTCACCTTATGCAGAGGGGAAGGAGACAGTGATAGTCTGGAGAACATTTTGACAGATACGAGGATTGAGACTATTGGAGACAAAATATGACAGAGGAAGAAAATACCCCAAGGGTTGACGGAGCGCCATGGACATTTGTCAACAGTGGGATGAATTAGGAGTATAGGGAACATTTTGTGGACACAGGCGATCGTCTTCTCCGTCAAGTATCATACATGACATGGCAGAAAAGCCTTGGAGCTATTTATGTGAACTGGTAGAAGGGTTGTCAGTCTGAGCGCCCCAGTGACCTTGTCTGTGGTCACCTATGGATGACAGATAAGCCGCTGACAGTGGCGTTTATTACTCATTGCTCATTCATCGGGCGGTTTAGTGTGATGTCATCCCTGGATTGCCGGTTTGGGATTTGGTTTCATATTCCTAGATATCTGCATGCTATTTTAATGCTAACAATATTTGAGAAATATAACGTGTAGTGTCTTTGTAGTATTTGCTACTACTTTGAACTATTGTATTGTTTTCCAACTGTTTCTAGGAGATAGCTCTCTGCCGCTACATCTGATTATATTGTATGTAATGTTATATCTAGGACGGGACAGTCACACGTGTGTGATGCTACATATCAGATTAAGGATAACACGCTGCCGCTACATCAAATAATATCAAATGTAATGTTCCATCCAGAACGAGGCAGCCGCATGAGTGACTCGACAAATCATACTAAAGACAGTGTCATTCATTGACTAGACAAACCACATTAAAGACAGTGTCATTCATTGACTAGACAAACCACATTAAAGACAGTGTCATTCATTGACTAGACAAACCACATTAAAGACAGTGTCATTCATTGCTCGGCAGATTGAGACTTCCGATTGTCAGATCATGTAGTACTGTGTATAATGAATGTAGTTATAATCGTATGACCAGCTGTAAAGATATGACTCCCTGAACACACCTTTAGGTGCCCTGGGCGTATCGTGCTGGACCATGTTTGTATAGAACCATCGGCACTCTGTGGGTGATGTGTTCAGAGTCAGGCCGGTTGCCTGTTACTTCCCAAGACACTCATGATATCCATTGTATGTTAGGTTGACCTGACAGCCCGGTCAGTTGATAACATCCGCCTCACTTTGAATTTGAACCCATGATCACCAGGCCGTCAGTCATGTACTAGTTACAACTCTACTGCGGGCAATGCTTTATTTAATATTTCCCGGCCCTTCATCAACATTCCCATGTCCTGTGTGCAATATTCCCATACTTAAAAGTACAGTAAAAGTGTTTCTCTAACCCAGTAAATACTACATACTAACTTCTGTGTATAATACTGTAAATACTACATACTAACTACTATGTCTTTCTAACCTAGTAAATACTACATACTAACTACTATGTCTCTCTAACCCAGTAAATACTACATACTAACTACTATGTCTTTCTAACCTAGTAAATACTACATACTAACTGCTGTGTATAATACTGTAAATACTACATACTAACTACTATGTCTCTCTAACCCAGTAAATACTACATACTAACTACTATGTCTTTCTAACCTAGTAAATACTACATACTAACTACTATGTCTTTCTAACCTAGTAAATACTACATACTAACTACTATGTCTCTCTAACCCAGTAAATACTACATACTAACTACTATGTCTCTCTAACCTAGTAAATACTACATACTAACTACTATGTCTCTCTAACCCAGTAAATACTACATACTAACTACTATGTCTTTCTAACCTAGTAAATACTACATACTAACTACTATGTCTCTCTAACCTAGTAAATACTACATACTAACTACTATGTCTCTCTAACCTAGTAAATACTACATACTAACTACTATGTCTTTCTAACCCTGTAAATACTACATACTAACTACTATGTCTCTCTAACCCAGTAAATACTACATACTAACTACTATGTCTTTCTAACCTAGTAAATACTACATACTAACTGCTGTGTATAATACTGTAAATACTACATACAAACTACTATGTCTCTCTAACCCAGTAAATACTACATACTAACTACTATGTCTTTCTAACCTAGTAAATACTACATACTAACTACTATGTCTTTCTAACCTAGTAAATACTACATACTAACTACTATGTCTCTCTAACCTAGTAAATACTACATACTAACTACTATGTCTCTCTAACCTAGTAAATACTACATACTAACTACTATGTCTTTCTAACCCTGTAAATACTACATACTAACTACTATGTCTCTCTAACCCAGTAAATACTACATACTAACTACTATGTCTTTCTAACCTAGTAAATACTACACACTAACTGCTGTGTATAATACTGTAAATACTACATACAAACTACTATGTCTCTCTAACCCAGTAAATACTACATACTAACTACTATGTCTTTCTAACCTAGTAAATACTACATACTAACTACTATGTCTTTCTAACCTAGTAAATACTACATACTAACTACTATGGCTCTCTAACCCAGTAAATACTACATACTAACTACTATGTCTCTCTAACCCAGTAAATACTACATACTAACTACTTTGTCTTTCTAACCTAGTAAATACTACATACTAACTACTATGTCTCTCTAACCCAGTAAATACTACATACTAACTACTATGTCTTTCTAACCTAGTAAATACTACATACTAACTGCTGTGTATAATACTGTAAATACTACATACAACTACTATGTCTCTCTAACCCAGTAAATACTACATACTAACTACTATGTCTTTCTAACCTAGTAAATACTACATACTAACTACTATGTCTTTCTAACCTAGTAATACTACATACTAACTACTATGTCTCTCTAACCCAGTAAATACTACATACTAACTACTATGTCTCTCTAACCTAGTAAATACTACATACTAACTACTATGTCTCTCTAACCCAGTAAATACTACATACTAACTACTATGTCTTTCTAACCTAGTAAATACTACATACTAACTACTATGTCTCTCTAACCTAGTAAATACTACATACTAACTACTATGTCTCTCTAACCTAGTAAATACTACATACTAACTACTATGTCTTTCTAACCCTGTAAATACTACATACTAACTACTATGTCTCTCTAACCCAGTAAATACTACATACTAACTACTATGTCTCTCTAACCCAGTAAATACTACATACTAACTACTATGTCTCTCTAACCTAGTAAATACTACATACTAACTACTATGTCTCTCTAACCCAGTAAATACTACATACTAACTACTATGTCTTTCTAACCTAGTAAATACTACATACTAACTACTATGTCTCTCTAACCCAGTAAATACTACATACTAACTACTATGTCTTTCTAACCCTGTAAATACTACATACTAACTACTATGTCTCTCTAACCTAGTAAATACTACATACTAACTACTATGTCTTTCTAACCCTGTAAATACTACATACTAACTACTATGTCTCTCTAACCCAGTAAATACTACATACTAACTACTATGTCTCTCTAACCTAGTAAATACTACATACTAACTACTATGTCTCTCTAACCCAGTAAATACTACATACTAACTACTATGTCTTTCTAACCTAGTAAATACTACATACTAACTACTATGTCTCTCTAACCCAGTAAATACTACATACTAACTACTATGTCTTTCTTACCTAGTAAATACTACATACTAACTACTATGTCTCTCTAACCCAGTAAATACTACATACTAAGTACTATGTCTCTCTAACCTAGTAAATACTACATACTAACTACTATGTCTCTCTAACCCAGTAAATACTACATACTAACTACTATGTCTTTCTAACCCAGTAAATACTACATACTAACTACTATGTCTTTCTAACTCAGTAAATACTACATACTAACTACTATGTCTCTCTAACCCAGTAAATACTACATACTAACTACTATGTCTCTCTAACCCAGTAAATACTACATACTAACTACTATGTCTTTCTAACCTAGTAAATACTACATACTAACTACTATGTCTCTCTAACCTAGTAAATACTACATACTAACTACTATGTCTCTCTAACCTAGTAAATACTACATACTAACTACTATGTCTCTCTAACCCAGTAAATACTACATACTAACTACTATGTCTCTCTAACCCAGTAAATACTACATACTAACTACTATGTCTTTCTAACCTAGTAAATACTACATACTAACTACTATGTCTCTCTAACCTAGTAAATACTACATACTAACTACTATGTCTTTCTAACCTAGTAAATACTACATACTAACTACTATGTCTCTCTAACCCAGTAAATACTACATACAAACTACTATGTCTCTCTAACCCAGTAAATACTACATACTAACTACTATGTCTCTCTAACCCAGTAAATACTACATACTAACTACTATGTCTTTCTAACCTAGTAAATACTACATACTAACTACTGTGTATAATACTGTAAATACTACATACTAACTACTATGTCTCTCTAACCCAGTAAATACTACATACTAACTACTATGTCTTTCTAACCTAGTAAATACTACACACTAACTACTGTGTATAATACTGTAAATACTACATACTAACTACTATGTCTCTCTAACCTAGTAAATACTACATACTAACTACTATGTCTCTCTAACCCAGTAAATACTACATACTAACTACTATGTCTCTCTAACCCAGTAAATACTACATACTAACTACTATGTCTCTCTAACCCAGTAAATACTACATACTAACTACTATGTCTCTCTAACCCAGTAAATACTACATACTAACTACTATGTCTCTCTAACCCAGTAAATACTACATACTAACTACTATGTCTCTCTAACCCAGTAAATACTACATACTAACTACTATGTCTCTCTAACCTAGTAAATACTACATACTAACTACTATGTCTCTCTAACCCAGTAAATACTACATACTAACTACTATGTCTCTCTAACCCAGTAAATACTACATACTAACTACTATGTCTCTCTAACCCAGTAAATACTACATACTAACTACTATGTCTCTCTAACCCAGTAAATACTACATACTAACTACTATGTCTCTCTAACCTAGTAAATACTACATACTAACTACTATGTCTCTCTAACCCAGTAAATACTACATACTAACTACTATGTCTTTCTAACCTAGTAAATACTACATACTAACTACTATGTCTCTCTAACCCAGTAAATACTACATACTAACTACTATGTCTCTCTAACCCAGTAAATACTACATACTAACTACTATGTCTCTCTAACCCAGTAAATACTACATACTAACTACTATGTCTCTCTAACCCGTAAATATAAGGAACGTTCTTTTGAAATCAGTTCGTGCCGCACAGCGCGTAATTGCGCACGTTGAACATGATCATGTCATAGTCATGTAATAAGTACTGACCATTGAATAAAATAAATCGTGCTTATCTTCCCATGATACATAGGTTCTGTTTCTGACCGTTGAGAAAATGGCCGGGTTGATCCAAAATCCGTCCAAAGAAGCTCAAAGAGCGGTGATTGAGGTTCTTTCATTTGAAGGATGTCGACCAGTGGACATTCATCAAAGAATGCAGGCAGCGTACGGTAACAAATGTGTGTCGAAGACAACAGTGACAGTCTGGGCACGAATGTTTCGGAAAGGACGTCAGTTCACGACAGATCTTCAACGGCGGGGTCAAGCGCATATTGTTGCAACAGAAAAAAAATAAAAAACCATCGCCAAAATTGATGCAGCAGTACAGATGAAACGTCGTTTCGCTAGCGAAAGAATTTGATGTGTTATTGGGACAATGTGTGGGATTTGGGACAATTCAAAAGGTCGTGCATAAGAAACTGCAATATCGGAAGGTGTGTTCACAGTGGGTACCATGGATGTTGACCGACCACCAAAAAGAGGAATGGGATGGTGTTTGAAGCTCTTGCTGCGTTACAGAGTGGAGGGTGATGCATTTCTCTTCCGCATAGTGGCAGGCGATGAATCATGGTGTCACCACTTTGAGCCGAGCAGCAAAAGAGAGAGCATGCAATGGAAGCATGCTGGATCACCAAAAGCCAAACAATTCAAGTTACAGGTTTCCGCTGGTAAGGTTATGCTGAGATCATTTTTTGACCATGAAGGGCTATTGTTGGCCGACTTAAAGAACCCAATGTCAACATCAACTCTACCCACTTCTTGCAAACACTAGACAAGCTGCAAAAAGTCATCAAGAATAAACGACCCGGCATGCTTTATCGAGGTGTGTTTTTGTTACACGATAATGCTTGTCCGCATGTCGCAAAGATTGTGCAGGAAGCATTAGCAAGGAAGAAGTGGGAAATTCTGCAACATCCAGCCTATAGTCCTGATCTGTCACCATGTTATTTTCATTTGTTCGGACTTCTAAGAAAAGCCCTCAAGGGGCAACGATTTCACATATATGCGGACGTAATGAACGCGGTAAACACTTGGTTCAGTGAGAAACCACAATGGTTTTTTTGCGGACGGCATTCGCCGCCTACCTACGTCTGACCAACCCATGGTGCATAATTCATTCAAAATGAAAGCTTTGTTTAATTCTACCACACCTGTTAATGTTTCTTTAATGTTTTTGTAATAAAGCCATTGGAACGGGTTTCAAATGAACGTCCTTAATACTACATATTAACTGCTGTGTCTCTCTAACCCTGTAAATACTACATATAATTACTGTGTTTCTCTAACCCAGTAAATACTACATACTAACTGCTGTGTATAACACTGTAAATACTACATACTAACTAATGTGTGTCTCTAACCCTGTAAATTTCTTCTCCCCCCCCCCCCCCCCCCCCCCCCCGTGCATATTCTTTACAGGACATCGCTGTGAACACCAGCATTTTACCACTGTCGTTGATTTCTTGGCAAGATTACGCTCAGTAGTTTGCCATTGCTTTCTGAGCGGCTGGCTCACTTATCCCGTAAGGTACCAACGCGGCGAGAACCGCTTCCAATTCTCGCACGCTGCGTTACCCCATATGGATAAACGGGATTACGGAGAAAGTCGTTTGAACTCTAGGCCAGGGATACCGGCTACATTTACCCTGTAAATACTACATACTAACTACTATGTCTTTCTAACCTAGTAAATACTACATACTAACTACTATGTCTCTCTAACCTAGTAAGTACTACATACTAACTACTATGTCTCTCTAACCTAGTAAATACTACATACTAACTACTATGTCTTTCTAACCCTGTAAATACTACATACTAACTACTATGTCTCTCTAACCCAGTAAATACTACATACTAACTACTATGTCTTTCTAACCTAGTAAATACTACATACTAACTGCTGTGTATAATACTGTAAATACTACATACAAACTACTATGTCTCTCTAACCCAGTAAATACTACATACTAACTACTATGTCTTTCTAACCTAGTAAATACTACATACTAACTACTATGTCTTTCTAACCTAGTAAATACTACATACTAACTACTATGTCTCTCTAACCTAGTAAATACTACATACTAACTACTATGTCTCTCTAACCTAGTAAATACTACATACTAACTACTATGTCTTTCTAACCCTGTAAATACTACATACTAACTACTATGTCTCTCTAACCCAGTAAATACTACATACTAACTACTATGTCTTTCTAACCTAGTAAATACTACATACTAACTGCTGTGTATAATACTGTAAATACTACATACAAACTACTATGTCTCTCTAACCCAGTAAATACTACATACTAACTACTATGTCTTTCTAACCTAGTAAATACTACATACTAACTACTATGTCTTTCTAACCTAGTAAATACTACATACTAACTACTATGGCTCTCTAACCCAGTAAATACTACATACTAACTACTATGTCTCTCTAACCCAGTAAATACTACATACTAACTACTTTGTCTTTCTAACCTAGTAAATACTACATACTAACTACTATGTCTCTCTAACCCAGTAAATACTACATACTAACTACTATGTCTTTCTAACCTAGTAAATACTACATACTAACTGCTGTGTATAATACTGTAAATACTACATACAAACTACTATGTCTCTCTAACCCAGTAAATACTACATACTAACTACTATGTCTTTCTAACCTAGTAAATACTACATACTAACTACTATGTCTTTCTAACCTAGTAAATACTACATACTAACTACTATGTCTCTCTAACCCAGTAAATACTACATACTAACTACTATGTCTCTCTAACCTAGTAAATACTACATACTAACTACTATGTCTCTCTAACCCTAGTAAATACTTACATACTAACTACTATTTCCTCTAACCATAAATACTATACAACTACTATGTTCTAACCAGTAAATACTACATACTAACTACTATGTCTTTCCTAACCTAGTAAATACTACATACTAACTACTATGTCTCTCTAACCTAGTAAATACTACATACTACTACTATGTCTTTCTAACCTAGTAAATACTACATACTACTACTATGGTCTCTCTAACCAGTAAATACTACATACAAACTACTATGTCTCTCTAACCCAGTAAATACTACATCTAACTACTATGTCTCTCTAACCCAGTAATACTACATACTAACTACTATGTCTTTCCTAACCTAGTAAATACTACATACTAACTACTGTGTAGTAATACATGTAAATACTACATACTAACTACTATGTCTCTCTAACCCTAGTAAATACTACATACTAACTACTATGTCTTTCTAACCTAGTAAATATACATACACACTAACTACTGTTATATAACTGTAAATACTACATACAACTACTAATGTCTCTCTAACCTAGTAAATACTACATACTACTACTATGTCTCTCTAACCGTAAATACTACATACTAACTACTATGTCTCTTCTAACCCAGTAAATACTACATACTAACTACTATGTCTCTCTAACCCAGTAAATACTACATACTAACTACTATGTCTCTCTAACCCAGTAAATACTACATACTAACTACTATGTCTCTCTAACCCAGTAAATACTACATACTAACTACTATGTCTCTCTAACCTAGTAAATACTACATACTAACTACTATGTCTCTCTAACCCAGTAAATACTACATACTAACTACTATGTCTCTCTAACCCAGTAAATACTACATACTAACTACTATGTCTCTCTAACCCAGTAAATACTACATACTAACTACTATGTCTCTCTAACCCAGTAAATACTACATACTAACTACTATGTCTCTCTAACCTAGTAAATACTACATACTAACTACTATGTCTCTCTAACCCAGTAAATACTACATACTAACTACTATGTCTTTCTAACCTAGTAAATACTACATACTAACTACTATGTCTCTCTAACCCAGTAAATACTACATACTAACTACTATGTCTCTCTAACCCAGTAAATACTACATACTAACTACTATGTCTCTCTAACCCAGTAAATACTACATACTAACTACTATGTCTCTCTAACCCGTAAATATAAGGAACGTTCTTTTGAAATCAGTTCGTGCCGCACAGCGCGTAATTGCGCACGTTGAACATGATCATGTCATAGTCATGTAATAAGTACTGACCATTGAATAAAATAAATCGTGCTTATCTTCCCATGATACATAGGTTCTGTTTCTGACCGTTGAGAAAATGGCCGGGTTGATCCAAAATCCGTCCAAAGAAGCTCAACGAGCGGTGATTGAGGTTCTTTCATTTGAAGGATGTCGACCAGTGGACATTCATCAAAGAATGCAGGCAGCGTACGGTAACAAATGTGTGTCGAAGACAACAGTGACAGTCTGGGCACGAATGTTTCGGAAAGGACGTCAGTTCACGACAGATCTTCAACGGCGGGGTCAAGCGCATATTGTTGCAACAGAAAAAAAATAAAAAACCATCGCCAAAATTGATGCAGCAGTACAGATGAAACGTCGTTTCGCTAGCGAAAGAATTTGATGTGTTATTGGGACAATGTGTGGGATTTGGGACAATTCAAAAGGTCGTGCATAAGAAACTGCAATATCGGAAGGTGTGTTCACAGTGGGTACCATGGATGTTGACCGACCACCAAAAAGAGGAATGGGATGGTGTTTGAAGCTCTTGCTGCGTTACAGAGTGGAGGGTGATGCATTTCTCTTCCGCATAGTGGCAGGCGATGAATCATGGTGTCACCACTTTGAGCCGAGCAGCAAAAGAGAGAGCATGCAATGGAAGCATGCTGGATCACCAAAAGCCAAACAATTCAAGTTACAGGTTTCCGCTGGTAAGGTTATGCTGAGATCATTTTTTGACCATGAAGGGCTATTGTTGGCCGACTTAAAGAACCCAATGTCAACATCAACTCTACCCACTTCTTGCAAACACTAGACAAGCTGCAAAAAGTCATCAAGAATAAACGACCCGGCATGCTTTATCGAGGTGTGTTTTTGTTACACGATAATGCTTGTCCGCATGTCGCAAAGATTGTGCAGGAAGCATTAGCAAGGAAGAAGTGGGAAATTCTGCAACATCCAGCCTATAGTCCTGATCTGTCACCATGTTATTTTCATTTGTTCGGACTTCTAAGAAAAGCCCTCAAGGGGCAACGATTTCACATATATGCGGACGTAATGAACGCGGTAAACACTTGGTTCAGTGAGAAACCACAATGGTTTTTTTGCGGACGGCATTCGCCGCCTACCTACGTCTGACCAACCCATGGTGCATAATTCATTCAAAATGAAAGCTTTGTTTAATTCTACCACACCTGTTAATGTTTCTTTAATGTTTTTGTAATAAAGCCATTGGAACGGGTTTCAAATGAACGTCCTTAATACTACATATTAACTGCTGTGTCTCTCTAACCCTGTAAATACTACATATAATTACTGTGTTTCTCTAACCCAGTAAATACTACATACTAACTGCTGTGTATAACACTGTAAATACTACATACTAACTATTCTGTGCGTGTCTGTCTAACCCAGTAAATAGTACATACTAACTATTGTGTCTCTCTAACCATGTAAGTACTACATAGTAAGTAATGACTGTCTAACACTGTAAATACTACATACTAACTGCTGTGTCTAACACTGTAAATACTACATACTAATTACTCTGTTTTTCTAACCCTGTAGTTTACTACAAACTACTGTATCTGACTCTGTAAATAAATACAACATACTAACTAATGTGTGTCTCTAACCCTGTAAATACTACATACTAACTAATGTGTGTCTCTAACCCAGTAAATACTACATACTAACTAATGTGTGTCTCTAACCCTGTAAATACTACATACTAACTAATGTGTGTCTCTAACCCAGTAAATACTACATACTAACTAATGTGTGTCTCTAACCCTGTAAATACTACATACTAACTAATGTGTGTCTCTAACCCAGTAAATACTACATACTAACTAATGTGTGTCTCTAACCCTGTAAATACTACATACTAACTAATGTGTGTCTCTAACCCAGTAAATACTACATACTAACTAATGTGTGTCTCTAACCCTGTAAATACTACATACTAACTAATGTGTGTCTCTAACCCAGTAAATACTACATACTAACTAATGTGTGTCTCTAACCCTGTAAATACTACATACTAACTAATGTGTGTCTCTAACCCAGTAAATATTACATACTAACTGCTGTGTATTTCTAACCCTGTAAATATTACTTACTAACTACTGTGTCTGTCTAACCCAGTAAATACTACATACTAACTGCTGTGTCTCTAATCCTGTAAATACTACATACTAACAATTTGTCTAACCCTGTAAATACTACATACTGACTATTGTGTTTGTTTAATCCAATGCCGAACTATTTTGTTTCTGTTTTTATTTAGGAAGTGAGGAGCTCAAATTCTCATGCCCCTGGTTTGAATTGTGTCTATTGTCTATTTGGTCGTTTGGCTACTATTTCTTTCTTCTTGCTCTCTATGCGTGCAAAATGTGGCTGTGAATGTACAGCGGCAAAAAGGGTTCTTTAAAACAAATTGAATAGATACCTGGGTAAAAAAAAATGTTTGCATATCCTTTACAGCACATCGCTGTCAACATCAGCTTCTTTCAGCTGATTGTTGATTTCTTGGCAAGATTACGCTCAGTTGTTTGCCATTGCTTTCTGAGCGGCCGGCTCACACACACCGTAAGTTACCGGTGCGATTCGAACCACTGCTGATTCTCACCGTCGTCACGTTACTTACGAGAGTATACGAGATTACGGAGAAAAGTCGTTAACCTCAAGGCCAGGAAGCCGGCAGATACCTGGGTAGAAGGGTAAATAATAGCTGTCTTAGTTAAATGAAGATAAATAGGTATCCGTATGTTGGGGTGAATAATAGCTTAGTAAAAGGAAGTTCAAATAATGGGTGTCTGGATAAAAGGGTAAGTAATAGTTGTATTAGTTAAATGAAGATAAAGTAATAGGTATCTGGGAAGAGGGTTTAAGTAATAAGTGTCTTAGTTAAATGAAGATAAAATAATGTGGATCTGTGTAGAAGGGTAAGTAATAGTTGTCTTTGTTAAATGAAGATAAGGTTATATGTATCTGGGTAGAAGGGTAAGTAATAGTTGTCTTTGTTAAATGAAGATAAGGTTATATGTATCTGGGTAGAAGGGTATTAATAGTTGTCTGTTAAAGGAAGATAAGATAACTTGTATCTGGGTAGAAAGGTAAGTAATAGTTGTCTTTGTTACATGAAGATAAGGTTATAGATGTCTGGGTAGAAGGGCGGGTAATAGCTGTCAACACAATAGTGCATGAGGTAAACCTGGATTAATTTAACAGCAACCTGGTTAGTAAAAGGAAGATCAAATAATGGATGTCTGGGTAAAAGGGTAAGTAGTAGTTGTATTAGTTAAATGAAGATAAAGTAATAGGTATCTGGGTTGAGGGTATAAGTATAAGAGTTGTGTGAGTGTAAGAGTTAAAAGATGACATAAGTGCGGACTACACATCCGTGAGAAGAGATAAACGAGATGAGTGTACTTGACTGTAGTTTGGGGACTTATATACACTGCGCCTATAGCATTGTCCTAACGGCAGTCAATGTTTGCGAGACTTGAGCGTGAGGGGAACTAATCCAGGCAAGAGTTTCCCTGTGCTTCCCGCGGCATCGGTGAGTTTAGCTGCACACACATTGATCGTCGGTGGCTGCCTGAGTCATCATTGATTCCTCACACTTCAAGGTTATGGAAAACATGTTGCCTTCTTTTCCGCTCTTTTCTTCTGCTCGCTTTCTTTCTTTCCGCACATGTAACCAGTAGTGTCTGTCTGTGCGGCCGGCGTTTGTTGTCCCCATTTTGTGTGCAATCTTTCTTTGGTTTAATATGAACACTTTCTTTGTTAGTGCTGCGTTAGAAATTGCTCGCGTTGTCAGCTGACAGATCCTGTATGTTTTCATAACAGCCAGTCGTCGTGCGTGTTGTGTGGACAGTGTGTTGGACCAGGCAATCGTATTTCTTGGATATTTACACCATGTTTATTATGTCACATTTCATCTGTGCACGTTTTAGAATTATTGCTATTATTTGTATTGTTTTTCCAAGGCGAGGATTGGGAAATTATACGAAGGTTTTGCTGTTGTTGCATGCTGCAGCACAGTAGAGCCATCTTCTGTAGAATACAGTGTTCAAAATATTCATAGTCGGCATGATGACCTGATGTATATTATGACTATGCCAAATGCCCCGTAGGGCATCACACTGTAAAGTCGATGTGTATTTTTTAAGCATTAGAATCCTATCTGTTAGTCTTGGTTTAGAGAATGTTCACCTGCTCATTCATGAAGCGTGTTTTCCCCTCTTGAATACCTGATATAACATCCACGTTCTCGGGATACCACCTTTCACAGCTGGCTAGACTGACTGCAGTAGCCGGGCAAGAAGAACGGAGAGGTTCCTTCTGACATGTACGTGTGCTGGACAGAATGTATGTACCTGGCTTCACGGCCAGCGCTGGTTGGCAGAAACACCAGCAGCTTTGTACGCCCCACGTGCTGCTGTTTTGACAGATGTTACATAACGGGCACACACAAGCAATCACATCTGTTGTATTATGTTAGCTGGTCGTCGTGTTGCAGGCTATATTTATCATGCTTTCATAATTACAACTCTTGTGTATTTCAATGTGTTCTTGGATTCCCATGTTTGACACAAGCACACGTCGACAACACATCACGTTCTTTCCAAGAGTGTATCTGTTGTATTCCACCAGAGTTGTAGTGATTGGGTTAGCATACATTTATCTTGCCAGTCAAAGTCGCGACTGCTCGTGTCTCAATGTTACTAGGATTTCAATGTCTTAACGGGGACAGCATATCGCCGCAGACGTAACATAGCATCATGATAATCCAGTTTGTTTATGAAAGTGTGTGTGTGTGTGTGTGTGTGTGTGTGTGTGTGTTATTGTACTTGCTGTTCCCGGTGTGATCTAGGGACGTGGTTATCCTGCCGGTGTATTTTATTATGTATTTCTAGTTAATCATGTGACACAAGAACAAACACGGCACATTCAGTGTTCTCTCTAAATGTATCGGATAATCTAACGGCAAACACTGGGAACTATCTAATATTGCTTCATTGTTTCACTGTGATTGGGTAGTCCAGACTTTTCTTATACACATGGTTAGCTTGCATTGGTTCAGGATTACTTTCATTCCACACGAGTACCTTGATAAGTGCTCCCGTTTCTCCCCATAGATAACACAAGGGGAACCTCAACTCAGTGCACGAACTTCGCAGCACCGGCGAGGTTCCAAACGTGTGCATACCAGAATCACAACACGTTTAACATTATTTTGTGGGTTATCATCATATGCCATGTCGATAAGCGTGGGCGGTCATGTTTCGCCATCTCACTCGATCACCTGAGTCGTGGATAATCGCAGTGTTCCTGTCTCGACCATGCCACGTGGCCAAGTTATCCAGGTATTTACTTATCTGCCCTCCCCTTGTTTTCTTTCCCTCGATCTTGCCGGTTGTCACCAAGTTCTCCAATTTATTTCTTCTCATAACGTGACCAATACATTTTGACTGTCAACGTATAATTTCTCTACCCAGTTTAATATTTTCATTTGTTCCTTGTAGGACTTGGTCATTGGTTTTTCTGTCTGTCCATGGTATTCCTTGCATTTTCCCCAGAAACCACATTTCCACAGCCATCAAATGTTTTGCAGCCTGTTTGCTCATTGACCACGCCTCACATCCATATAAAAGTATAGGTTCTGTGTATCTCTTCAACACTATTTTTCTCGTTTCAGTTGATATCTTTTTATTGGTCAGTAGGTTTTCCATCTTGCAAAAGGCTACCTTCGCCATGGCGATTCTTGTTCTAATCTCTTCAAGGCATCTCCCATCAAATGTTATGACTGTTCCGAGATAATTGTACCGATTCACTTGCTTAAGAATATTCCCATTTACTTGTATATTACATTGTGGTATTTCTATCTTTCTAGTGACGACCATAATCTGTGTCTTCTTACAATTTAATTCTAACCCTGGTTGTTCACTTTGTGCAACAATCACATCTACCAAATGTTGCAGACCCTGCTCATTGTCTGCAATCAATACTGTATCATGTTAGTGATGTTTCTTCTCTTCTTCTCCTCCCCCCCCCCCCCCCCCCCCAGTGCTGATTCCATTGATATCTTCTACATTTCTGAAAATATTTTTCACTGTACAGGGAAAAAGATATGGAGACATTACACATGCCCTATATCACACTTCTCTTAATAGAAACATATCTACCTTGAGCAGCAGCCCGTTGGGCCTGATGTTTCCCTATCTCCAACTGCCGAGTGATTGTTAACGTGCGCAACCTGCACACGAGTCCTCCGATCTTTTCGCCTTTGTGCGAGAAGAATAGAAACCCGATCCACTACCTGGGTGGCGTGTGGGGAGGGGGGGGGGGGGAGCGGTTCTTATTTTGTAAAAATAAAAATAATCGAACAAGCTAGATGTGGACATCGCGACCGCCGAGCCACTCCGCTTCCGTAAATTATGAACACACACTGGAGAAGTGAATGATCCCCGACCATCAGCTAACAGTTGTGTGCTTCTACTAGCTGTTAGCTTGTTGCACTAGGGTACATACGTCTTAGAACGTGCACGACGTACGTGCGTGCGTGCGTGCGTGCGTGCGTGCGTGTATCATTGCTTACTGGCATTTACTTGTTGCCACAAACATTATACATGTTCTTTCTGAGAATATATGCGATTTATGTAACTGTATGTTCTTCACGTGTTACCAGGCAGCTTGTATCCCCAGTGATACGTATAATCATGAATTCTCACACGCGTGCTGTGGACTACTGCGCCTGTGTAGTACATTTCACACTGTAAATATTAGTAGGGAGCCTGAGTGGTCTAGTGGCTAGACGCTCGTCTGGCCGGCCGGTGGTCATGGTTTCGTATCCACGTCGTGGCCCATTCTAAAAATTGACCTGGACTCTGAGATCAAGCCAGCCTAACATGGGTGCCAGTAAACATGTCTAGGGACGTGAAGGGGGCCCAGCTTGACACTGGCCACACCCCCACCCAGTGCTGATTGGTCTGTACACATGTGGATCTAGCACGTGATACTGACCACACCCCCACCCAGTGCTGATTGGTCTGTACACATGTGGATCTAGCACGTGATACTGACCACACCCCCACCCAGTGCTGATTGGTCTGTACACATGTAGGTCTAGAACGTGATACTGACCACACCCCCACCCAGTGCTGATTGGTCTGTACACATGTGGATCTAGCACGTGATACTGACCACACCCCCACCCAGTGCTGATTGGTCTGTACACATGTGGGTCTAGCACGTGATACTGACCACACCCCCACCCAGTGCTGATTGGTCTGTACACATGTGGGTCTAACACCCCGCGCCATATACGCCTTCAGACGCGTCAAAGGGCCAGTTACACGTTTTAACGATAAGTATTAGTATGAGTCTGTTGATACCGGATGTTTCAAACAATGAAATGTTGATTTTTTAAGTGTATCATTTCGGTTACTGACGACTAAACATCATTAGTAATTATATCTCATGTTTACTACTAGTTAATATTATTGACGGCAAAATACGCGCTAGCGCCAGTGTTGGACAAATAGAAGATTTCTGCTTATGTATCTGTTATTGTAGTAGATTTCTCCGTGTTTATATCAAAACATCTACATTGTGTATTGTGTTCGCTATATCTCCGAGATAGTCTCCTGTGTGGTTCATTACATGAGTTCACATGCTTTAGCGAGAAATATATTGACATAAAGAGTGCCATAGTATTGTCTCTCTGTTGGTGCGCTTTGCAGCATGTTCTCTTAGCGATTAGATTTAAGCGTCCAGTCTGAATGGCAGATGTTTCATGAATGTTTCTTTGTTTGGCGGCGCGAGGTGTTGATTCTCCTTTCAGATTCAGTATCGATCTGTTTAGCGGCACGAGCGGGCATATTCAGTGTAAAGTGTTCATTACCGTATGCTAACCGATGTTGTCGTGTGCTGTCTCAGAGTTGCTCCGTGCTGTCTACCAGCTTAACATGTTGCATGTCGTGTGCTGTCTCAGAGTTGCTCCGTGCTGTCTAACAACAGCTAAACATGTTGCATGTCATCTGCTCTCTCAGAGTTGCTCCGTGCTGTCTAACAGCTGAACATTTTGCATGTCGTGTGCTGTCGCAGAGTTGCTCCGTGCTGTCTACCAGCTTAACAAGTTGCATGTCGTGTGCTGTCTCAGAGTTGCTCCGTGCTGTCTAACAGCTTAACATGTCGCATCTCGTGTGCTGTCTCAGAGTTGCTCCGTGCTGTCTACCAGCTTAACAAGTTGCATGTCGTGTGCTGTCTCAGAGTTGCTCCGTGCTGTCTAACAGCTTAACATGTTGCATGTCGTGTGCTGTCTCAGAGTTGCTCCGTACTGTCTACCAGCTTAACAAGTTGCATGTCGTGTGCTGTCTCAGAGTTGCTCCGTGCTGTCTACCAGCTTAACAAGTTGCATGTCGTGTGCTGTCTCAGAGTTGCTCCGTGCTGTCTACCAGCTTAACAAGTTGCATGTCGTGTGCTGTCTCAGAGTTGCTCCGTGCTGTCTAACAGCTAAACATGTTGCATGTCGTGTGCTGTCTCAGAGTTGCTCCGTGCTGTCTAACAGCTTTACATATTTCATGTCCTGGGCAGGACGTACAATCATCTACAGGTTGATTTTCTAGGTAATTTTACTGTCAGTAGTTTGCCATGTTTTCTGAGCGAGAGAGAAGTCAACGTTTGCGCGCACCTTAATGGGATGTGGGGACTGAACCCCTACTCCACCATCATCGCACTGGAAGTTTAGGAGCGAGCGCTCTTATCATGTCGACCAGGTCTACTCTTGTCTGATAGTCAACGAATAGGAAGCATCTCTACTACAGCAGTGTGTGACTACATCACATGAAACGTACATGTCTGTTGAGATCCCGTGGAGAAAAAGCAAATACAGGCACCTGTACATACTCCAGAAGGACCCCAAACACTTGTCTATGCTCGTCCTTTCTCCCCATGATCTGATCACACCTTGATGTTTGGTTGTATACTTGCAGTCTGTCAACTGATGGCATCTTGTGTTAGAGTTGTTCGTTGTCATCTGATAGCCGGGCGAGTGTCCGTGACGGGCATCTCTTATTATTGTTCAAGTTCATCCAATAACCGACTTCCCACTTTATTTATGTTATAATTGTTCATTTTCACTGAATAATCTACGCTGTTTTATAATTCTGTTATTGTTGTTCATTTTATTGAATAATTTATGTATATAAGATATTTGTAATTTTTATTTGAATAATCGATGTCTCCGTATAATTCTGTTATATTGTTTGTTTTAATCGAATAACCGAGTTCCCGTGTTATTTCTGGAATTCTCGACGTCCCCATAACATTTTATTATAATTAAAACACTGTTTTCCCGTAGTGAATTTGAATAACGAAGACACAAACCATACTTCTGCAGTATGTACCTGACGAGATGCAGCGAAATATGCCAGGCAATAAATCGTACAAACTATGGTTGCCATCCATCCATCCATTATGTGCCATGTCGATTAGCGTGGGTGGTCATTTTCTGCCATCTCACTCGATCACCAGAGTTGTGGATCCGCTCAGTGTTTCTGTCTCGACCATGTCATGTGGCCATGCCATCCAGGTATTTAATTCTTGGTCTTCCCCTTGGTCTGTTCCCTTCGATCTTGCCAGTTGTCACCAAGTTCTCCAATTCATTTCTTCTCATAACATGCCCACAAAATTTTGACTGTCTACGTCTAATGTCTCTAATCAGTTTACGATCTTCATTTGTTTCTTGAAGGACTTGTTCATTGGTTTTTCTATCTGTCCATGGTATTCTTTGCATTTTCCTCAGAAACCACATTTCCACAGCCATCAGATGTTTTTCAGCCTATTTGCTCATTGTCCACGCCTCACATCCATATAAAAGTACAGGTTCTATGTAGCACTTCAACACTCTTTTTCTCGTTTCAGTTGATATCTTTTTATTGGTCAATATGTTTTTCATCTTGCAAAAGGCTACCTTCGCCATGGCAATTCTTGTTCTAATCTCTTCAAGGCATCTCCCATCAGATGTTATGACTGTTCCGAGATAGTTGTACCGATTCACTTGTTTAAGAATATGCCCATTTACTTGTATATTACATTGTGGTATTTCTTCCTTCCCAGTGACGACCATAATCTGTGTCTTCTTACAATTCAATTCTAACTCTAGTTGTTCACTGTGTGCAACAACCGCATCTACTAAATTGTGCAGGTCCTGTTCAAAGTCTGCAATCAAGACTGTATCATCTGCGTATCTAATGTTATTGATGTATCGTCCCCCAATGTTGATTCCTTCCATATCATCTATATTTCTGAAAATATGTTCACTCTACAGGGAAAAAAGATCTGGAGACATTACACATCCCTGTCTCACACCTCTCTTAATAGGCTAATATTGACCTACTTCATTATTAATTCTTATGGCAGCTTGTTGTTTCCAATATATGTTTTTTACAAGTCTAAGGTCTTTTCCATCAATTTTTAGATCTTCAAACATCCTTATCATGTCAACATGTCTCACTTTATCGAAGGCCTTTGTGTGGTCAATAAAGCAGAGGTGTAGATCTTTGTTTACTTCTATAGAACGTTCAATTACTGTCCTCAGTATGTACACATCATTTACTGTACCCTTGCCTTCTACAAATCCACATTGTTCCTCTCCTATGGTTTGTGTCTTCGTTATTCAAATTTATTATAATTGTTTGTTTTTTTCTCCATGGAATACCCTACCTTATGTCTGTAATAATTTCTTCTCCTTGACATATACAATTACTAAGACATACATTGATGCTCACTGGACATACCTATTGGGTCAGTCAGCCTTTAGCCATTGACGTAGAGTAGGTATGCGAATTGTTGCCGGCCTGCAGCGATTGTATGTTGGTCTACATCGACCTCTGCGTGTTTCCTTTATGTCAACACATTACTTCGATACTCTGTGGCTGGTCGCGCCATTGCCTTCCTTGACCAGATCATTGTTTCACCGAGAGCTATATGATACCTGCTAATTCCCCTTTATCTACTGGCCATGACAAGACCACATATACATGTCGGCATGCCATTGTTTTGTAGCAGAGAAGGCGTGGAAAACAGAAAATGAACATGAACGTGATCCAGCGTTTCACACCAAGAAATGATAAAAATGGATCGGTTAAGGAGGCATTTTACATGAAACTCCAAAATATAATATGTAATCAAAGAAATGGCAATATCAAAAGCAATGAATAAAAATGGAGAATTACTCATCAACTTTTGCTGAGTGTATCAATAGGCAGACGTGTATTTCCTCACACAAAAATAGATATGGCATCACCAGACTACAAAGCGGAAAACCAAATCGACAAAGACTGTATTAACAAGACATTTAGATATTCCTTACATGACGTGAACGCTTTTAGAGGTGCAGGTGTAAATTCGGATCATTATCTGATGATAAATAACAGGACGTTAACCTCTAGAGATATAGTACATTTGATAAATACGGAATTCAGTATACTGTCGGATATCTCAGAAACCATGAAGCTAAGGAACAATTTGTGATCACAGTCTCTAATAAGTACCAGGTCCTGCAACAGTTAGTAGCTGGAGTGAGCATGGAAGACTGCTAGCTGCAGGTTCAACATTTTGGAGCGACTCATTTATGGAAGTCCTTGGAATAAAATGGGGACAACTAAAGCTAGAATATCGCGGGGAAACCCTCACGAAAATACAAGAAATAAAAGTGTTTACAAAAAGCAGATTTCATTAATAGCAAAACCAGACCTGCTAAAGTCAGAGCCCAAGAAAATGCACAGTAGCTAACAAAGAAGTTAGTAAGTCCATCAGGATGCGTAAAAGACACTATTTGCATGCTCTAGGGAGACATGCAGAAGACGGAATAGCAAAAGGATATTTCACCAGAAGGGAATTAGTAGGAAAATATAATCAACCAAGTGAACTTATAAAATATAGTAATGGGGAAATTCTCACAAACATTAACGATTCAAATAAACATGTGGGTTAAATACTTAGAGGAATTTCTGAAACAGGCTGAAGGCTGACATATTAAACTAAGAATACAAAAGACAAGAGAAGCTTTCGCAGCACCAGGGGAAAAGCGGACATGAGACTGAGCACCAAACTTAGAATATGTAACTCAATGTTAAATCGGTACTACTGTATGGATTAGAAATGTGGAGAACCACTAGATAATTACTGATAGACTACAATCATGATTTAATTGGTGCCTGCTCAGACTAGTGGGACTAAATTGGTATGACAATCACAGGACTATCATTCTGAGCCGGTGATGGACCCTAACTATAACTATAACGAGGTTGAACGGGGTACGGGTAATGGTTGAATCGAAATCCAAGACAGAATCACTGTTGCAGGTCTCATGGAAAGAACTAACAAATGTCAGTCAATCAAGAGCTGAGATAAAGAAATGCTGGCGCTGGATAGAACACACATTGAGAATAAACAATCTGATAATAGTATAACTATACATGTTTTCTCTGAAACACACAGGACAAGCCTAACACACACACATACACACACACACACACACACACACACACACAGAGAGAGAGAGAGAGAGAGAGAGAGAGAGAGATCTAACTCACACGAAAAAGAACATTAGAGACAGGGATGAGTAAAATGGGTAGGGCATAGGTAGAGGTTTGGTGTGAGTTGGCTGATAGGCCTTTGCTCCATTGCGAGATAAGAAGAAGAAGAAGGAGAAGAAGGTTGACACGGCAGCATCTTAATATCTTCCATCAGCATGAAAGAACTTACAAGTCAATGACACATGTTCACCTTGATGTTGCTGGTGTCTCCAGCACGGTATCTGTTACCACAGCTGAGGTTTTCATTAGGTCGGACAACCTGTGTTGGTGTGTAGGTGGCAGTGCAGTCAGCCACTGTGCTACCGGAGAGAGACCCGCCTAGTTGAGTCTTGCAGTTTTTGTTCCCGGCAGCATATTGTGGTCCCATTAGTGTGTACCAACATTTGTTAGCATTATTGTTTTAACTCTTCTAGGTTCTGTGTGTGCATTTAGTGAGACATACATTCTTGACGCGATTCATTTGTTATTATAATAATTATTGGCATTATTCTAGGATATTTTTCTGGGTAATCATGTAAAACCTACCTTCTTATTTGCCAACCTACCTACATGTTTGCTTGTTTTTCTGTCAACCCACCTATCCAATTCTCTCTCTCTCTCTCTCTCTCTCTCTCTCTCTCTCTCTCTCTCTCTCTCTCTCCTCTCTCTCTCTCTCTCTCTCAGAACTGTGTAGACGTGTTTGCAAATGTGTCTGCAACCCCTAGTTATTTTTACGTGAGCCAAGTGTCCACAGCTTGTAGAAGCCCTGCTTAGACAACCGTCTGTGTATGGTAGAAGTGCATTCAGTAAAGGACTATATATATATATATCATAGTTGCCGCATATAAGCCAGGTGTCTATGACTGCAGTCAATGACGTTCTATCTATTTACCATTAATGTATATGGCGTGTCATTCAACGCGTGGTGCTGGAGTTCACCGATTGCACATTTATACACATGTTTGTTAAATGAATTGCTGGCTTCACTTCAGTCAGCCGCACACAGCCGTGGTCGTCCAGTGGTTGGTCAGCTCGCTTAGCAACACAACGAAAAATAAAGTTTCGCATATCCTTTACCGGACATCGCTGTCAACATCAGCATCTTTCAGCTGATTGTTGATTTCTTTGGCAAGATTACGCTCAGTCGTTTGCCATTGCTTTCTGAGCGGCCGGCTCACATACCCCGTAAGTTACCGACGCGATTCGAACCACTGCTGATTCTCACCGTCGTCACGTTACTTACGAGAGTATACAAGATTACGGAGAAAAGTTGCTAACCTGTAGGCCAGGAAGCCGGCAGCAACACAGTGACCGGCTTCTATTTCCAGTAGCGGCCATGCCTTGAGTTGTTACCCTCAAACAGCAGTGTTTTGGTTTCTCTATCCTTGTGAAACGTGTACCGGCTAGATTCAACGTAACATTTCAACCCCAAAATGTGTCTTTATATATATATATATATATATATATATATATATATATATATATATATATATATATATATATATATATATATATATATATATATATTACAAACATTTATAGGGTATTTAATAAATGTATGAAAATATTGAAAATCAAAGCAACGTTTAAAATATAAAGTATTCACAATATCTGAAAAGGCAACTGGTTACTTTTAGGCCCATCTACATTGCATCTCTATTGGCGTGAACTATATCAAGCGTTCATATACAGCTGAATTAAAACTGTACAATTACCTCCTTGGATTACACACGCAGTGGTGAAATGTGAACATTTGCACAAATGGCAGCTGTTTACTGCAGTGTCACAACCACATGCACATGTGCTGCTAATGTTCGTAGTTGGATAAAGCGGATACACACGTTCCGTCAGTTCGCCATGCGAGGGAACCAGGATGGATAAAATTCGCCAGAAGGCCCAAAGCCTGTTGGAGAAGCTTCACGACAAGTACGGAGTCCAGTCGAAACACCACATCCACGTGGTGCTAGCAACAATGGGAAAGAAGGTCGGTGTTGATGCTTGTGTTTAGATTGTGTAGACTGCTGCATGCGTGCCCTGTGTTAGAATTGTCTATAGTATGTCCCGCAAAGAATGCCTTCATTCACGATCAATTATTTTGAAAACTCTCTGTTGCATCGTTATGAAATTTTTCCTGCCGTCTTATATTTACCCCCACCCAAGGAATATGTCTTTGATAGATCCAAAAACAACTTAAATCATCGAAAGCGGCGACATTTTTCTTTGATGTTTTGCTGAACAACTAGTGATTTCTCGCTAACAAATTTATGTTTACAGTAATGAAAGCCCTGCCAATTCAGATGACACACAAGGCGTATCCGGATTCGTATGGGAGTGGGTGCAATGAAAGAAGTAGCTTAAAATCGACAGGGTCGGCTGCAATTGCACCGGGTTTTTATCCCATATGGCTCAGTAGTTTCTTTCCGCAGCGCGGAAAGCGTCGCACAAAGCGCGAACTCCGTACCTCCAGCGACGACCCTCGGGAGTCTCAGAAAAAATGCACTCGTGAAATTAAGGACGCGGCCCGGAATCGAACATAAACCTTCGGAGCCCGAGTCAGACGGCTTGACCACTTCACCACGGAGAATCTCGAGAGGGGTGCAATGTGTAATATTAGTAAAGACAGAGAATTTACAGAGGCATGGGGTAAATAATTTGTAAATTGACAGGAAAGTAGAAGGAATATATTTCTTACCTTATTTTTCATTTCCTTCTTGTTTCTTCAGCTGCTGGTTAATAATGTGTACACAAGTATTCGTGTTAGCTTTTTATATTGAGTTCGTGAAAGCTTCCAAATAGCTGTGCGTTAATGTGCGTATGGAGTGACCAGAAATGATACCGCAATTTAGTCATCATGTTTCCATTTTTAAGGATCTGTTCAGCTGTCTGTGTAGTTTGTTCACACGTACACATGGGTGACAGACCCGCTTTGAGTCTTCGTGAAAGATTGTCTACTCTGCTGTTTACCGTTCAGAGACGGAACATGATTACCTGTTTTGCACTATGAAAATAGTTGTCAGTGTCTCTGTAGTGGGCTTTCTTCTTAACGACCAAGATGTTGGTCCTCTTTTCATTGAAGTTTATAGATTGATTCGTATGCACATTTGTTGCCCCTAATTTGACAACGTGTTTGCTCTCACGTTTCTTGTTATGCCACAATATGTCAGTTTCCACCGCAATATTACTCTTCTGTTGGTATTCAATGCGTTTAGTGTGTGTGTGTGTGTGTGTGTGTGTGTGTGTGTGTGTGTGTTTTTGTTCAATACAGTTGTTTGTCACCGCTGAGGGCTTGTGCAATTGAAAATTCATCACTGTGGAATACAAACTGTTGCCATTGACATTATGCTGATGCTGTAATGTTTAGGGCCTGCAATTCTTCTGAATATTTGTAGCAAAATATCCCAGTTGGTGTGCACGTGGATTAAGGTCTGCGATCTGCTCAGACTGTGTCGGACGATTCCAGTAGGTTGACGACTGCTCTCGGTTGCATAAAATTCAATCCATCCTTTCTCCAATAATCCTCTTCCTCTTTCAACACATGGTTCTCACATTTTTTCCAGTAACTTTTATCAATATTTAATAGCGCGGACTGGATTAGTATCCTGACGTCAGACAATTTGAATATAGTATTGTCAGCTGCCACCTGTCCTTTAATTTTAGCCCACACAAGTTCTATAGGGTTAAAATGAGAATGGTACGGTGGAAGTCTCAAGCACCCATGACGATTGTCTTCTATCAACTTGTCGATTTGATATTTCTTGCTTTTTGGCGTCTGTTTTACAAGGGACAACAATTCTAGCTAGAAATACGTTTCTGGAAATGGTATGTTTTCCATTCGGAGTCATATCTTTATTGCTCCCTTTGTGCTCGATGCTGTAGGTATTTTGTCTTCTTGGGCAACAACATTGATATCATGCATTGTCCATAATGCCACGTGGCCAAAACACGACGGTCTATCTAGGGATGGAAGCACAGTATTCTCGAGCCAATCTCTAAATACATTACCATTCATCTTATTATGATAATCCCTATTGTCTGTATGCTTTGATACGAACACGAGCCCAGCATTCTGTTGTAAGCCATTATGCGTATTACCAGCATGGGCCATGACCAAAAGCTGTCCTATACAACTGGACACATATCGCTTTATCTGTCCTTCCACTGATTGCCATTCCTTATCACTTGTGTGGTGCACATTGATCCACATTTCATCCAAACACACTATGCCATAATTTTCTTTGCGCATTTCCCTTATTTCACGTAGGTATCTGCTTCTCATGGCTCCTAAATGCGGTTGCTCGCAAAGATTATTTCTACCGCCCTTGTACTTTCAAATAGTGAAGATAATGTCCTTATAATTTTCCACAAAGTTGTTTTGGATAGCTCTATGTTATTGTTCTTTCTGAACCAAACCCTAAGTTTTCTTACAGTCACTGTTTCTTTGGCATCCAGCATTTTTATAATGCTGGATAATCCTGGATATAAAATCCAAAATTTTTATAATTTTAGGAGTCTCCGTGGCGAAGTGGTCAAGCCTTTTGACTCGGGCTCCAAAGGTCGTGGGTTCGATTCCGGGCCGCATCCTTCGGTTCACGAGTTAAATTTTTCGGAGACTTCTGTGGGTCGTCGCTAGAGCTGCGGAGTTCGTGCTTTGTGCGATGCTTTCCGCGCTGCGGAAAGAGACCGAGCCATATGGGATAGAACCCGGTGCAATGAAGTCGACCCTGTCGTATATCAAGCGACTTTTTAAAGCATTTTTATAATAGCTCGCCTTATGACATCTTTGTCAAAGCTGTCTACAATAATCTTTCTACCTACCGTTTTGTTATTGCGTGGTGGTTTAATTCCAGATTCTTGCACCCATCGACGAAATTACCGTTTACTCAAACCCAATGCATGCACTGTTCTTTTTTCGGAATTTGTAATAGTATAAAACAGTTTCCTGCGATCAGCTTCTTGACAAAAATATGTGTACAACTTCATAGCGATTCTTTGAAGTGTACAATTTCGCATTAAATCCCATTGAAAAATATTCACACATTTCAATGTTAGCGATAAGTGGTAAGATTTAAAAAAAAAACAACATATTAATCAGGTTTCATGAAATAACCCACATTTTGAGACACCTCTGAACAGTCTTAGTTTGAACAACGCGGGGAGTTGGCATAAGGCCAATCCCTTCAAAACACGTACAATATTCAACATTGAGCGCTGATTGTCTGGCTACGCTGTAATACATTTAAAATTATGAATTTCATCTCAGACCCGTAAATTATATACCGCATATAAACAAACTTTGAAATCTGCTGTAAAATCTCCAGAACAAAAATTTTTTTGTTGGGTGGACATAATGACAAGGTTATATACTAAATCTCATAATTTTCCCTCAGTTGGTTACTGAGATATGGATGTTTATATTGGGGCAAAAGAAAAAAAACAACACTATAGACACACTCGTGTGGGATGTTTTACGCAACAGCCTCCCTTCACCAGATACACTATAAGATTAATACATTTTAATTAAAGTGTTGATTTAAGCCACACGGGCAGAGGTAGATACCAGAAGACACTTCTCCTCCTTATAGTCCATGCCGTGTAGCGTTGGTGAACACGTTGGTGATCACGCCTGTCCACAGCCTTTCTTCTCGTGTGCTGCCAATCATTTCTGTTTCTGATACCCACGTTCTCCCATGCGTGATGCCAAACTGTCCAGCATCTGTTCTCTCGGTATCCCCATGCTCCTATTCCTCTCCAGCCGTCCTGTTGTGACTCCAGCTTTTCTCTTCTCATGACTTGCCCAAAGAATGTGGACTGTCTTCTGATGCGAGTAATCATTTCTTTTTGTGAGTTAACTTCTTTCAAGATATCTTCATTACTTTTTGTATCCGTCCACAGTGTTCTCATGACACTTCTGTAAAACCACATCTCCGCAACACATAATTTCCTCACCTGCCTGATAACTGTCCACGATTCGCGTTCGTACAACATGATTGGCTCAGTATAGCTCTTAATAACTATTTTCCTCAACTCGATTGGCAAAGATAAATTGCAGGGAACATACATCTTCATGTCAGTTGCCGCATTTGCTTGGGATATTCTGCATTTAAATTGCTTAACACATCTTCCATCTATTGTTATTAAAATACTTAAATACATTGACTTGTTTCAGAGTGGTTCCATGCATTTTGATGTTCCATTTGGGTATAGTTGTTCTTTGTGGTAACCATTAGTTTTGTTTTTCCGTTATTCAGACTAAGTCCTCTATTTTGACTTTCCATTGCAATTATATCTATCATTTCTTGTAACCGCGTTTCAATTTCATTAACCAAAAGCATGTCAACAGAATAACACAGGTTGTTTACATGATGCCTTCCAACTGATTATCTTGGCGTGTCTTGTGGATCTCACTATTATTTCGCTGCACAAATTGAAGATGTCGGGTGCTAGAACAAAACACAGTATAACACCTTGTTTATTGTGTGTAAAAGTTTCCAATTTGTTGTATGTTTTTATGGCTGCTCTTCGTTGCCATTATTATTAATTCGCATATCCTTTTACAGGACATCGCTGTCAACAGCAGCATCTTTCAGCTGTCTGTTGATTTCTTGGCAAGATTACGTTCAGTAGTTTGCCATTGCTTTCTGAGCGGCCGGCTCAGTTATCCCGCAAGTCACCAGCGGGGGACGAACCGCTCCCAGTTCTCGCCCGCTACGAGACTCTGCGTGATAAACGGGATTACGGAGAAAGTGGTGTAACCCCTCGGCCAGAGAGACCGGTTTGTTGCCATTACATGCTCTTTATTATTCTCATATCTTTACCTTCAATGTTTAAAATTTCTAACATCCTAATCATTATGTCGCATGTGACCTTATCAAATACTTTATTGTAGTCAATAAAGTACAAATATATATCTCTGTTCATGTCAATCATTCTTTCTGGTAATGTTCTCAAGATATATGACTTTGTTTGTGATTTAACCTTCCACAAATCCACACTGCTCATTTCCTATTTCTGGTTTCATTTTATTTCTTATTCTCCTCAAGATGTTATCCTTCATCATATATCCGTCGCTCTCGCCAGTCTGTTGGGCATTTTTTTCGGCCTCCCAGACTGTGCTAAATAATGTGTGCAGTAAT
Source organism: Cepaea nemoralis (assembly GCA_014155875.1). NCBI lineage: Eukaryota > Metazoa > Mollusca > Gastropoda > Stylommatophora > Helicidae > Cepaea > Cepaea nemoralis. The sequence continues at coordinate 23,671 of JACEFZ010001972.1, read as the reverse complement.
TCAAGCTTGTCGCTTTATAATCTCTTCAACACGAACTTCAGTAGTAAGTCGAACTGATTACTTGAGCCAGCCAAGCTTATCCAAGAGTTTATTTACACCGACTTGTAGAGCAAATCAATTGCCGTGTAAGCTGCCGCACAAATAATGACAGGAAGCTAAATAGACGCCTGTAGCTCTATTCACAAATGAGGTGTTTGCAATCTCAACATTCAGCTAACAGCACGGGCAGTGTCAGCCTCTTCTTCTTTCGTTGGCTTGAAATATGTCAATAACTGCAATGTTGTCTCTTGTATGAATGTAACTGTCTTTTTTAGAATACTTAGCGGTCTATAGCGTTTATTTTCCATTGTCGTCTCTCTAGGCCAGAAGGTTTCCCTAGATATGTTGTAATGTGGGCAGTCTTGGAGTATGTGCTCGGCTGTCTGCGACGCCAATCAACATGTGCACATGGCTGATTCACCAATCTTGAATTTTGTATACATGTGGTTGCGTAATCTATTGTGTCCTGTTCTGAGGCGCAGAATAATGACTTGTTCTGGTCTGTCCATAATTTGGAAGTCATCTTGAGCAGGTTTTGGTGGCTTTCTGACTGATTTGATCATTCTTGCATCTGTCAATAGCACCACAGGTTGTGTACCATGGCTGGTATTTAGTAATTTATCTGTTGCTATCTTGATTGCCTCAATTTCAGCATCATAGTTATGGTAGTACTTTCCTGTTAGTACACTGGCCGTGTCCCTAGTATTATTTGGGTATTCTATGTACACTCCCGCTTTGAACAGCATTTTGTGCTGACCCATCTGTGTAGACTCGGATCCAGAGGTCCTGTGGGTATTCTTCATCAAGGAAGCTGAGAGTGGCTGTTCTACGTTGTATACTGTTCTATTCTTCCTTGTCAAATATTCCTCTCACTTTTGTCTGGATTTGTAGTGACAGTCTATGTTCATCTTTCCATGGAGTTCGCTCTGGAATAGTTGTCAGGGGGATATCAACTGTGGGCAGGTCGGTGGTTTCTCTGCAGAGTCGTTTGGCCTGGTGGATAAAACTACTTCTTTTCAACCGTCCCATACCTAAGATTTCAAATCTGTTCTTCATAGAGTGGCCTGGCAAGTTGAGGAACTTTTCTGCTTGTATTAGCGTTTTCGTATCTCTGCGCTCTCTCAGTGCTTGTGTCCTCCCCATCTTCTCCATCTCTTCTATAGGGGTTGATCTTATCCCTCCTGTAGTGACCCTAAGTGCTTGATTTTGCACCTTGTCCAGCTCTTGCAGTGTGGTTTTTGATGCCGAACACCATGCAGTTGACCCGTATTCCAGGTGTGGTCGTTTGCTCTGTTGATAAACTTTGCTAAGTATTTTCCCACTGGCTCCCCATGTGGTTTCACTTAGTTTTCTTAGGGTTGCTATTTTCCTTCTGGCTTTTGCTACTTCTTTGTTGATGTGCTTTCTCCATGTCAGCCTGCCATCATATATTACTCCACGGTATGTTGGTTCCTTATCTTCTCTAAGGGATATTCCAATCTGGATGATCCCTGCCTTTTGTTTTGGAGAGAGTGTAAATGGAGTGGTGCTGCACTAGTGTTTATACTGACACACCATTTATTCGCCCATGCAACAAATGCATCTACAGCTCTTTGTAGCGATCTGATGGCCACTGATGCATGTTCATTTGTGCTCCATAGAACCAGGTCATCAGCGTACATTGCCGCTTTAATTCCATGCAGTAGATTAGCAATAAGATCATTGATGAAGATTAGAAAAAAGTGTGGGGACAAGACTCCACCCTGGGGAACACCGTGGCGCAGTAGTGCTATTGAGTCCGTCTATCTGGACTCTGGCTCTTCTGTTGTGCAAGTATGCCGTCACCCATTTGTACATTCTTCCATTAACTTTACAGTTTCTCAGTTTTTTCGTCAGACCTTCTTTCCAGACTTTGTCAAAGGCTTTCTTCAGATCTATCCATGCAGCAAGCACCAGCTCCTTCTCTTGGAATGCATCCTCAATTTCTTGAGAGAGGTAGGTTGTCTGATCTTCCGTAGAGTAGCACTGCCTAAAGCCAGCTTGCTGTGGCACAAGGATGTTTTCACTTTCAATGTACCACTGCAGTCTGTGATTGATGATGCGCTCCATTGTTTTGCCGAGGCAGCTGGTGAGACAAATTGGTCTGTAGCTGGAGGCAATGGAACTATCTTTCCCTGATTTTAGGAGGGGTATCATGATTGTTTGTCTCCAGGCTTGTGGAACACTGCCTTAGGTAAAGCTGTTATTGAAGATCTGCAACAGCTTTGCTTTGGTCTCTGTTTTTAGGTTCCTAATCATTTCATTGGAGATATCATCAGCTGCTGGTGACTTTCTCATTTTCAGTTTTGATATGGCTAGCTCCATTTCGCTGATTGTGATACGTGCGTCCAGAACCTCATGTACTGTTTCATTATGTCCTGTATGTTGCTATTTCTCACGACTCTCTTGTTGTTTCACTAATGTCGATATTGTTATCTTGTGCAAATGAGTCCGCAAAATGGTCAGCTGCTTACTTTCCTATTAAGATGTTTCCGTCTTTATGCAGTGCAATTTTTAAGTTTCTCCCTGTGCCCTCAACGTTAAGTTTTTTTATTAGCTTCTATAATTTCCTTGTGTCTCTATCAAAGTTCGGAGACTGTTTTCACCTTCCAGCTTTTCCGTCTAGCCTGCAGCTTAGCCCTGTGAAATTTGGCTTTTGCGCGCTGGTATTTATTGTGGTGCTCTTGCAGCAATCCATTTCAGACGGACGGAGAGCATATACAATGAGTCGCGGTGGCATAAAGGTAGTTGGCTTTCTGCCCAAAATACTGGCCTGAGATGAATCCACAGCAGAGGAGGATGATTTTTTTCCGACCAGATAGCTCTGTGGGTCGATCTAGCCTCGAATAAATTGATAGCGCGCGCGCACACACACAAAAACACACACACACACAGAGAGAGAGAGAGAGAGAGAGAGAGAGAGAGAGAGAGAGAGAGAGAGAGAGAGAGAGAGAGAGAGAGAGAGAGAGAGAGAGAGAGAGAGAGAGAGGTGGTGAATAATATCTAACGTTTCACCACAATGAAGCTGAAAGAAAGCCATTGTTGTATGGCCCGCTGTCGCAGTCAGTTGAATAGCGCGGACAGTGACATATTGTTTCCGGCAAAGCTTTTTCTTGTCTCTGTTAGAATGTTATCTATCAGCGCCTTGTCTGGTCTTCGTTTTTTCTGTTTTTGATACGGAAATAAGGGTTTGGCTGCTATCGAGCTAACAGTGAAGTCAGAAAAAAAAAATAACCGCACACAATGTCTCTAGAACACTCAACTCGATGAATAGAAGAACTGACACGAGCGAACGTTTTAGCTGAAGTCTTTATCCGCAGGGACACCCCCGCCACACCTTCCCCCAGTGAAAAACAGATACATCTGCTTAATTTGTGTTTAATTTTTTTTAAATTCTTCAATCGGCGAACTTCCTAGTCATATGTTCTGTGTTTATTTGTCCTCGGTAAGCTGCAATAATGATAGAATTATAATGTTTGACAACCCAACTGATTGTGACAGATGAGAATACATTGTAGCTTGTGTGTTATTTCACACATTTTCCGCACGCGGACATGTCAGATATAATCTTCCTGTACCCGATGAGCTGGTCACACAGTGTCCGCACGCGGCCATGTCAGATATAATCTTCCTGTACCCGATGAGCTGGTCACGCAATGTCCGCACGCGGACATGTCAGATATAATCTTCCTGTACCCGATGAGCTGGTCACACATTGTCCGCACGCGGACATGTCAGATATAATCTTCATGTACCCGATGAAACTATAGAAATCACAATACTTTAACAGAAAGTAAAGACATGTTAGTCGGATGGAAAGAAAACCATAAACGGGCAATCTCCCGCTGTTTATACTTCACCTCGACACCGCAAGTTGGAACAAGATGAGATGGGATAAAAGGAGGAAAGAATACCGCGAAGAGATGATTTTAGGCACACCATTGGGGTTTTCCATGTTATGTGTGGTGTTAAGTAGTCATGCTTGTAAAAGCCTCATAAAATCATCATGCAGGGGCTAAAGAGGTTGGAATATAAATTACAAGTACAAACATTATTGATCTGGTGTGACATTATTGATCTGGTGTGACATTATTGATCTGGTGTGACATTATTGATCTGGTGTGACATTATTGATCTGATGTGACATTATTGATCTATGACATTGGTATGGTGTGACATTATTGATCTGGTGCGACATTGATCTGGTGTGAAATTATTGATCTGTTGTGACATTATTGATCTGATGTGACATTGATCTGGTGTGAAATTATTGATCTGGTGTGACATTATTGATCTGATGTGACATTATTGATCTGATGTGACATTATTGATCTGATGTGACATTGATCTGGTGTGACATTATTGATCTGGTGTGACATTATTGATCTGGTGTGACATTATTGATCTATGACATTGGTATGGTGTGACATTATTGATCTGATGTGACATTGATCTGATGTGACATTGATCTGGTGTGAAATTATTGATCTGTTGTGACATTATTGATCTGATGTGACATTGATCTGGTGTGAAATTATTGATCTGGTGCAACATTATTGATATGATGTGACATTATTGATCTATGACATTGGTATGGTGTGACATTATTGATCTGGTGTGACATTGATCTGGTGTGAAATTATTGATCTGGTGTGACATTATTGATCTGGTGTGACATTGACCTGGGTGACATTATTGATCTTATGACATTTATATGGTGTGACATTATTGATCTAGTGTGACATTATCGATATAGTGTGACATTATCGATATTGTGTGACATTATTGATCTGTTATGACTTCATGCAACTTTTATTGCATTATGATATTGTGTAACATTAGTAATCTTTTATGACACTATTGATCGCGTATGACGTCTTGTGGGGGAGCGGTAATGTAGTTGATATAGAGCTACACTGATAATGTCATGATCTCGGTCAGACGAGGGTTCGACCCCTAGCTTGGTCGTCTCACTAAGGGCGGAAAGACTGGCCACATAATCCTCCGTGCATGCAGGCCTAAATGTGATGGCGCTATCTCATCACACACCCATAGCAGAACATTGCTTTGGGACACTTTTTGTTAAAATAAATGACTTTGTTGATCATACATTCTTGTGCCGCCGCTTCAGCTTATTGCAACCCACGCTTGATTGGTTTCATCGTGCAATCCGTGTATCTTCCACAGGAAGGTGAGGGGGCAGACCTGCAGGATCACTGGTACCTCGTGGACACACATGGCCAGAAATTCAGACTGCCTAAAACCATGCTGTTCCTCGGCAGCGATGAATGTGATGTCATTGTGGCGGTAAGTAGTACCACCTTCACCTCTGTTCATGGTGTTAAGGACACGTTAGGGTGATGCACTAAGAGACTTGATTCGTTGTTGTCTATGGATATCAGTCAATCAATTATATCTTCTCAGTGAAGGTTGGCTGCAATAGATCTCCAACCCTGTCTGTTTTTATTTCGTTGTAGTCTCATTTGCTGTCTTTGGAATACTACGTGGTGAGGTCCCAATTTCTTCCACAATGGCCAGCCATGTTCACTATCGTGTCCTGAATACGCCTCATCTGTGACACACACTCTGCTGTTTCTCTTTCGAAGCTGTTGATCCATGCAGATCCATCCGCCTTATTCACCGTCCCAGTCTTTTGTGTACTAGGGATGGACATTCCCAGTTTAGTAGGATATTACCCCTACTTCACTCATGTAGTTTAGCCAGTCAGGCAAGACTGGTGGACTTGGTGTGGCCATGCTGTATGGATATCAGTGTTGGACAATGAATATGAAATGTTGGGGCTACTGTAGAGAATGGCGATGTGGCTTTTGAGCCGGATGTTAATAATATCGTGGATAAAGAAGTGTTGACATTTGCAGGAGTTATCAGATCACTCATTAAACGATATGGAAAAGACTAATGAAATGTATGAGGCATATCAACAGAGAAGCTGGAACATAGCACATTAGCCGTATGGGGACAGTACTGGGTAAGGGACAAATATACAAATGGACAGATGGGACTACTAGCAAACACACAATGAAATAAGTAACAACAACATTATTAAAATATTATATGAACAAGATGGTTGGGTAACCACATTCGCCCATATTCGTCCCTGAAGATCATTTATTTGTCACAACCTGTTTTCGGAAACATTAATTTATAACCGACCCCCAAAAGGACCTCTGCTGAAAGCACCATAATGAATTGGGTCCATTTGGGTCGCAGCGCGTGCTCGCACACATACATTCATATAAGGTCGGATTAGGATTGTGTAAGCCCTGAGCATCAGATGATTGATGTTGAGTGCACATTTAAATAAGACGAATATATTATTCAAACAACTGAAATCATTATGACTGACATAGAAACTTTAATAAGGTACCGTTTACTGTTGCTTTTCATTTTTATTGCTATATTCAGTTTGATGTTATCATATATTTTAAATAGTTATTAGGAATTTACTTGAGTAACTACCGATATTCCTATAACAGATACATTTTATTTTAACTTCTTGTTATTTGGTCTGAGCGATCATCATTTCTATTTCATCATAAAATCTGTCATTTCTTGTTCACTACGGCTTGTCGTTGGGGAGCACGGGAAGCGTAGTGGCTAGATACTCGCCTGTTCACCCACAGTCATGGGTTTGGTTCGCAGCTGGGGGTGAACTCGGATGTTTTAAAATTGATCTCGCCGTGAATGAGTGCCAAGAATGTCTTGGGGAAGTAAAGACAGCCCACATGATCCTAACCACGTCACCCAGCGAGTATCCATTGGTCTATACAATGATGGGTCTCGCATCGTATGCCCGATGTGTCTTCAGACGTGTAACAGCATCCTTTACTTACGGACATACACATACTTGTCGTTGGTGCCCGTCCTGGTGTCATATTGATTGTCTGTCTATGATTTTCAGCAAAGTCAGCCTTTCTGAAGTACTCCAGTAACCACAACTTGATTTAGATATTTCCTCACCGAACCGTAGTTCTACTCCCTTTTTTGTGTATATTATCGTGTGGTTTCCCATTATTATTATTCCAGATCCCTACCACCTCATTTAGGACAATAAAGCGGATGTGGTAGTACCTCCCATTGAAATTGGTCAATAATTGCCATAGTTTTGACGATTGTATGGGGTCTCGGGTTGTCGTTTTGAAGAATGACACGTTTCGGTCGACCTTCACGGGGCTCATCCTCCATGGATTCATTACTTTCACGGGCACCAGGGCTGGGTTATATACTGGCCAAGACCTATTCACGCGTCCTCGTCGAGCGTCCTGGGCAACAGGTCCCTTCGGGGTCCTGGCTAAAGTCAGTAGGATCGCCGATTCCTCCGAAGTCGGAGAGTGTCTGCCTGTACGGCGAGGAACCACCAGTCTGCACACCAATAAGCCAGACATGGGACAACGGATACTCACGCAAACCTCAGGTCCTGTATGACATCACACTGATGTTGGACAACAGGATGTCTTCATCCGACATACAGGACTTCGCGTTGGAACTCAAGCCAACGAACACAAGCAAGCAAGCAAGACTTTCACGAAAGCGTTTACGCCATTCAAACACTGATAAACGTGCTACAGTCAGTTCTCGAAACACAAATGTCTGTCGACATTGAATTTCAGCGGGTTTTGAACCTTCTTTCACAACAAATTTCACTACAACACTCATTTCCTGCACTGGAGTCAACTGGTCCGACGCCATTTTGAAAAAAATAAATCGTTGTAAAGGTGCTGATACTTGCCCATTCCATAACCAAGTTTCAGATGTATGCTGTTCACTTTGGAATAGTTACTAAATTTAATCTTCGTCTCTGGGTTATCCTGGCAAAATTCGGATACTTACTGGACGACCCTCTTATATATTTCAGACATGCTGTTTGTATAGGTTTCCCTACGGTATTATACCTAGTGCCAGTGATTGCCGATTGTCTGACAACACTGCATGTGTTGACACTGGAAAGCACGCAAGATAGCAAACTGGACCAGAAGCTACATGCACGGTGGAGAATCATACCAAGTTCCCCAAATGGTAACAAATGTTAGTAATATTAATTTCCGAAAATAACACAGAGGTACCATAAACGGTTGGACGTCTGTGCAAGTACCCATATGTCCCATATAGCTTCTGTTAGATTATCAGGAGACGCCCAATGCCCGTACTGCAGAGTGGTGGAGCTGTGATACCCAGAGGTGGAGCTGTGATACCCAGAGATGGTCTGAGAACATTGTTTTCTTTATCTTGATATATTTGACACATGGCGTGGTCTCTAGGGTCTTCTGATGTCTACATTGTGCATTGTCTCAATAATGTGCCCGTCCTGGTCAAACTGTCTGTGTGTTGCTATATGCTGTCCCTTCAATATGTACGGGCGGGGCACATATTTGTGTTGCACTACTATCGCCACCGGCGCTGTGGCATATGGGCAGTGATCGACATTCACAATTCCCCGACATACCAGGGTCGAGGGTTCAAAATCAGATGCAGACGATTTGGTAGACGACCGCCTTGCCTTGATTTCGATGGTATGAGCGTCTGTCTTCAAAAAGTAGCTGCAAATGACTGAATGTAAAAATGTTATAGTAAATTACAAACAAATGTTGGAGTTGATTGCGATGTCCTGTAAGGACACGTAGCTAACTAACTAGCATATAGTTTGTAAACATTTGAAGATGAGTATCCGCGTCATTCCGTGTTCGTTCGCTTGGTTCTATCCCCTATTGTGGCAGGATTGAGCTTTCCCTCTCGCACTACAGGAGGGGGTCGAGCCAGCTGCATTAAGTGATTGGCCTAAATAAGTTAAGGATAGGAGAGGCTGTGAGAAAATCGCCCAACTGCATCATACAGCAACCGTATTATGATGATGATGATGATGTCTACACTATGTAATCAAACATGTCTGATTTTTAGTTTGGAACTTGTTTGGTATAATGTATCATTTCTGTGTTGATTTGTCCAACGTTGCCAGGGTTAGATAAAGGACAGTATTAAAAGTATTACAGTAGTCACACATGAGCTGAATGACTTAAAATACGCCGGTATATTTGCATTCAAATAGCTTTAGATAATTGCTGTAGAAATAATAAATCGTTCAGGCTGGCTTTGAACGACACGGATTGGCGTGTGATCAGTAAGTAATCACCTGAACTAGGTGTTACACTCGGGCCGGTGAGGTTGGTAAGCACAAAATGTAGGACTGCTGTTCAATGTTTCTAACACAAGTAAAGGGTGGTTTCATTTGGTGATATAGAACATATGGACGAAATGAGCTGATTGGTTGTTCAGTTCCATCATTACGGGAAGCAGTTGATGGTACATAATCACTGAGCGAGTGGGCGGATCTGCTGGCTTCAAGAGCACCAGTAGTTGCAACACTCAGGGTAGACAAGGCAGACGTTCTGAGGACTATGTACAACCGATTGTCAATTTATAGCACAATAACAGATGGAGTAACATGTTTCCAGGATGCTGGTGTTTGCATGTACGTGTGCTTCCAGCTGGGAGGGAATGTATGAGAGAGATCAGTCCGACGTGTCTACCACCAGTGTGTTACTGGAACAGTCGGCATCTAACCACATTTGCTGGGGGAGATGGAGTATTGTGGATTTACCCGGAATGCTGGGATGTGGATTCTTGGGAAACAGGAAACACTGAGTAGTGAGAGCTCACGTATTGTAAGGTGATTAAAATGCCAACCCACATAAATGTCCCCGTTCTTCTCACCTGAAATATCCCAATCATCTAGAACAGTGGTTCCTAACATCGTCTTGACCTCGAAAACGACATCGACAGGCCTAACCATGCCTCACTCCCAACTCATGCAGTCGAGCTTTCTTGACAGACTGATCTGTGTCCTCTATCCGAGTCCTGCATTGGCTATGTCCGCCCGCCCTGCCCATGCTTCATCTTCTTTGTATTGGTGTATTGTGTGCCGTTTGGTTTGTGTGCTAAATTACCTTTTCCTTAGGCATGTCCGGGTGGGTACCTCCAGATGAGTGATGTAATCGTGGAGGAAAGGTATAGCTAGAAGCCGACATTGGCATAACAAAACTGTGGACAGAGTAGCTGGGGGTGGATTGTTTGGGCAAATTATATTTCATCTCATTTACATTTTATTCCGTCATATGTACACTTTAAATGTTGGTGTAATTCTGAACGAAATATATGTATATTAAACTCAACGGCTGAAGTTAGGGGAATAGCATATGTATCTCTTAGGAGGTAGTGGTACTCTCTCTCTCTCTCTCTCTCTCTCTCTCTCTCTCTCTCTCTCTCTCTCTCTCTCTCTCTCTCTCTCTCTCTCTCTCTCTCTTCTCTCTCTCTCTCGCTCGCACACACATACACACACACATACACACACACACATACACACACAGAGATAAGGATAATTAGTAGAAGGGTTGATAATTTCGTGACTGGGCCAAACCACGTCTTAGAACTGGACAGGGACTTGATTGACGATAATTTATTCACCTTGTAGCTCGGAGGACAACAAACCTTCCTGAAATGTATGACTGGGTCAAGCGAGCTTTATAGCCAGAGACTGTTGATCACTCCTTGCTGTACACGCACTACGATTCATACATCATGGTGGAAGTGATGGAGTTGGGACTAGTGATACCTTGGTTACATCTTGGTAGACTTGAAACACTCATTCCAGATGTCTTTAGGATATGTCCTCGCGGGGTGTGGCGAAACCGTCGTTATGGAGAATGTCTTTGACTCTGAATACTCTTAACAGTTAACGGGCATGGTGTGCAACTCTACCAGGGTGGGCGCCATGTTTAACCATCACCGTTTGTCAATCGATTATTGTGAAATTTATAATGGAATATGGAGAACGAGGCCGGTCCCTGTGGCTAAGGCCTTACGCACGCGATTCGTAAGCCCGCTTACCCGAATTCGAAACAGAGCTGGACCGATTTGGCAGCAGACCGCGTCGCGCTGGGTTTTAACGTGTTGGTATGGGAGCGGTCGTTCAGAAAGCAATGGTAAACCACTGATTGTAAACTTGCCAAGACATCAACAACAGCAGTAAAATGCTGGTGTCAACAGCGGTGTTCTGTAAATAGGATATGCAAAACAAAATGGAGAACGAGAGATTAAGGGATTACCACCACGTTATTAAATATAGGCCAAGTATTCCATCATTATGCCGAATAAATGAGCCAAGATCTAACACACTAACTCCATTGGGTCAGTGGAAAATTCCAAATAAGATTATGGTCGTGAATCTATCAAAGGACGCCTAGAAATATGTACTTAATGTATTCACCCGCGTATACTCAGCATTGAATCCTACCACACTTGTCATTATCGATAAAGGTTAAACGTATTGATTTTGGTTCGTCCAAGCAGTCGCTGAAAGCTTAGCACAAAGGTACATTTCCTTCACTACTTGTCGTTTCCTGTAAACAGACCTCAGTGTGTTCGGAATCAGGACTTCAAATATAGTGAGGCCTATAATATATATGTGTGTTGTTAGATGTTGATTTCTCTTTCGTGGTTTTTGAATTCACTGACTTGTGAGTTACCTATGGGAAACTGCCTTCCTGGGTAAGATTACTATTGGTTGCTGCATTGATTGCTTGTTTTCCGCCCCTATCGCCTAGTTTTCTTCAATCTTATATGATATGAAGAATATGGGGATCGGTTATAACTTTGCCTCGATCGCGGTAGGCAAGCAGCACACTCATTTCAATCATGCGCTTTGGGTCTCCAAGCGGGAGCGCAAAGCTTCAGTGCTGTCAGTCTAACGTCGTAGTGAGGATCTGCTGTGTCTGTCTGTCAGACTCATCAAAGCTTGCAAGTTATATTATCCTGGACAGGCTTCATTACAGCAAACGATGTATTAACTGGGTATGCTCATGTAATGAGTTTAACCTAGGAATCGTCACGTCACGTCCAGCACACGACTGCCTAGCCTCACTTTCAGCTAAGTATCTTTTGCCACATACATGCCTCTGGGTATCTAATGTAAACTTCTTGGGACGTTCGGTGTCATTGTTCTAATTTGAAGATACTTGCACGCACAGCAAGGTTTTCTTATAGTGCCGACCCTTCGTTTACTAGATTTGAACCCATTTATCATTTAGTAGGAATCTCGACATTTGAACGGATTTTCCTTTCAGTATGGATCGTACTCGATAAACAAAAATCATTCCCGTCTAATTCTTGTTTTTATTTGAGATGTATCTGTTAGTTTATCCCCATGAAGAAAATTCTCTCTCTCTCTCTCTCTCTCTCTCTCTCTCTCTCTCTCTCTCTCTCTCTCTCTCTCTCTCTCTCTCTCTCTCTCTCTCTCTCTCTCTCTCTCTCTCTCTCTCTCTCTCTCTCTCTCTCTCTCTCTCTCTCTCTCCCTCCCTCCCCCCCCCCTCCCTCCTTTCTTTCCACCATGAAGAACTCTGCATTTCATAACTTTATATATTGCCCGCATTATGTTGGTGATTTTCTGTCGGATTCCGTAGGACCTTATCAGCTTCCAAAAAGATTAGACCTTTTCAATGTCTACAAATCCAATATAGAGTGATATTTCAGTTCAGTGCTTTGCTGTGTTATGTTTGATAGGGCTATATGGTGAGTACAAGATATGTTTGATCGGAAGCCTACCCGTTTATCCCTTAGTTGTTTTTCAATGGCATCTCTGAATTTCACCAGAATGAACACTCTTACTTTTTCTAGTGAACTGACAATGATATTATTCTTCTATAATGTTCACACTTCTGCAGGTTCCATTTCTTTAGTTGCGTCACCAGACGTCCTGCTCAGTTTGCTGGTATTTCTTCATGTTCCCATACTACGCTAAACAATTTGTGGAGTTATTCAGATGAGTGTTTTTGTAAGATTTTGTTGGGATGCCATCTCGAACCAGCAGTGTTCCTATCCTTCTAAAGTCTGATGCCTTTTCTAATTTCTTCTCTAGATGGCTTCTCGCTCTTTATATAGTCCCATTCTGCAGGCTGGCTATCTGGAGGGTCATTTACGACTGGTCTATTAGAATGTTCCCAAAGTGTTCAGTCCATCTGTTCATTTGATCTTTAGTGTTAGTTGATAAACACTTTCCCATTCCTAATGTTGGTTAGTCGACTTGGTTGATTATATTTGCCTACTAGTTTCCTTGTCGTGCTGTAGAGATCTCTGAGGGTTCCTTTCATTGCAATTACTTCTGTCTCTCAAGATAGACCATTTAAATATTTTCTTTTATTCGCTTTTTAATATCTTTATTAGAATCAGTGTAAATTGCATGGGCTTTGACTTAAGTAGCTCTGGTTATACCATGAATCCTCATAAATGCAGCTTGGTGAGTTCCCGTAAACACATTGTTTGGAAATGATCGTGGTCTATACCAGGACATGTCATGGGAAGTAAAGGCTGCCGGCGTTATACCGACCACATCAACCATCAAGTGCCGATTGGCCGATACAAATGTGGCTCTAGAACCAGATGTCCAATTCTCATTAAATGGTCTCTTTACTTATTAAAGCAACACATCATATATTCATTGGATACAGCACACACTTTTCTCTCTGTCTATCGATCAGTTGGCACTTTAGATGAATAAATGCATGACCACAAGCAGTTCGGGATCCAGTCTGGGAAACCGTTATGGTTGAAGTACGCTCCGTTCAGAGATTACTGAAGTTTTCTGAGATTACTGAAGTTTTCGGCTGTTACTGGAGTTTTTAGAGATTGCCGAAGTTCTGTAGTCTACATATCCGAGTAAACTGAAAGTTCCACGCAGAACGCCATTTCTGTATATGTTGTTGTTTTTATTGTTAGAACTTAGTTGTTTCAAGTTGATCACACTTATTTAAGGGCCTGGTGATGTCTTGGTTTCGTCCTGTTAGACTAGCTATGCGACCATTTCAAGCATGGTTTCAGTTCTCCACACGCTGTACGCCAGACGTTCGTACTGATTGTCTACAAACATCACCAACTCTTGCAATCTCATAGCCTGCAACATCACGAGCAATTGATGTGAGCCTCATATACTCGTAGCCTGCAACTTCTTCGGTCTTCGGCATATTTCTCTACAGCGGAGATGTTGATCGTTAACCAGATTGCTGTCTGTATCAAGGATGTCTAGCAGGGAGGTGAAGAGAGGTTCTGGTCAGCGCAATAGCTGCTCTGCATTCCACCCAAGAACATAAACGTTGCTCAATATTTTTCAATAATCTTTTGGAAACGGCAATTATGTTCTTTATCTCTTGTATTTTCTGGCATTTATGTTCTTTATCTCCTGTATTTTCTGAAAATTATGTTCTTTATCTCCGTGTTGTTGTGTTAAATATTATATTGTATTTTCTTCAGAATAAAAGCTTCTTGATCTATCTGAATTTCTTGCGATACCTTAGCCCGAAAAGTTCGCCACCTGAGGTTGCTTTTGGCATGCCAAGAGATGAATATTCTGTTAACGTGACTGAACATGCTACTGGAAACGTGTGGGAAGTGGAATATCGAACGTACTGGAATATTCTAGTAGCTTCTAGAATTGCTACTCAAATTGAAACAGAATAGTTCGTTTGTATGTAATGAAAATCAATAACTATGGGATTGTTTGCAGTCTCCTAGGTGTATTGATTTTTGTGATCGTTCTCTGTATAAGTCTGTTAGCCTGGGCAGTTTCTTGTTGCCTCCAAGTTCGCCTGTTTCATTTGTTTGAAGTTGCTCTACAGTGCTGCCTGCTGTTCTCAGTTTGTGAGTTAAAGTCTAACAGTCTACAGATTTCTAATGAAGGGTGGAAGTAAGCTCGTGGACACGGCGAAACAAAGGTACATACTTTTTTGCAGAAAGTTACTTTTGGCTTCAGATAGTATATTGCTGGCAGTCTTTGCATTGAGTGAACCATTTTAAATCATCTTAGCTGTAGGTTTTGTATTTTCACTGATTATAAAAATAATCTCTGTTCTGCATGCTCTTTTATTAGAATTTTCTATTCTGAGCTATTAACTACATTCTTGCAGTATAAGTGCGAACTTGACGACAGCCAACACACCACAGAACCATTTGAATTTGTTCTGGTATTAGAACTATTTTGGTCACCTGAAACGTCATGAGAGGTATATGCCTGGGAAGAGAGGAAGAGGAAGGCCAAAGAGAAGATTGGTGCAAGATGTGGCGGATGATCTCCAGATGGGTGTATCGGATGCGGGACATCTTGCTTATGGTAGAGAAGTTTTCAGGAAGTTGTTATGAGAACGAGATTCTGCAAAGGACATGCTACTGAAGGAATGAATGAATTAGAGCTGTGGAGTTTGGTGCACGTTTGCTGATAAGAGTAGGGTGGAGTTTTCGATCATGAACCAAATATGTTGATTTCGTGTTTGCGTAGTAAACCCTTGATGAAATCTGCACATCGGATTCCCAGTCTTGCTCTAGCTCCATAGCCGGTGCTTCTTGAGTTGTAGGCACCACGTTCTGACTGATTGGGCGTCATTCTCACGAGATTTCTGAATCATGTTATTTATGGCCTCTGTACAATCGGTGCATCTGACTGGCTCTGTGTTAGCCAAGTTGGCATCTTTTCTCAAACGTTTCATGTGAGGAGTTTCCTGCTGTGTGACTTAGTACATTAGAGATCGTACAACATGTCTTGTGGATATTTCTTTACATCGTTGTGGTTATGTTTGTCAACCAATCACACCCTTGACATTGTTTGTAGATGTATATTAACATATGTTATAGTTCATGCAACCTAGGTGGGCGCCACTTACTACACAATCTTGTCGAGTGCTTTGGGAAACGGATGCCACCAACAGTTTGCCTGTTAATACAGTGATGGTCAAATTGGCAGTTCTCTTCTTTTCCCATCCTCCCTCTCCCCACACTACTGGTGCCTGTCTTGGAACAGTTTCATGGAATACCGTGGATCAAGAAGGTGACAAATACTGGAATGTTACAAGATCTGGCCATGGAAGAAAACTGGTTTTTAAACAGCATCATGATTGGGCAACTGAAATGTGTTGGCCATAAGAAACGTCACAGCGGTTTATAAAAGAACAGTAACGGAAAACACGGTTGCTGGAAGGCAGAACATGTAAGACACATTAGGCAAGACAATGCATGAGACAGGGGAACCGGCCAAGAAGGAAAAATATTTCCGGCGGGTTGTGCCATTCTGTGTGGGACTTTCTGGGCGGTGATGATTAAATATAATTGACGCCGTTTAGTTTTACGCTTTTTTTGGGGGGGGGGGGGGGGGGGGGGGCGTTTAGCCGTACGTTTTGTAGTTTCGTCCGAGAGGAATATAATAGATTTCGTCCCGTAGTCGGCCGCGATTTTTTATTTACCAGGAGCAGCTGGACCGGGGAGTAGAGTACTAGTCAGTGAATTCTGGAGACGGGGCTTCTCAATCCCGACAAGGCATCTGAAAGAGCTAACATTAAAAGCGTACCTGCATGACGTAATTAAGAGCAGATTGCCCCCCCCCCCCCCCACCCCCCAGAATGTTCAGACAGGGAACATCATTGGAACTTCAACGCAGTGATGAGTGATGTTTGTGACGTTGTGTGCAGAAATGTTGGTTTCTGTACGCTGCTTTGTTGATGTGTGGCTGTGGTAGGACGGTGAGCCTTCTCATATATATGAACTACGTGCACTCGGGGGATCGGCAGGGGTTCTGGAAGAATCTCAAAACTGAGAGGGAAGACCAGGAGAACTTGTAATCAGATAGCGGTGGGAACGATTAGTAGTATGACTCATCGCTGGCTGTTGAACGAGGGGACGGAGCACGCATGGGAATGTCCCGAGTGCAGTGATGTCAGTTCTTAACTCAACTCAACTCGGCAAATTAAGTGTACTGCATATAGCAGATGGAAATGACAGAAATGGATTTACGATATAGAATTATATCTGACATATAGGATAATGGGACGTAATCACCGAGGTTAGATAACAATGGGGACATTGTTCTTTACACAAGTCTTGGAAATAGTGATGGTTGAGGAAGACTTTCGGTGATATCTTGGCGTGTCTAGGAAGACTTTCGGTGATATCTTGGCTGGTCTAGGAAGACTTTCGGTGATAACTTGGCTGGTCTAGGAAGCCTTTCGGTGATATCTTGGCGGGTCTATGAAGACTTTCGGTTGTGTCTTGCTCGGGTCTAGGAAGACTTTTGATGATATCTTGGCTGGTCTAGGAAGACTTTTGATGATATCTTGGCTGGTCTAGGAAGACTTTCGGTGATATCTTCGCTGTTCTAGGAAGACTTTTTGTTATATCTTGCACGGGTCCACGAAGACTTTCGGTAATATCTTGGCGGGTCTAGGAAGACTTTCGGTGATAACTTGGCTGGTCTAGGAAGCCTTTCGGTGATATCTTGGCGGGTCTAGGAAGACTTTCGGTGATATTTTCGCTGTTCTAGGAAGACTTTTTGTTATATCTTGCTCGGGTCCACGAAGACTTTCGGTAATATCTTGGCGGGTCTAGGAAGACTTTCGGTGATAACTTGGCTGGTCTAGAAAAACTTTCGGTGATATCTTGGCGGGTCTAAGAAGACATTCGGTGATATCTTGGCGGGTCTAGGAAGACTTTCGGTGATATCTTGCGCGGGTCCAGGCAGACTTTCGGTGATATATTGCACGGGTCTAGGAAGACTTTCTGTGCAGTTCGAGGAAGATGTAATGTCACGTGACAGACCAAGAGACTTTATGTAATGTCACGTGATAGATCAAGGAAGATTATACTAGTATGAGGTTTCTGTCACGCGTGTTAAGGAAGAATACGCTACTGTCGCGAGATTTCTCTCACACATGCTGAGGAACAATACGCTACTGTCGAGAAATTTATCTCTCACATGTTAAGGAAGAATACGCTACTGTCGCGAAATTTCTCTCGCACATGTTGAGGAAGAATACGCTACTGTCGCGAAATTTCTCTCACACAATTTGAGGAAGAAACGCTACTGTCGAAAAAATTTTCTCACACATGTTGAGGAAGAAAACACTACTGTCGCGAGGTTTCTCTTACACATGTTGAGGAAGAAAACGCTACTGCCGGGAGGTTTTTCTCACACATGTAGGGGAAGAATACGCTACTTTCGCGAGGTTTATCTTACACATTTTGAGGAAGAATACGCTACTGTCGCGAGGTTTCTCTTACACATATTGGTGAAGAATACGCTACTTTCGCAAAGTTTCTCTCGCATATGCTGAGGAAGAATACTGATTGTCAACGAGATTTCTGTCACACGCGTTGAGGAAAAATACGCCACTGTCTCGAGGTTTCTGCCACACATGTTGAGGAAGAAAACGATACTGTCGCGAGGTTTCTGCCACACATGTTGAGGAAGAATACGCTACTGTTGCGAGGTTTCTGTCACACGTGTTGAGGAAGAATACGCTACTGTCGCGAGGTTTCACTTACACATGTTGAGGAAGAATACGCTATTGTCGCGAAGTTTCTCTTACACATGTTGAGGAAGAATACGCTACTGTCGCGAGGTTTCTGTCACACGTGTTGAGGAAGAATACGCTACTGTCGCGAGGTTTCACTTACACACGTTGAGAAAGAATACGCTACTGTCGCGAGGTTTCTGTCACACATGTTGAAGAAACATACGCCACGAGATTTCTCTCGCACACATTTGGAAGATTTCTGTAATTTCATGAGATCTCTGACAAGCAGGTTGTGGAAAACCTTCTTTAATGTCACATGACAGGTCGAGGGCGACTTTCTGTGACGTGTTGTGACAGGTTGAGGAGGACTTTCTGTAAAGTCTCGGACGTCTGTCACACATATTGAGAAGATTCGTGTCATCAGGTGTCTGGTATATATACAGAAAACAATTACCTTATGTAATGCCATAAGGTTTATGTCATGTAGAGGAAAGAATTATAGTAATGTCATAAGATTTCTGGTCATGAGGCTCTGTCACTGAAGTTGCGAAAGATTACTGTAATGTCACGAGGCTCTGTCGCTCAAGTGGAGGAACATTACTGTAATGTCATAATGCCCTGCATCTCAAGTTGGGGAATATTACTGTTATGTCACGAGGCTCTGTCACTTTAGTGGGGGAAGATTACTGTAATGTCATGAGGCTCTGTCACTCAAGCGGAGGAAGATTACTGTAATGTCATGATACTCTATCACTTTAGTGGAAGAAGATTACTGTAATGTCATGAGGCTCTGTTACCCAAGTGGAGGAAGATTACTGTAAAGGCATGAGGCTCTGTCACTCAAGTGATGGAAGATTACTATAATGTCATGAGGCTCTGTCACTTTAGTGGAAGAAGATTACTGTAATGTCATGAGGCTCTGTCACTTTAGTGGAATAAGATTACTGTAATGCCATGAGGCTCAGTCACTTTAGTGGAAGAAGATTACAGTAATGTCATGAGGCTCTGTCACCCAAGTGGAGGAAGATTACTTTAATGTCACGAGGCTCTGTCACTCAAGTGGAGAAAGATTACTGTAATGTTATGAGGCTCTGTCACGCCGAAGGCTTTAGGGTGTGTTACCGCTAATGAATACTTGGTTACATACAGTTATCGACGCATGACGATCTTTGCAAATACCACGAGATAAATAAAAGGAACATTGCTGCAACTTCAGTCATGCGCTAACTATTTAGCCACGATCGCACTTCAAGTACGTTACTTCTTAGTTGCCAGGAGTAAACAGAATAACGTGTGTCATTCCTTGTAACTGTTGCTTCGTGACAGTCACAGTAGTTGCTGATTCTGGTCGGATATTGTGTCTTCTGTACAGGTCTGTGATCCACGTGTTGTCACATGATCTTATATTGTAGACAAACATATAGATCTAGTGTAAACTTTCCAACTGAGCTCGCATGGAGATACCCTGACTTAATATAGAGTTGGACATCATAAGTCATCAGTGGATCGTTAAAATTGGCGTTAGAATGTGAGGTAAGAATCGCATTGTTTTGACGTGTCTGACTGCCAGAAGCTAGCTGACATTTGTGATTTCCTCCACATCATTTGTCATGGGCATTAGTATTGTTATACGCTGTCCCGTTTTGTCAAACCCGCGAGCCCGTCTTCTCTTCGGACTGGGATATCCCACCATTAGTCAGTCAGCATTAATGTCATGGCAAGTACTGTGTATGGGGTGTGACAAGTGTGGCACCACATCTAACACTGACATTGCATCATCATCACTATCGTCATCATCGTTCTTTTTAGAACGTCGTTCTCATTATAGCCTGCCGTCAAGACTCTCGATACTTGGTGAACTCCTCTGCCTCACGCGCCAGCACCTCTGCCTCACGCGCCAGCACCTATGCCTCACGGGCCAGCTCCTCTGCCTCACTGGCCAGCTCCTCTGCCTCATGCCACCCAATGTATCCTTATTTCCCGATGTCACCGTAGTGTTGTGGGCCCTTGCCTCTTCTTCCACGGACCACGCCTCCGTTACTCTTCCTTCGAAACCAGTGGGACGCTTGATGTGGCCATAGTATTTTAGTTTCCATGACATGTTCATGAGGTTTAGACTTTCTATTATTCTACTCAGTTAGTTAAACTCTCGCGTGTAGTTTGATTGCCAAAGAACATTGTGATGCGTGTTGGTGCGTGCGTGCGCGCGCGCGTCCTGCTGAGTTCTAGAAACTTGTTTGGTGGGCTGACAGTCAAGGGAAATTCCCCAATCTTGGCATGAATTTCCCACAGTTGGTGTCTTGTGATCGGGTATACAACTTTGTTATTGAAAGACTCAGACGTGTTCATAGACACAAGTGACTTGAACTTCTTTTCTTGCAATACTGAGTCCCACATCTCGGCAGCAATCCTTTCTGCTGGAGGCCGTGTTTGGTGAACTTATGTCAGACCACCAACTTTAGCAACAACCCTACCCAGCCAGGCTACTGCTGTGTGTTTGCGTGCGCTCATCTGTGTTTGTGTTTGTGTGTGTGTGTGTGTGTGTGTGTTGTATCTGCGCGCGCTCGTGTGTGCATATATATATATATATTATATATATATATATATATATATATATATATATATTATATATATATATATATATATATATGGGGGGGGGGTGGTGGTGGGCGTGCGTGTGTACAGTAGTTGCAGTTGCAGCAACAGAGGTAATGTAGTGGTGTGAAATAAGAGGACATAATGAAAGTAATGAAAGTCGGTCACGTGATGAGAAGAGAGGAATTGGAGAACACCGTAACAACTGGAAAGATCGAGGGGAAGAGAGGCAGAGGCAGACCAAGAGAAGTGATGCTGGATGGATTGAGACGGTGGCATGGAGGAATATCAGCAGCAGAGTTGATCCAGAAAACCAAAGACCGAGATCTGTGGAGAGCCATGAACGCCTACGCCAGCCGGCACGGCACTTGATGATGATGATGATGAATGAAAGTAATATTAACTCCCAGGATAGTTTGTGTGTGTGTGTGTGTGTAAAGTGTAGAAGTGGCAGTGTATTAGACCCACAGAGGGTCCGGGGAGGGGGGGGGGAAAGACGGCAAGCGCAGACACGGAGTGGAGCTAGCTTGAGAAGTCAGCCCGAGACACGTTGTTTATCCTGTGAAGAGAACCGGGTGGCGTGTCAGACAATCTGATACTCAAGTATGGATGACAACATGTGACAGACGACAGCTGGCAGCACATGACTTCCCCTAACACGTTTCTGTCACCCCTTTAACCCTAAATGAATGTGTTCACTCCAGTGATACCACACAAGCACACACGGTCACTGGAAGCAATTACTGTGACCCTAGTTTGGACAGTTAGCCAGGGACATTCATTTGCAACTTTCAGATCAGCATGTGACACGGATAAGTGTTTGCGGGTGGGGGGGGGGGGGGGGGGGGGGAGCGAATAAATCAGAATCGTCAAGAAGTGAGGCTGAAGTCTAATGCTGAAGACAGAGTAGTTTATCCAGGCAACAAAATTGTAGATACAAACTGATTCCAAGCGAACGACCAGAAGAGGATGAAGATAAGAACATGGAGGAGGATGAGAATAATAAGATAGAGTAGAAGGATTATGATCAAAGGAATTGAAATGATTGGGTACATGTTTGTTGGATTATTGGGTAATGTTTCTCAGATGTTTCTAGAATCGGTCCACTAGACTATCTCTGTCCAGTATACCTACAATCACACCTCTTGTGAATAACTGTGTTTATGAGATTGCAAGATGTTCAGGAACATGAAGATGGAGAAATATGACAGACGGTGTGTGGACAGTACTAGACAACTACTTGTTCGTTGATATATGAGCAACCCAGAAATGAGACAACAGTTGGAATTAAACAGATGGACAACCTGGTCTCTGATATGTTACATGCGCGCGCGCACACGCGCGCGCGCATATGTGTACGGGCCAGGGTGCATGTTCACAGTTGGTTTCCATTCACTTAACAAGCTGAATGCATGTATAGGTATTGCTTAACAGTTACTGACCAGACGGGAAATAAATCAATATAGAAGGCTGCAACAGATTGGTTAAAATGTGAGTTATAGGCGCACTAGATTGGAACATGGTCAGAACGCAACTGGGCTAAACTCGAAGATTTGGCGTAAATTGTTCGATCCCAGATCATAACCTTTTGGTTTCAGGCCGAAAACCGACACCTATTAGTCAACCGTTTAAGCAATACGCATGGTTTTGTGTGTGTGTGTGTGTGTGTGTGTGTGTGTGTGTGTGTGTGTGTGCGTGCGTGCGCGCGCGCGCGTGGTTTTATCTTTATTTTTTCTCCACTATAGAGAGAAATGGGGAAGCTAGAAAGTTGGTTTTCTCTCTCTCTCTCTCTCTCTCTCTCTCTCTCTCTCTCTCTCTCTCTCTCTCTCTCTCTCTCTCTCTCTCTCTCTCTCTCTCCCCCCCCCCCCCTCCTTTTTTTTTTCTCTCGTGAGTATTGTTAACATGACTAATACACTGACATTTGTTAATTGGCACTGAAAGAAGTGGATTTTAAATAAACGCCCGTCATCTCACTGAAGGAATATTGCCCAGCATTGAAGGCCAAGTGTTCAGTTTTGGTGTTTAGCTGTCTGTTTAGTGTATCCTCTGTCTGTGATTCTTGTTATAAATCCTAAGCAGTACTTATATTTGTATGGATATTTGACCTTTGACACCTGGTGGTGTGGCGGCTATTGCCGTGGCTTAACCAACACACTGGCCTGGGTTCAACCTTCCTCATCTCTTGGCGCAACCCTTCCTCATGACAAAGATAATGGACATATTTTTTATGTTATGGAAATTTGATGGGAGGAAATACACTGACCAACTGTTTAACCCAGTCATTATTTCATGATTAATGATCCGGTGTATTTCAGGATGTTTACCCATGCTGATTTATTTTATGGATTGGCTTTGTTTTTACATACGGAATTGATGGCTTCTGTGACTCCCCAGAGCTCACCACTCTTGTATGGAGCGTTGATAGACAAGAACATCACATCGATGTGTCGTTTTGCACACCAGAAGCAGCAAACTTCTGGAGTAGGACATTAACTGGCCGGAGAATTTTTGTAGCCATTGAAATAACATGAGCAGTAATTGTGGAATAATATAACTTATGGGTGTCAATGGGAAAGCAATATAAGTCAGCAGACACACCAATGCACAGATCATTGTGTGGGAACAGAATTGAACATCTGTAATGCTTGCTGCATTGTGAACATGTTTTCTGATAAAAC
>JACEFZ010001971.1:45000-103442 GCA_014155875.1 Cepaea nemoralis | reverse complement strand
CCAGCACCAGATCATAGTTTATCTTGTACTAAACCTGCTCTGAACGCAGTCAGCAAGCCAGTGGGATTTAGACTCAGAATAGGAAACAGTCTGGGCATAATTGAGCCTCTTTTCACAGCTTCAGACATAGTGATTGTACAGCACTCTTCTGGAAACGAAAGATAGAGGGCGTCAGATATCTACATCAGCGCTGGCAGAGAGTAGCCATCTTGGGACTGGTTAAAAGTTGGTTTCTATCTTCTAATAGAAGAATAAATATATATATTCGTGCCGGAACTTACACACACACACTCTCATACTTAAAGCTTTACCTGACTCAGAAACAAACAAACTAAGGCATAATTTCGTCTGAAGCTTTCCTTCTGAATCAGGATGAGGGACATACAGAGACCTAAACCACATCTGGAGGCTTTGCCGGTCGCTCTGCAAGTGCCGAATTTTAGCGTCGCTGGCCCCAAATATTTCGCGGGCGACGCGATTATTCTAGGTTAACCAATAGACAGAACGGGCCTAGATCACATGATCTGTCCATCATTGGGTGTCACAGCTATTAATACTCTTGACGCCACATTCCTAGCATCCCAATTCTCTCTAGTGCAAACCCTTAGTGAGAAGTGTGTTTTGAAATTGTGATGTGCAGCAGTGAACAAGACGGAGTGCGCAATCATGCGACAGTGTCTGTTGTTATTACCGTGTTATCGACCACCATTTCGAAATACTTGTTCAATGAAAAAACTTCTTTCTTGCATTAATAACACCATTCTGTTTGGAGTGCAAAGAATTTCTCTAGCAGATGACAGCCATTCGATGCATGTTGCTTCACGATGGACTGTGGAGCACATTGTTTTGATGACGTCATGTATTTCATTTTTAAAATTTGTTCTACACTCAAAGTGTAGTGAGACTTTACAAACACCCTGTAGAAAATAATATTTATTAGAGGAAGTATAGGGTGTGTTTTTAGTGACTTCGCAGTGTTTGAAAATATTGCCGGTCCAAGTTTTGTATTTACCTATTATGTTGCATGAACTTTACAGAGGGTGAATAGAAAACTTGGACCGGCAACATTTTCAAACACTGCACAGTCATTAAAAATACACCCTAAACATCTCAAGAAAGGGAGATTACCAGGTTGTGACGAAGAACCAATGGAAATTTATTAAAAAAAAAAAAAAAAATAAGAGTTTATAAGACAAGAAGGTCGACTTCATTGCATCAGGTGTTATCCCAGATGGCTCGGTTCCATATCGCCTGCCGAAAGCGTCGCACAAAACACGAACTCCAAACGACGACCCTCAGGGGTCCCTGAGAAAATTTCACTTGTGAACCGAACGACAGGGCCCTGAATCGAACCACGTCCTTCGGAATGCAAGGAAGGAGACGTAAATACTTCGCCACGGAGACGCACCCATTCTCCCCCCCCCCCCTCAATCTCTACTCCCATGGAAATATGGAAATATGACACATCATCATCATCGTCATCAAGTGCCCTGTCAGCTGGCGTAGGCGTTCATGGCTCTCCACAGATCTCGGTCTTTGGTGCTTTGGATCAACTCTGCTGACGATATTCCTCCATGCCACCGTCTCAATGCATTCAGCATAATTTCTTTTGGTCCGCCTCTGCTTATCTTCCCCTCGATCTTTCCAGTTGTCACGATGCTCTCCAATGCCTCTCTTCTCATCACATGATCGAAGAAAGCTGTTTGTCTCTTTCTTATTGTTGTATATAATGTTTATAATGTTCTAATTTCATTAGCCTGTTTCAGGTAGTCATTGTTAGTTCCTCTGGCAACACGCAAGAGGAAAAACCAACGTGAGTATTTATCATGCACAGTGTGCGAAGACCAGGAGCAGCCCTACTGGCGTAAAGCATGGAAGACTCATGGGCTTTTACTGTGCAGGGCGGAGGGAGAATTGTGAAGGAGGACTCTGGTGCTTTTGCTGAGACCACAAGTAGCCTGACTATGGAAGTCATGGCAGTAAGTAAAGCAATAACATGGCTCGAGACACAGACATTCACTAGGGCATGTTTCCTTAGCGACTCAATGAGCATGCTCAAGAGGATAGAGATGGGGTGGATCCGAAGAGAGTGGTTGCTGTCTCTGGAGCGGTCTCGGCTGGCAAAGATTAGTTTCATCTCAGTGCCAGGGCATGCGGGAGTACACGGAAATGAGCGGGCTGACAAGCTCGCAGGTGAGGCTACTGTGGAGGGTGGACGCGCCATGGACCAGGCTGACATTCTGAATGCTCTACGAGAAGTAAGACTGTTGCAAGAACCAAGTGGTGACTGTGAATCTACAACCATGGCCAGACTGCGAGAACTACAAATTAAAAGAGGGGTGGCCAAACAAGAACACTTCGCAGGAAGCCAAAGAAGATTGATAAACCAACACAGAACTGATGTCGTTAGCCGCTACACGCTGCGGGATTTGCTGAGGAGGGGATCCGAGCACTTATGGACTGAATGGTTCGATGTGCAATGAGGATGATCTGTCGACTAACTAACCAACCAACCAACCAACCAACCAACCAACCAACCAACCAACCAGCCAACCAACCAACCAACCAACCAACCAACCAACCAGCCAGCCAGCCAGCCAACCAGACCAACCAACCAACCAACCAACCAACTAACTAACTAACTAACTAACTAACTAACTATCCAAACAACAAACTAACTAACTAACTAACTATCCAACTAACTAACTAACTAACTAACTAACTAACTAACTAACTAACTATTTTACAAATTTAAGACCATGTGCTGTTGTCCATTCGGCCTTGCTGGCCTCCGATATGGGGGATATTCTGCACGCGCTTGCTGTCTGGTGATGAACATTGTATTCCCTGACATGTTCCCTGACTCAGTGCGGAAGTAGGTTGTTTATTCCCCTATGAAATGTTTATTAGACTCAATACGGTAGCAGGTTGTTTATTCCCATATGACATGTTTATTAGACTCAGTAAGGTAGCAGGCTGTTTATTCCCCTATGATATGTTTATTAGACTCAGTAAGGTAGCAGGCTGTTTATTCCCCTATGATATGTTTATTAGACTCAGTACGGTTGCAGGTTATTTATTCCCTGATGATATGTTTATTAGACTCAGTACGGTAGCAGGTTGTTTATTCCCCTATGATATGTTTATTAGACTCAGTACGGTAGCAGGTTGTTTATTCCCCTATGACATGTTTATTAGACTCAGTACGGTAGCAGGTTGTTTCCCCCCCCCCCCCCTATGATATGTTTATTAGACTCAGTACGGTAGCAGGGTATTTTATTCCCCTATGACATGTTTATTAGACTTAGTGCTGAAGCAGGTTGATTATTCCCCTATGATATGTTTATTAGACTCAGTACGGTAGCAGGTTGTTTATTCCCCTATGACATGTTTATTAGACTCAGTACGGTAGCAGGTTGCTTATTCACCTATGACATGTTGGAAATATCGTGACCAGGGAAGAAAAGAAACCCTGGGATATTCAGATCTTCATGCGTTACGTATTCTTATTCTTCCTTTTCGTTCCCCGTTTGGTGGAAGTGTGTCACAATTAGTTATGTTCTTCAAAAGTCAGCGTGTCCGATTAGGGCATGTATTTGTGTTCCGTTTGGTCCCTCTGAAGCTACATCGCAAAGGCAATTTATCATAAATATAAAAAAAAAAAGAAGCAGTCATCATTTTTAGGCACATTATGAAAAGACAGCCTATGAATATAAATGTTACAGACGGGTTATAGAATATCTTGGATACAGCAAAGAACAGATGCATTCACACGAAAATATCTGAATACTGAAGATGGTTGGCTACTAAAGACGATAAAACAAAGAAACTTGAAATATTTTGGTCACTTGAAACGTCATGGAAGTTTGGAGAAACCAATAATGGAGGGGTATATGCCTGGGAAGAGAGGAAGGCCAAAGAGAAGATGGGTGCAGGGATGTGGCGGATGATCTCCAGATGGTTGTATCAGACGCGGGACATCTTGCTTATGACCGAGAAGTTTTCGGAATGTTGTTATGGGAGCCATGTTCTGCAAAGGACATGCTGCTGAATGAATGAATGAGAAGACAAACACTGCAACATGTTGTGACAACAGGAATAATTTGTGGAAAGAGAAATAGAGAAAGACAGTGTGAGAAGATTCTTGATCGTTTTGTGTCTTGGCACGGAAGGAAGGCAACACTTGAATTGATCCATGCCGTGGGAGATCGCAATTTCTGGAGGGGTATGGTCACTCACACCAGTCGGCAAGGCACTGGATAACCATGATGATGATGATGATTGTTTCCTCTAGGCAGATTCCATCCCAGGTAATAGGCCTATATCTACTCGTGTTAAGGTTTTCTTTCTTAACAAATTGTCCACGGAAGCGGCCTACTCTTTGTGTTTTCCAACTGCCGTGTGGTTTTTAACCGGCACAACTGCACACGTGACCTAAAGTTTTTCGCCCTCATCCGGAAAAGCTAAGTATCAGATATCACTACCTAAGAGATCAGGGGACGCGTGATGTCATTAGGTCCCAATGATTCTTGGAAAAATTCACACCTTTATGTTGGAATCGAATCCTGCCCATTCTGATCCTGAGGCGGACAGGACAACATCTCAGCCACGCCCGGCCCATATGCGTTTACTAAAACGCTCGTGAAAACATTCAGGAAAACGTACAATATATTTACGGAGCATAGCACAGGAGGAATGAAACGGAGAAACGGGCAGCACGTGGAAAATATACAAGGCAAGTTAGTTAGTCAGTTAGTCGCGGTTCCAACTTCACGCTAACGGGTCTTCCCCATTATGCTCCGTTCCTGTGCCAGTGAATATCACACAAAATGTTCCTCACTGCCCAATGTGAAAAGAGGAAAAGACGGGAGTCTCGACAAGCCAACAGCCTGCACAGGTACACTGTGCATAATGCCGCAGCCAGAATGCCAACACAAAAGTCCTCCACGAAAAATACAGCTCATCATCGATGGAATCAGCAGTCACCAGAAAGACTTCATTAACCTAGGTTTTATCTCGTATGGCTTGGTCTCTTTCCGCAGGGCGACCCGCCAAAAGCGCCGAACAAAGCACGAACTCCGTAGCTCCAGTGATGACTCCCAGGAGTCTCCTGAAAATGCACTCGTGAACCGAAAAGGCAAAACAGTCAATTCAGCAACAGCCGGCGCCATCACTCCGAATATGCAGTTCAGGCGACACACAAGCACAGACATATGTAAAAGCATGTCACACTAAATTCACAGCTCACAGTGTCGCGCCACGCACTCACTCAGGGCGACGGAACCATCAAAATATACAAGGCACTAAATGTAGAGAGTGACAGCGACAGACGTACATGGCAAGCTTAAGAACATAGCAAGGGAAAGTAATGAAATATCTGGCAGCGATTAGTGGATGGTCGCTATTGCCAATATATACTCCTCAAATCAGTCACATGACAGTGGTATTGTTGATGATGATGATGATGATGATGATGATGATGATGATGATGATGATGATGATGATGATGATGATGATGATGATGATGATGATGATGATGATGATGAAGAAAAAGAAGAAAAAGAAGAAAAAGAAGAAAAAGAGGAGGAGGAGAGGAAGACGACGAAGAAGATATGTTGACATGGACAAATCAACGCCTATCGGCTGTCTGTACTTACTCATCAGTTCAGATTGGCCTTTTCACAGGGCCCATGCTGCCAATAGGTCGACTAAGCTAGAGGTGTCAGAGAATTGTCCGGAAAAAAGCCCCGAAGAAAGAAGCTGGTCACCCTACTTTAAAAGTCGCCACCTAATATATGTAAATGCCTGTGTTATTACAACCCCCACACATCATCTACAAATGGGCTTTCTTACATACTTTTAAAGTAATTATTCAACTAAACACAGTGTTTCATATACAATTTAACAGACTCAGTACGGTAACGAGATCATTTTACCAGCAGTCTAATTTAAGCCAAGGGAAAACCACTAGAGCGAGTCCAGAAAAGAATTGTACACAAACTTAATTCAAACACAGTATACAAATGTTGAACCCACATTACGAATGCTGCACCCGCTCCCAAGCCAAGCCGTTTGTCTGGTTAGGGATATTCTTTAACGCGGGCCTCAGTCTCTGTTTACAGGACTGTTTGTGAGATCCTGTTCCTATGTAATCTTATTTTACTAAACCTGTCTTATTACTTATATACAGGTGACATGTCTGGTGTAGGGACATTGTCAACTAGGACAATCTGTGGGAATGCACAATTCTTACGGCAAGAAAAGCTCTTCTAATGTTAATGAATGACACGAGGGTAAGTATATTTGGTAACATTGATTTACATGTACCTATTTGTCTTGTTAAAATAAAAACATATATTGGAAACAACAAGCTGCCATCAGAATTGATAACGATATAGGCCAATATCAGCCTATTAAAAGAGGTGTGAGACAGGGATGTGTCATGTCTCCAGATATTTTTTCCCTGTACAGTGAAATTATTTTCTGAAATATAGAAGAAATGGAAGGAATCAACATGGGGAATGATACATCAATAACATTAGATATGCAGATGATACTGTCTTGATTGCAGACAATGAACAGGACCTGCAAAATTTAGTAGATGCGGTTGTTGCACACAGTGAACAACTAGGGTTAGAACTGTAATGTTAAGAAGACAAAGATTATGGTCGTCACTGGGAAGAAGGAAATACCACGATGTGATATACGAGTAAATGGGCATATTCTTAAGCAAGTGAATCGATACAGTTATCTCGGCACAGTCATAACATCTGATGAGAGATGCCTTGAAGAGATTAGAACCAGAATTGCCATTGCGAAGGTAGCCTTTTGCAAGATGAAAAACATACCGACCAATAAAAAGATGTCAGTTGAAACGAGAAAAAGAGTGTTGAAGTGCTACATTGAACCTGTACTTTTGTATGGATGTGAAGCGTGAACAATGAGCAGTCAAGCTGAAAAACAGCTGATGGCAGTGGAAATGTGGTTTCTGAGGAAAATGCAAAGAATACCATGGACAGATAAAAAAACCAATGAAGAAGTCCTTCAAGAAACAAATGAAGATCGTAAACTGTTTAGAAACAGACGTAGACAGTCAAAATTGTTTGGACAATGTTAAGAGAGGAGATGACTTTGAGAGCTTGGCGACAACTGGCAAAATCGAAGGGAAGAGACCAAGGGAAAGACCGAGAAGTAGGTACCTGGATGGCTTGGCCATGTGGCATGGACGAGACAGGAACACGGAGCTGATCCTCGACTGATCGAGTGAGATGGCAAAACATGACCTCCCCTACTTATCGGCATGGCACATGATGGATGGATGGATTTGCCTTGATGATTAATCTTGTTGTTCTGTATTCATTCTCATTCGCCGCATTCGCATGCAAACACGGTGTGCTGGGGAATGAACAGGTGGACAGATTGGCTGGCTCTGCAAAACTTGGTGGAGTATTGATGCATGACAAGGCAGACGTGGTTGCGGCCTTGTGGGAGCACGTGTACACCTCGGATCATCAAATGGATCATCATGGTCTGGCAAGAATGCGGCAGCGAGGAGTGACGAGGGGATCTGGCCGACGCTCGACGCTCAGAGTAAAGGCGAGACTGACATGTAATCAGATTGCTACTGGTACTATTGGTGTAGGAACTCTTCGCTGGCTGCTGAGGATGGAGACGGATCGCCTATGGGAATGCCCCGAATGCTGTGATGTTGTTTGATTGATTGATTTAGGAACCGACATCACAGCATTTGGGGCATTCCCATAAGCGCTCCGTCCCCATCCTCAGCAGCCAGCTAAGAGTTCCAACACTAATAGTACCTGTGGTGTTGTTTCCTAGATCAATCAATCAATCAATCAATCAATCAATCAATCAATCAATCAATCAATCAGTCAGTCAGTCAGTCAATCAATCAATCCTTATGAAAGCATATTTTAAGAGTTACAGAGCTCCCAGGTTGATCCAGCCGACAATGAGTACCAGAAAACGTCGTGGAAAATAAAGGCCACGGACGTGTCACTGACCATATCAAGGCAATCACCGTATCTATCATATTCTGCAGTTCTTTCTGACGTGTTACTATCAATACGGCGTCGTCGAAATACGTTAATTCAAAGCAATGTATTTCCTAGTCTCACGATTTATGGCCTGGCAAATTTCGCTGCATCTCGTGAAGTGAAGAAATGAATAATGTTTCAGCTCAAGTATTGGGACGCAGAGGTGTTTCCAAGGCACCAGGGCCGGGTTATATATTGGCCAAGACCTATTGACGCTTCCTCGTCGAGCGTTCTGGGCAACAGGTCCCATCGGGGTCCTGGCTAAAGTCAGTAGGATCGCCGATTCCTCCGAAGTCGGAGAGTGTCTGCTTGTACGGCGAGGAACCACCAATCTGCACACCAATAAGCCAGACATGGGACAACGGATACTCACGCAAACCTCAGGTCCTGTATGACATCACACTGATGTTGGACAACAGGATGCCCTCATCCGACATACAGGACTTTGCGCTGGAGCTCAAGCCAACGAACACAAGCAAGCAAGCATGAAAATAACGGCGGCAGCAATATTAGATGAAAGCAGCTAGGTATATGTGACTTAAGCGAGAAAGAGATATGAAGGTGTTTGTAAAGTCTCGCTGCACTTTATATGTAGAAGAAATATACAAAATGAATTACATGACCACATCAAAAATGTGCTAACAAATTAATTAAATTAGTTACAATAGTCACTGCTATGATTTAACACTGTTTTGGGAAAGTTGGAACGTAGCATTGGGGTATTCATTATAATAAGTGTTGGAAATGCCCATCACGGGCTTCAAGACATGACTGTACATGTCTCTTTATATTATCAAATGGTTAGTTTAGTTTAGTCGTTGGATCAACATCACGGCACACGGTTTAACCCATAAGTGCTCCGTTTTCCTCCTAACTCAAACTTGAGTCTGGAGAAACTCAGCTCAATGCACAAACTCCGTTGCATCGGCGAGGATCCTGAAATATTTTGGGTACATTTTTAACTCGAAATTTTGCCCGGGAAGCGCCGTTAGGCTACTCTTTTTCGATTTCCAACTGCCAAGGGACTTTTTTTACGTGCGCAACAATACACACGGGCGTCCGATCTCACTACCCAGAGACCAGGGGACATTTTATTACCGTAAGTCCAGGTGGATTTTTTAAATAAATCCCGGTCTTCACCGGGGCCTGAACCCGGGACCTCCAGCACTCGAGGCGGACACCATACCCCGAGACTACTCAGCCCCCAGCACTCACATTATCAAATATCTTCTGCAATGCGTCTTTTGTTATTTCCATGTGTATCGACCGCCATTTCGAAACACTTGTTCAACCCACACCAAAAAAAAAAAAACCAAAAAAAAATAAATATTTCTTCCCTTGATAATATCATTTTGTTTGGAGTGCAAAGAATTACTATAGCTGACGACAGCCATTCGCTGCATATTGCTTCCCGATGGATTATTGAGCACATGTTATGATTACGTCATATACTTCATTTTTTTTTTCAAATTTGTTCGTCTTCTTCTGCGTTCATCCAGATAGTTGTATTTTTTTTTTTTTAATTCGGACGTGATTGCGTTGTGCCTATGTACAGCAGAGCTGCGCTCTTGCACCGTTAGACCGACACATCCGACATTTGCGGAAATTTGTTCTACATACAAAGTGTAGTGAGACTTTACAAACACCCAATATAACAAACATAGACACGGCGCATCAAACTGTATCACTATTTGTTATACCTCTCCTGTCGCATGCGTCGCACATCCCTAGCTGTCTCCATCCTATATTATGACCACCAACCGCGAGCATATTTTCTATAGAACTTATTATACGCTCACTGTAAAATGAAAACAAATCATGCAAAAGTAAGCAATCAGGTCTCACAATTGTCTTTTTTTTTTGCACTAAAATGTTTCTAAATGGTTGTTGGAGGTCGGCGGGGCTGAATGGATAAGATCCCCCGTTCTTTAACTTCCGGTGTGCTGATGCCGAGGTAACTGGTTCAACCCTTACACATTTTTTGCATATCCCATTTACAGGACAGCCGGTCTCTCTGGCCGAGGGGTTACAACACTTTCTCCGTAATCCCGTTTGTCACGCAGAGTCTCGTAGCAGGGCAAGAGCTGGGAGCGGTTCGACCCCCGCTGGTGACTTGCGGGATACTGAGCCGGCCGCTCAGAAAGCAATGGCAAACTACTGAGCGTAATCTTGCCAAGAAATCAACAGACAGCTGAAAGATGCTGCTGTTGACAGCGATGTCCTGTAGAGGATATGCAAATAAACAAAACAATTTACAGGACATCGCTGTCAACACCAGCATTTTACCGCTGTTGTTGTCTTGGCAAATTTAAGTTCAGTAGTTCGCAATTGCTTTATGAACGACCGACTCCCATACCAATTCATTAAAACCCAGCGAGACGCGGCCTGCTGCCAAATCGGTTGCAGCTGTGTTTCGAACGCAGGTAAGTGGGCTAACGAATAGTGTCCGTAAGACCTTAGCCGCGGAGACCGGCACGCCTACACTATTTAGACTAAAATGTTGACTTCTCGTCCTTGACTAGAGGACATAATATACAAGTATCTCAGAAGTTGGAGTGGGTTCGCCTGTTGGCGAGGGACACTGGTAATAGCGAAAGTTAATCCACATGGGAAAATCAATCCAGTGCACTAGAAGTAGCACGTGTAGGGACTACTGACATCCACTCACTCACCCACCCACCCACCCACCCACCCACCCACCCACTCACCCACCCACCCACTCACCCACCCACTCACTCACTCACCCACCCACCCACCCACCCACTCACCCACCCACCCACTCACCCACCCACTCACCCACCCACTCACCCACCCACCCACCCACTCACCCACCCACCCACCCACCCACCCACCCACTCACCCACCCACCCACCCACTCACCCACCCACTCACCCACCCACCCACCCACCCACCCACTCACCCACCCACCCACCCACTCACCCACCCACCCACCCACTCACCCACCCACCCACCCACCCACCCACCCACCCACCCACTCACCCACCCACCCACCCACCCACCCACTCACCCACCCACCCACCCACCCACCCACCCACCCACCCACCCACCCACTCACCCACCCACCCACCCACCCACCCACCCACCCACCCACCCACTCACCCACCCACCCACTCACCCACCCACCCACACACCCACCCACCCACCCACCCACTCACCCACCCACCCACCCACCCACCCACCCACCCACCCACCCACTCACCCACCCACTCACCCACCCACCCACCCACCCACCCACCCACTCACCCACCCACCCACTCACCCACCCACTCACTCACTCACCCACCCACCCACCCACCCACTCACCCACCCACCCACTCACCCACCCACCCACCCACCCACTCACCCACCCACCCACTCACCCACCCACTCACTCACTCACCCACCCACCCACCCACCCACTCACCCACCCACCCACCCACCCACCCACTCACTCACTCACTCACTCTTTCACTCACTCACTCACTCTTTCACTCACTCACTCACTCACTCACTCACTCTTTCACTCACTCACTCACTCACTCACTCACTCACTCACTCACTCACTCACTCACTCACTCACTCACTCACTCACTCTTTCACTCACTCACTCACTCACTCTTTCACTCACTCACTCACCCACTCACTCACTCTTTCACTCACTCACTCACTCACTCACTCACTCTTTCACTCACTCACCCACCCACTCACCCACCCACCCACCCACCCACCCACTCACTCACTCACTCACTCTTTCACTCACTCACTCACTCTTTCACTCACTCACTCACTCACTCACTCACTCTTTCACTCACTCACTCACTCACTCACTCACTCACTCTTTCACTCACTCACTCACTCTTTCACTCACTCACTCACTCACTCACTCTTTCACTCACTCACTCACTCACTCACTCACTCACTCACTCACTCACTCACTCTTTCACTCACTCACTCACTCACTCACTCACTCACTCACTCACTCACTCACTCACTCACTCACTCACTCTTTCACTCACTCACTCACTCACTCTTTCACTCACTCACTCACTCACTCACTCTTTCACTCACTCACTCACTCACTCACTCACTCTTTCACTCACTCACTCACTCACTCTTTCACTCACTCACTCACTCACTCTTTCACTCACTCACTCACTCACTCACTCACTCTTTCACTCACTCACTCACTCACTCTTTCACTCACTCACTCACTCACTCACTCTTTCACTCACTCACTCACTCACTCACTCACTCACTCACTCACTCACTCACTCACTCACTCTTTCACTCACTCACTCACTCACTCTTTCACTCACTCACTCACTCACTCTTTCACTCACTCACTCACTCACTCACTCTTTCACTCACTCACTCACTCACTCTTTCACTCACTCACTCACTCACTCTTTCACTCACTCACTCACTCACTCACTCTTTCACTCACTCACTCACTCACTCACTCACTCACTCACTCACTCTTTCACTCACTCACTCACTCACTCTTTCACTCACTCACTCACTCACTCTTTCACTCACTCACTCACTCACTCACTCACTCTTTCACTCACTCACTCACTCACTCTTTCACTCACTCACTCACTCACTCTTTCACTCACTCACTCACTCACCCACCCACCCACCCACCCACTCACTCACTCACCCACCCACTCACTTACTGACTCACTCACTCACTCACTCACTCACTCACTCGCTCACTCACTCATTCACTCACTCACTCACCCACCCACCAACCCACCCACTCACTCACTCACTCACTCACTCACTCACTCACCCACCCTCTCACTCACTCACTCACTCACTCACTCACTCACGCACTCACTGTATGATGACGCATTCTGGACAAATCAGTGTAGGTCCATGAACCAAATACTACACTGCCAAGGTTCTGTAATGTTGTTGTTATTCTTATTTTTCAGATCTTATTTACAGGACATTGCATCAACACCAGCATTTTTCAACTGCTGTTGATGTCTTGGCAAATTTTACGTTCAGTAGTTTGCCATTGCTTTCTGAATAACCGGCTCACATACCTCTCAGTAAGAAACCAACGCGACGCGATCCGCTGCCGAATCTCGCGCAGCTGTGTTTCATACGTGGATATCACACATTCACACACATTGGCAACTTTCCAGTTTGACAGACGATAGTTTGTGCTTCAAAAAGGCTTAATAACTACAACTCATGGCGGTAGCGAATGTGACTGTTAAGGTCAATTCGTGCTGTAAATGTTCGTCCACAGTGAATGCATGTGAACACGTGGTCATTTTCACCATCATGCACCATTTTGCGTCTTACACGCTCGGTGTGTGACTTATCTGCAATATTTTTCTCCTTTGCCTTTATCCCATTTCTGATAGTTGCCCTCCATGCAACACGTTCAGCGGCAACTTGCTCCCAATGTGCATTATCAATGCCTGTATCAATCATGTCCCGCTTACACACATCTTTGTATCGTAGTAGAGGCCGACCCTGAGATCTCCTACCCACCTGTAGTTCACGAAAAAAGATGTCCTTTGATATTCTACCATCATCCATCCACCTAACGTGTCCTATCCATCTAAGTCAACAGAGACTGAGCATGGAAAATACCGTCACACAACCTGATCTTTCCAATACTTCAGTATTTGTGATTTTGTCTTGCCATTTAATACCAAGAATTCTTCGCAGACACCGCATATGAAAGCTGTTTAAACGTTTCTCTTGGTGTGAGTAAGTTGTCCAGGCTTCACTGTCATAAAGAAGAGTACTAAGAACACAGACTTGATAGACAAGGACTTTTGTTTTGGCAGTAAGCTTCCTGTTCTCCCAGACTCTTTTTCTTAATCTGTTCATTGTTGTTCCTGCCTTACCAATCCTCATGTTGATTTCCTGATCTAGGGATAATTTGCTATTTACCTCTGATCCTAGATATGTAAAATGGTCTACTATCTCTAGTTTGGCGTTGTCAATTAAGATTGATGGTGCCCCATGTGCACCTTGTGACATAATCTGTGTCTTCTTTTTGCTAACTGTTAAACCAAATTCAGAACAATATGTGGGTATACGGGATTACGAACACCGTCCTTAACCCCTTCGCCGGGGAGACCGGCGTTGTTATTCGATGAAAATACAATAATACTTCAGTAGCCAAGGGTTAGGTGGGGAAAGGCAATGCCTGCGTCTATTAATTATCTCATTCTACTTTCAGATTACGACAACGACAAGTACAGTTATTCTCTTGGTAGTGACATCTCAAATAGACCATAATACTCCAACGGATTCTGAAAAATGGCGCCTCTTTCTGATCTCAGCATCGGTTTTATCGTCGGCGGGTCTGTTATTTTTACCTCCATTATCCTAGGCTTTATCGTCTGGAAGATAATTCACAGCAAACGTTGCGCAAAGCCCAAGGATGTAAACCTGCGTACTGGACACTCCAGAGTTGACATTGAGGCAGCGAATGTCGACGTGGTTAATCATATGAATGGCAGAGACAGCAGGGCAACAGGGTCTGTTTATTCTGAGGTACATATAGAAGATGATCATCGCAGAACTACACCGAACAAGAGCACAGAATCACAAACAGCACAAAGGCCAGGTATTCCAACCAATGACAACACAGATGATAGTGGCTACTGTGAAGGCCAATTAAGTGTTGGCCGTTCAGAGGTTTACGCCAGGCTGCACGAAGTCAACAACCCTGTGGAAAACGTATACAACGATTTCGCGGATGAAGATTCCGGGCAAGGTTCTCACGTGCGCAGGAATTCCGTGTCCGCTTATTCTGATGACGAAGATGCAAATGGCTCCTCATTTGTCACTCCCAATTGGAAGACATCAACCAATCAGACAGATCAAGATGGCGAGGAAACCACGCCCAGAAATGACACCGAAGAAGATAATGACAATTATTATTCTTGTCCACTTCCACGCCTTGATATCATTGAGGTACGCCGGTCGGCTATTTATGAACCAGTGGAAGAGGTCGATATGAATCTACATTCAGTAAGAGATGACACATCTAACACTTCATGCGACAGTGATGCAGTTTCTGTACTGGACACGCCTTTTTAGGTAGCAATTGGTTACATGCTACCTACGCTAACGATCCCTCGACATTTGGATTTAGGTAGCAGTTGTGTACACGCTACAAATACTAACAATTCCTCAACAGTTGGATTTAAGTTGCAGTTGTGTACAAACTACCAACACTAACAATTCCTTGACAGTTGGATTCAGGTAGCAGCTGTGTACACACTATCAACATTAACAAGTCCTCGATAGTTAGATTCGGGTAGCATTTGTGTACACGCTACCAACACTAACAATTCCTCGCAGTTTGATTTAAGTAGCAGTTGTGGACGCACTAACAGTACTAAAAATTCCTCGACAGTTTGATTTAAGTAGCAGTTGTGTACACACTAGCAACACTAACAATTCCTCGATATTTGGATTTAGGTAGCAGTTTTATACACACTACCAACACTAACGATTCATCGACAGTTGGATTTAGACAGCAATTGTATACACGCTAATAACACTAACAATTCATCGACAGTTGGATTTAGACAGTAATTGTGTACACGCTACCAACACTAACAATTCATCGACAGTTGGATTTAGACAAGCAATTGTGTACATGCTACCAACACTAAAAATTCAACGACAGTTGGATTTAGGCAGAAATTGTGTACACGCTACCAACACTAACAATTCATCGACAGTTGGATTTAGACAGCAATTGTGTACACGATACCAACACTAGCAATTCATCGACAGTTGGATTTAGACTGAAATTGTGTACACGCTACCAACACTAACAATTCATCGACAGTTGGATTTAGACAGAAATTGTGTACACACTACCAACACTAACAATTCATCGACAATTGGATTTAGACAAGCAATTGTGTACACACTACCAACACTAATAATTCATCGACAATTGGATTTAGACAAGCAATTGTGTACACACTACCAACACTAATAATTCATCGACAATTGGATTTAGACAAGCAATTGTGTACACACTACCAACACTAATAATTCATCGACAATTGGATTCAGACATCAATTGTGTACACGCTACCAACACTAACAATTCATCGACAGTTGGATTTAGACAAGCAATTGTGTACAGGCTACCAACACTAACGATTCATCAACAGTTGGATTTAGACAGCAATTGTGTACACGCTACCAACACTAACAATTCATCGACAGTTGGATTTAGACAGCAATTGTGTACACGCTACCAACACTAACAATTCATCGACAGTTGGAGTTAGACAACAATTGTGTACAGGCTACCAACACTAACAATTCATCGACAGTTGGAGTTAGACAACAATTGTGTACACGCTATCAACACTAACAATTCATCGACAGTTGGATTTAGACAACAATTGTGTACAGGCTACCAACACTAATAATTCATCGACAGTTGGATTTAGACAGCAATTGTGTACAGGCTACCAACACTAACAATTCATCGACAGTTGGAGTTAGACAACAATTGTGTACAGGCTACCAACACTAACAATTCATCGACAGTTGGAGTTAGACAACAATTGTGTACACGCTACCAACACTAACAGTTCATCGACAGTTGGATTTAGACAACAATTGTGTACAGGCTACCAACACTAACAATTCATCGACAGTTGGAGTTAGACAACAATTGTGTACAGGCTACCAACACTAACAATTCATCGACAGTTGGATTTAGACAACAATTGTGTACACGCTACCAACACTAACAATTCATCGACAGTTGGATTTAGACAACAATTGTGTACAGGCTACCAACACTAAAAATTCATCGACAGTTGGAGTTAGACAACAATTGTGTACACGCTACCAACACTAACAATTCATCGACAGTTGGATTTAGACAGCAATTGTGTACACGCTACCAACACTAACAATTCATCGACAGGTGGATTTAGACAGCAATTGTGTACACGCTACCAACACTAACAATTCATCGACAGTTGGAGTTAGACAGCAATTGTGTACACGCTACCAACACTAACAATTCATCGACAGTTGGAATTAGACAGCAATTGTGTACACGCTACCAACACTAACAATTCATCGACAGTTGGAGTTAGACAACAATTGTGTACAGGCTACCAACACTAACAATTCATCGGCAGTTGGAGTTAGACAACAATTGTGTACACGCTACCAACACTAACAATTCATCGACAGTTGGATTTAGACAACAATTGTGTACAGGCTACCAACACTAACAATTCATCGACAGTTGGAGTTAGACAACAATTGTGTACAGGCTACCAACACTAACAATTCATCGACAGTTGGATTTAGACAACAATTGTGTACACGCTACCAACACTAACAATTCATCGACAGTTGGATGTAGACAACAATTGTGTACAGGCTACCAACACTAACAATTCATCGACAGTCGGATTTAGACAGCAATTGTGTACACGCTACCAACACTAACAATTCCTCTGTAATGTGTTTCTGCCGAGGCAAAGTCTCAACTGTCATTAAAAAAAACTGTCATTTACTGCCTATAGCACAGTGGTTCTCAATCGGTGGGGAATTCTCCCCTAGGGGGGAATTTTAGGGTTTCCAAGGGGGGGGGGGGTGGTTAAGATTTTTCAAGATCGCGTTAATACAAGAACCGATTACTTGAAATTGTTTTTCCCTTCATACTGTACGGTTCTGTACGTCTCACCCTTCTAAAATTCAATTTATAAAGTAAGTAGACCCACAAATCATGTTTTATGTGGACGTCTAGACTTGTTTTAGTATGTGCTATTAAATTTAGCTTCCATTATTACGATTACTGTGTAGGGACGGGGGCGGGAATTTTTAGGTAGGAAATACGAAAGGGGGGAATGACGTTCTGAAAATATGGTGAAGGGGGCAGCGGGCCAAATTTTTAGGTAGGAAATACGAAAGGGGGGGATGACGTTCTGAAAATATGGTGAGAGGGGCACGGGCCAAAAAAGGTTGAGAACCACTGCTATAGTAGTACTTTGCAGTGTAGGGCAGGGGGGTCTTGAGCCTTAGGAATTAAGGCCGCCTGGCTAGTGCAGTCGCCGCGGACTGTGCAGTTTAGGATTTTCTTTTTGCCCCCGACAGAAAAGAAAAAAAAAAACCTAGATTAGAACCTTGGTTTCCCGAAGGAGAACCCGGGATTCTTAGCCGCTCGGCCAGCCGCTCCCCAAAGTTTCAACAAAGAAAGCTATTCACAGGAAAGCTTATACAAGAAACAGATATAGGCAATAGATGTCAAGAGAGCGAAAGAAAAACAAGAAGAAGAGGAAGAGAAGGTGGTGGAGGAAGAATAAGAAGACGAAGTTCTAGATAGACGAAGAAGGAGATGGAGAAGAAGCAGGAGAAGAAAATTCTGTATAACAGAATAGTTACATCATATTAACCTTTTATTTAGCGGAAACGCAGGGATTCTGGGCTTGGTTTTCTGGAGGAAGTTCTTGGAATATCGTGGACCTGGGAGGAAGAAAGATACTGGCATCCTGCAGGATCTAGACACAGAAGAGAACTGGCTCTTCAATCACATCATGATTTGAACACTGACATACGTTGGCTGTGTTAAGATTCGCATGGGTTTGGAAAGGGCAGTGATGGAAGGTGTGGTTTCTGTGAGATGAGGCACGGGTCGACCAGCATGAAGATTGACACAGGAGATTGCAGACACCCCGGGCGTGACAATGTTTGAGGCAGAAGTATTGGCAACGGATTTAGACACTTGTTCGCAGACGTGATGAGAGTGGTGTTATGCAAAGAGCCTGCAAACTGTTGATGAAATGTCTACAGGAAGTCACTAATATGGTGGATAGGTGGTTGAGTTGTTAGGGCCCCGGGAGTGTGTTCGCTTCTGGCTATGGCTTGCTTACGCATTTTCCTCATGTTGGACTGGTAGTGTATGATTCCGTCGCCCTGCTACTGAGTTGAGTGCTTGGAGCGACACTGTGAGCTGTGGATTTCGTGTGGAGTGCTTTTACACCTGTCCGTGGTTGTTTATTTTGTGAACTGCATGTTCAGAAAATGACGTCTACCGGTTGCTGAACTAGCTAGTTTTGCATTACGCAGTAATGTGTGTGAAGCTGTTGTATTTCTAATGTCTGCCTCTCCCATCGACGATGAACTGTAATTTTCGTCGCGGACTGTTGTGTTGGCATTCTGGCAGCGGCCTTATGCATGTACTTTCTTGTGCCTTCCGTTGGGTTGTAGGTACAGCTGTGTGTTCCAATCTTCACATGGGAA
The DNA here is from genome assembly GCA_014155875.1 of Cepaea nemoralis. Classification (NCBI taxonomy): domain Eukaryota; kingdom Metazoa; phylum Mollusca; class Gastropoda; order Stylommatophora; family Helicidae; genus Cepaea; species Cepaea nemoralis. The sequence goes on along the minus strand of JACEFZ010001971.1, from coordinate 84,120 downwards.
AGTTTGGGGTATTTTGTGTGATATTCACTGGCACAGGAACGGAGCATTATGGCGGTGACCTTTTGCCTTGAAGTTGAACCGAGACTAACTAAAGTAATTTCCCGAAAATGAGTTTATGGGCAGTCAAAAAGTTAGATTCATGGTGGAGAGCCATTTAAGAAAAACTTCATACCAGTCTTCGGAGTGCATAGATTGACATGGCATACAGTTGAGTGGTGTGAATTAAATGATGTTTGTTCCAGATCAGAATAAGTTAGTCCGCATTCTTTAGGTATGTCATGAGAATAGGAAAGCTGATGTTTGTCATCATAACGGGAAAGTAGTAGGGGAGGAGATGTACATGGACATCATGGAACTGAGGAACAGCAGTATCAGAAATGATTTGGCAGTACAGGAGACAGAGGACTGTGGACAGACATGATCACTAACACCACATGACATGGACTATAATAAGATTGGCAGTACACGAGACAGAAGGTTGTAGATAAAAACGATCACCAATGCCATACAGCATGGACTATAAGAAGATTGGCAGTACACGAGACAGAAGTCCGTGGACAGACATGATCACCAACGTCACACAGCATGGACTTTAAGAAAAAGCCTGCTGTGGAGACTTATTATATTAACTGCCACTAAAGCGCACGATTAGTGACGTCCAGGACAGCAATAATGCATTGTGTGTTGTGTGCTAAAATAAATAAACAACGCACGGTGGGTTGCTTGGTATGACTGACTGGCACCTTGCCGCCTTGACAGACGATAGTTTGTAAAATGGAGTTATACCTCTCCATAACACAAAGCCTGGGCTGAATTCAGAGACTATGTGTTGCCCATGCAGCATGATCCCTCTCTCGGCCTGCCTAGTGTACTCCAGAGGAAAGTTAAACCAATACGTCTGGAACAAGACAAGCTGCAGAAGCTGCCGGATCAGCAAAGCAATGCTCTAACTGTCCCCCTGTCGCAGCTTCAATCATATACCAGTTGCCAATTAAGGCTTAGGGCCTGGTCTGCCGTGTCAAGACATTTAGTCTTTAGGTTGCATTTCCTCGCACTAAGATAAGGCTTGTACCCTCCCAATTGCGCTCCTCCGCCCGAAGCCGTTGGCACAATGTGGGATGTCGGGTTTGGTAAGCGCCGCCCAACATTCGGGGCTAACAGAAAGCAGGTAGTACCGTCTACTGTCATACGGTAGCTCAGTCATATCTGACTAAGACCTGACACCTGCTTGGTATATACTTATTCTAAAGTACTGTGACTGATCTTGTACGTGTGTACATAGGAGATATGATATATTCAATAACAATGAAATACTATATGTTGTTACATACGACGTAAGCCATTTATATTATTTTAACAGATTCAATGCCAAAGAATACCACAACAAGCAATGATGTACGGATCAGATGGAAGCGGAGGAAGAGGCCGACTACGTAAACGTTGGACGCAGGGAATAACAGAGTCCATGGGAATATCGATACATGAAGCCCATAAGCCGGCACTCCCCCGCTGTTTATACTTCACCTCGACACCGCAAGGTACAAGAGGAACATGATGAGATGAGATGAGATGAGATGAATGGTGAAGAAAAATTAGGTTTCGATTTTTTTTTAAATCTATGGCGGAAAATGGGAACTAGGTATGTGTCACAGCTTTGAAGTAAAAGTTTGTTTTTTTTTTTTAAATTTGGTAGCAGGCATGTTGTATCATATATACAATTAAAGGGAGCTGCATAAGAAAAACAACTGTATTGAAATGTTATCGAAAGTTTGATTTATAAACCCATGTCAGTCATGGAAAGTTTGGATAAAACGATTAATTATCCCATGGTACTTAACCAGTTCGCCTATAAGTCTTCTGGGGTCGACAAATTCCAGGAACCCAAATTTACGTAGCTCAGATATTCGTTGCATGCTTTGTGCCTCGCATCTGTGTTGTGTGTTGTGAGTCGCGTGTTGAGTTTTGAGTGTTGGGTGTTGTGTTGTGCGTTGTGATGTTGTGATTTTTTAATGTGATACCTGACGAAGCGCGGGCGAACTGGCGTAGTTGATAGCGAACTGCACTGGTAATGTCAAGAGCTCGCTCGGACGAGGGTTCCACGTCTGGGCTTGTCGCCTGCGAAGTGAGGGACAGACTGGCCACCAATTCCTCCGTGCATTCAGGTTCACCAAATGTGATGACATTATTACACGACAGACCCATCGCAAGACGCTGCTTCGGGACAAATTATTTATTGTTTTTATACCTGACGAAGACATTGAGAATGTCATCGAAATGTTGTACAGGGTGTGTTTTTAATGACTGTGCAGTGTTTGAAAATATTGCCTGTCCAAGTTTTGTATTTACCTGTTATGTTGCATGAACTTCGCACACGTCAAGAACGAGAGAAGAGTCGTCCCAAGATATTTGAATTCTTTAATTTGTTTCAGAGATGTGCTATTTATCTGTTTACTTAGTGGACCAGGAGATCCCAATACTAATTGTACAAATTCCATTTGATTATATGTCTGTCTGGCCTTTCCTCTAGAATTGAGTGTTGGCCAGTTCCCTCTGGTCACTCCCTGTCGCATCATTCTCTCCAGCACATGATGATTTACCTGTTCTCCCACAATATTGAAACGATCCCAATGTGCTTTGACCATGTCTGCCTCATCGCGCACCAATATCCCCCCTAGCAGTGCAGACACAGGTCAATTTGTCCGACTACTCGTTTCTCACTACCCCAGAATATCAGGGAAGAAGATCTAGTTAGTTAGTTAGTTAGTCGACAGATCATCCTCATTGCACATCTGGCCACACCTCTTGTAACTCGCTGTTCTCGCAGTCTGACCATGGGTACAGATACACAGTCATCATTTGGTTCTCGCAAACGATATAATTGATACATGAGATAAGATAGTATAGCTGTAGGAACTCCGACGCGGAGCAAACACGGCAGGGGGCTTCAGATCGTTAGAAGGAACCCCTTCCCCAAGCATTTCGGGCCATTTAATTTCTTAAACCTCTCTGGGGGCGGTCCCGCCTGGGTCATGACTCCGGGCGTCTGTCCCATGCCGTGGAACGTTAGTTCGGTCATATTCGTTATCCCTGATATTACGCTTGTCTGTTCGCTGTTACCTTGTCCACTCTCAAGCCCTCCCTCCCTCGGTGGGGGAAAGCCCGGGCAGTCTGTGCCTGCGCCTTGACACGTGTGGTCGTGGGATGCTAGCTCCATCCCCCGCCACGGCCTCTGTCGCCTCCATTTATCTTCGTTGCATGTGCCTTCCTCGTGCCCCGTTCACGTCGCCGCACTCTAATGGGAAGCCGAATTCTTCCTTTCTACTCGGACCCACCTCTTGGTCTGTCTTCATCTGACTAGACCACGTAGTATGCATATCTCGTGACAATGTGAGGTGGGTATTATTATGGAAGCTTTGTTAAAAGCGTTAGGACTGGGTGCGACCTACGGTCTACGACCTACAATTACCGCTATATTGTGGAGGTTGGACATCGGCCGACATTTGCGTGATTGAATGCACTGGGACTCGCCACCACATTCGAAGGAAGAGCTAGAGATCTGACACTGAGAAGTCTGTAAAGTTCGTGGTTTTGATTGTGAAATTATTGGCGATGGAAACAGAGGAAGAGGCCGACCACGTAAACGTTGGACGGAGGGAATAGCAGAATCCATGGGAATGTTCGATATACGAAGCCCATAACCGGGCACTCTCACGAAGTTTATACTTCACCTCGACACCGCAAGGTACAAGAGGAACATGATGAGATGAGATGAGATGATTATTGGTATTGCAGTCACCGCTTCTAACCATACTAGTGCCGAGACTCATTCCAATTAGGTTGCGGCAGTTCCACAGCCAGCACGAGGCCTTTTCGGCAGCCTCAGACAATTGTTTTTGGGCCCGGTAAACTATAACAAGAATGCAGATTCCTGCAGCAATGACAACAACAACAGCGTGGTCATCTTCGCCGTAGAAATCCCCACATTTCACCATCATCATCATTACCATGACTATTACAACATATCAATCAATCGGGTGGCGTCTCCACAACTTTTGTTTTCGCATATTCTGATCGAAGCGAGAACGCTCTCAGGTAGCCTATCATTTGGCAAGGCTTCTAATTAGGGAATTTGATTTGCACTTTATATCCTGGCCATTAAAAATATTTTTGCCTAAAGTTCTTTCTCTGGCCGAATGTATTTGTACGTCGGTAGAGACCTCTCGGGCCTGATATGATTGTACGCCGGGCCTGATGTGGCCCGCGGGCCTTGAGTTTGACACATGTGCTCTAGATGTTAATAGTGATTTCAAGCCGTTGAAAGCATTTTTTGGCCATTCCTATTCTCTTTTTGATTTCTATTTCTTAGTTAGTTAGTCGACAGATCATCCTCATTGCACATCGAACCATTCAGTCCATAAGTGCTCGGATCCCCTCCTCAGCAAATCCCGCAGCGTGTAGCGGCTAACGACGCCAGTTCTGTGTTGGTTTATCAATCTTCTTTGGCTTCCTGCGTAGTGTTCTTGTTTGGCCACCCCTCTTTTAATTTGCTGCTCTAGCAGTCTGGCCATTGTTGTAGATTCACAGTCATCACTTGGTTCTCGCAAAAGTCTTACTTCTCGTAGAGCATTCAGAATGTCAGCCTGGTCCATGGCGCGTCCGCCCTCCACAGTAGCCTCACCTGCGAGCTTGTCAGCCCGCTCATTTCCTTGTACTCCCGCATGCCCTGGCACGAAGATGAAACTAATCTTTGCCAGCCGAGACCGCTCCAGAGGCAGCAACCATTCTCTTCGGATCGACCCCTCCTCTATCCTCTTGATCATGTTCATTGAGTCGCTAAGGAAACAAGCCCTAGTGAATGTCTGTGTCTCGAGCCATGTTATTGCTTTACTTACTGCCATGACTTCCATGGTCAGGCTACTTGTGGTTTCAGTGAAAGCACCAGAGTCCTCCTTCACAATTCTCCCTCCGGCCCGAGCTGTAAAGGCCCATGAGCTTCTCACATGTCGGACGACCGACCCATCTGTGTAGATGACCGCGTCACCGTCTAGCGAATTCTCGAAAATCAACGCTTGTACCTTCAGCCTCAACAGCAGCCGGATTTTCTTGTCTGCATTTTCTATCTAGTTGGATGCAAACTGAAAAGGATGTGCAGAAGTCTGTTGGCACTTGCACCCACTCCTCGCCAGGTTCTAAGTCCTCAAGTGAACACACCTATTGAAGAATGTCTTCGGCTTGAGCCATCCACGACCGTCCTCTTTTTAACCTGCTGCCCTTCACCTTCCTAATTTCACTATGCAGTGGATGTTGTGTGTTTGCGTTAATTCTGAGGTAGGCGCGTGCCCTGCAAACTTGTATTCTCTCTTCAATGGTTGGAAAATCAAGAAGGTAGCGCATCGCCCTGCATGCTGTATCTCTTGTACATCCAAGAATAATGCGCATAGCTTCATTCTGTATCCTTTCCATCCTTTCTATCTGCTTATGGCTGAGAGTCAGGATTTCCATTGCATACTCCAAAACAGACATGACCAGCCCCTCGTACAGAAGACATAGATGGCGCTGCTCACAGTTTGCTGCCGCCGTCACCCGCTTCGCTGCCAAACCCCGCTTGGCCTTTGTTATCACCTGGTCTATGTGCACATTATAAGCAAGGCTTCGACCAAACCGTATCCCCAGGTAATTCATTGCCTGCGTTCTTTCCACCGTCTCTGAACACAGCATTACAGTTGGTGTTGGAGTGTTGACAATATGATTATTCAACGAGAACCAAGTCACTGTTGCCTTTGTTGGGTTGACCATTGCCCCAGCTTCATCACACCAAGTACTTATGCGACTTGAGTTCGGTTTGTAGTTCCACAGCAACCTCCTCTCTATCCTTACCCTGACGATACACTAAAACATCATCGGCATATGACAATGTCCTGCCAGGTCCAGTGATCTGCTCACTGGTGATTCTCACTGTGTAGGCGTTGAACAGTACCGGAGATAATGGTGATCCCTATGGTAGGCCAGGATATATTGTTGTTGGTTCCGAAGTCCAACTGCCACATCTAAAAACTACTTTCCGTTGGAAGAGGGCTGCAGCGATCCAACTAAGGAGGAATGGACTTACGTTAAGTTCAAGAAGCTGAAACATTAAAAAATCCAGTGGTACTCTGTTGTATGCGTCCTCAAGATCAATCACTGCAGCAACGGTTTCAGTGCCTGAGTGGAAACCTTCATAGACATCATGGGCAAAGACTGCTGCATTGGTCCAGGTTTCTCTTTTTGGACGGTACCCACCCAGGGTAGGTGGGGAAAAACCTTGCCTCTCTAGTTGGCTTGATATTTTCCTGACACTTACCTTCTCCAGCAGCTTGCCTATTGTATTCTGCATGGTTATAATTCGATATCCCTGAACTTTTGTGTGGTCTTTGTCAGGCTTCGGCAAGGGAATCAGATAGCTGTGTAACCATTCCTCCTTGATGCTAGCACTCCCTATACTGTTGTTGTACATGTCTGCTAGTTTCTCTAGCTCATTGTCGGTACACCTATTTATGTCGTCGTATCTTATGCCATCAGGACCTGGAGCACTGTTTTTTGATCGTCGAAGCACAGCCTTGATTTCTTTCACTGTCACTGTGTCTTCATCCGAAGTGTTCTGGGCCTTGCATCTGTCTGAGGTGACCTCCTTGGCCAGATTCCGGCCTCCCATGTCTGTCTGGTTGCTCTGCTCAAGGTAGCGTTCAAAGAGGGCTTTGCCCTTGTCCTCGTCAGTTCTCTGCCAGATGAGGTCAGCACCTTGGAAGTCAGAAATGCTCTTATTCTTGGCTACACCACTCATGCTTTTATGTAGTCGCCAGAACGATTTCAGTGACTTGTCTGTGCTTACTCTTTGACACACCTCTGCCCATTTTTCGCTTTTAACCACCTTGACCAGTTTTATGAAATAGCTTACTTTTGTGTGCATCTCTCTTTCCAAGCAGGGACTAGGATGACCAGCTCTGTTCTTCTTGGCATTTTGCCATCTCCTTACAGCACTACGTTTATCCACCCAAGCCTTCTCCACCTCGAAACTCCACCACGGTGGCTGCTCCCAGCTTTTTTTCCGGCCCTGAAACGTTCTGCGCTTGTCATATTTCAGATCAGATTTCTATTTCAGATTTCTATGTCAGATTTCTATTTCACTTCTGCCATCATCTGTTATTATATGTCCAAGATAGAAGAAACTTGTTACTTGTTCTAGTATCTTCCCGTTGATTGTGATGCTCATTGATACTTTTCCTTTTCACTGCTAATTATCATAATTATCATATAAGGGTGTCTTATTCGACTTGATCGTTGTGACTGTACTTGCATAGGCTCGCGTTGCAAGAAACATATCATCATCATCATCATCATCATCATCATCATCATCATCATCATCATCATCATCATCATCATCATCATCATCATCATCATCATCATCATCATCATCATCATCATCGTCATCATCTTCCACTTTTGCAGTCAAGTGTTGTGGCCTTTTACATCTATTGTGATGACTCATTTCTGGCTGTGGGAACTGGCGGTAAGGTGCGCAATCTTTTCACTGTAAAGACATTGTAACGTAAAGAACAGTTTCCCACTCCTTGTGGCGCTCTGGGTACATGGTGCTAACCCCATATTTGTTATTTGGGCTGGTGACTTGGCTCACATGCCAGATAACATGCTTCCTAAACGAAGTTTTTACGGCGAGCTGCGTTGTGGTAAACGCTCCCCAGACGGCCAGGTTTAGGACAGAACAATCTGACCAAATGGAGCCCGTCTCCCTTGGCAAGCCAGAACTCCGTTGGCCCACGACCTCGCTGTCACGGTTTCCCGATCTACACCACGGGGAGGTGAAGTTGACTTGCGTAGTCTGTGGATCATCGGCAGGCTACAACTTTTCATTTTTCACCTCTCCTGGAAGACGCTAGCCGACCCTAACCCGACTGCCTGCAGGGTTAGGCGCAGTCCACACCTTGTAGAAACATTCTCTGCGGTTACAATTTGCCCATCAGCAGTCTGGCTGCTACAGTTGGAAAGCACTCAACTACGGTGATTACCAACTCTTTTCAAGTCCAAATAAGAGAGAAGTTCACATGAAAGTCTGGCTGTAACAAATAGTTATTCTCCTTTGAGAGTGAAGGGAGAGAACTTTACCTAGGGGCAACAACTGTGAATAGGGTGCATTTGCAGCATAGATATGCAAATACCGAACTCGATTTTGTGTTTCTGTGGGCAAATATTGTAACAGTTAGGTAAATAATCTGTGCGATATTATGTGGTTTATGTATATTCACCGATGCATCTACGTCTTTCCTGTATATTATCGTCATCGTTTTCAATGTGATCGTCATTATCATACAATATTTCATCATCATGGACATTATTATTGTCATCGCCGTCACCATCATCATCATTTTCAGCAACAACAACATCATCGTTTAATGATGATGATGATGATGATGATGATGATGATGATGATGATAATTCGCAACGACCCTCAAAGGACAAGGACACATAAAATTATCAGGAACTCGGCACAACCAAGACAAATCAAACGAAACGGTAAACAAAGTTAATAAAACATGATTTAAAACCGATCAGAATGTTGACACAGAACACCCGAACACAATACAGCTAAATTAATAAGAGCGCTCGCTCTTTAACTTCCGATTCGCTGATGGCGACGTAGCTGATTCAACGCCTTCACCGATCAGTTGGACTAAATTGTTGACTTCTCGTCCTTGACTTGGGGATGTAAATTACAAGTACCTCTTAAGTCGGAGTGTGTTCGCCTGATGGCGAGGGACACTGGTTAAAAGGAAAACATTGGGACAATTCTGGAGGCTGCACCGGCAGATGAAGAGACAGGTGATGCCTGGTACACATGGCACTATTTATGATGATAACAACCGACCTATGACAACTGACAAGGACAAAGTGGAGGCTTTTCTTGCGCGATTTTTAAAACAGACTGATCAGCAAGATAGGGCTATTAGAGATAACGTCAGAGAAGCCTTGTAACGGGTCACTAGGAAGGAGGACTGTGAGATTAAGGTGGAGGACATTAGACGGGTACTGAAGCGGGCTAAAGACACAGCGCCAGGTCCGGATGGGGTGAGGTACTCCTATATGAGGAACATAAATGATGGGGACTTGGAGGAGATGGCTCTTTGTTTCAACCTAAGTATCAATACGGCGGAAATACCCCACGATTGGCTGCATAGCTACCTGGTCCCCCTCCCAAAGCCAGGTAAGGATCACTCCAGACTTAATGGATACCGAATCATAACCCCGCAAAACACGTATAGCAAAGTCCTCGAAAAACTAGTAGCACGCAGGCTCCAGCAACATTTGGAAAGTCGGAATCTGCTTCCCCAAGAACTCGGGAGCTACCGGCCGGGAAAGGACACCTGGGCCAATGCTGCGACTTTTGCGTTCGATGTCTATGAGGGCTTCTAGGATAAAAAGGAGACAGTGGCGGTAGCTCTTGACCTGGAGGATGCGTATAACAGGGTCAGGTATGATCGGTTAATACAAACACTGTTGGACATGGAGGTCTGCCCTTGCCTTGTTAGATGGGTTGCGGCAGTCCTTTATGAGCGTAAGGTTGCACTGCGCATGGGTTCCTGGACTTCTGACCCCTGCACTATTACACCTGGGTTGCCGCAGGGATCGGCCTTGTCCCCAATGCTCTTTAATGTCTACACCAGCAAAATCGCAGCTATTGAGACACCAGGTGTGGGTAGAATCTTGACATTTGCAGATGATGTGCCGGTGTACAGACAGGGCAGAGACAGGGCCAGTTTGGCGAAAGACGTACAGGTGGCGGTATACAGGGTGGCGGAGTGGTGCAGGGACGCAGGGGCCATTATAAACCCAGGCAAGCCATCGGTTATGTGGTACTCCTTGGATAACCGGATCGTCAAGGCAGACTTACCAGGTATTATGTTGAATGGATATCATCTTAGTCGAGAGAGTAAATTGAAGTACTTGGGTATCACCTTTGACAGGTGTTTGTCCTTTAAGGATCATGTGGAGGCTTTGGTGGTGAAGGCTGGTGGGGGACTTAATGCATTGAGGGCTTTGGCAGCAACCGGGGTAGATCAGAGGCTGCTGTACAGGCTCTTTCTGCAGTTAATAATTTGTCATTGAGTATGGTCTGGGGCTGCTAACAGTATCAAAGAGCCAGCTTGAAAGGTTGGAGCGCATACAGAATGCTGCCATGCGGTTAATCCTGGGGTGCACAAAGGACACACCAATTATATGCATAAGGCATATCCTGGCACTACCAACAATGACGGATAGGCATAGGGTCCTTCAGGCCAAATGGTACCTGAGAGTTGCCGCAGACAGGGATCACCTGCTGCATGCAGCAATGGATATGGTTAAGGATCATAGACTAAGACGAAGCAGGTCCTGGATGGCACAGGCAGAACTTTCTATAAGTCAGGTGTGTGATCTAGAGACCATCAATCGTGAAAGAGAGTGGTTGGAAGTTCCGGACTGGCACAATGTAATAATAACACTGGGTCGTGAGTGCAGAGAATGGGCAGCGGGCCGCACTGAGTTTGAAATGCAACAGCTGATCCAGAGCAACACACATCAAGGTGACATAGTCATCTACACCGATGGGTCAGTGGTGAGAAACAGACGTAGTGGCTGGGGCTTTATTGCAAAGGCTAATGGGCGAGTCTTGAAAAAGGAGAGTCTGGCATATGAGACTACGACCTCCAGCATGAGAATGGAGGTGGAGGCAGTAACAGCGGCATTCCAGTGGCTAGAGGAGACTACTGCAACACACGTTGTATTCATTACGGATTCAAAGAGTATGCTTAGCACAGTGGAGAAAGGTATGTTTCGTGTGGAATGGCTCTCGTCGCTTCAGAGGTCACAGATCGTGAGAATTGTATGGATATTTTGCCCTGGCCATGCGGGTGTACGGGGGAATGAACAGGCTGATAGGCTAGCAGGGAATGCACCTCTTGGTGGAATTTTGCCTATGGACAAGGGGGAGGTGGTCGTGCGCTTGTGGGACCAGGTGGAGAAGGCGGAGGAACAGATTGAGAACCCATATGTGGAAAGAATGAGATTGCGGGGGATCAGCAGGGGTTCTGGAAGAATCTCAAAACTGAGAGGGAAGACCAGGAGAACTTTTAATCAGATAGCGGTGGGAACGATTAGTAGTGTGACTCTTCGCTGGCTGTTGAACGAGGGGACGGAGTACGTATGGGAATGTCCTGAGTGCAGTGATGTCGGTTCTTAACTCAACTCAACTCAACTCAAGGAAAGCTAATCCATACGCAAACATCAGTCCAATGCACTAGAAGTGGTACCACGCATGGGCCACGCTTGAGGTCAAAGCGAGCGAGAACGATAACAAAATCTTTTTTTATGCACGCTAAACATGAGTGTGCCGGTTTCCGTCGGTGATGGTGTTGCGGAAGCGATTCGTAATGCCACTTACCCGCGTTCGAAACACAGCGGTGACGGATTTGGCAGCAGACCATGTCGCGATGGTTTTAACGTGTTGGTATTGGAGCCGGTCTTTCAGAAAGCAATGGCAAACTACTGAACGTAAAAACTTCCCAAGCCATCAACGACGGCAGTATAATGGTGGTGTTGACTGCAACGTCCTGTAAAGGATATGCAACTTAAAACAAAACATTAGTGTGAATAAACAATTTCAGGGTAAAACTGAAGCATTCGACATGTGGTTGTGTCATGTTATCACGATTGACATCCCCGCACATCGAGTATTCTCACGCGTACTCATTCCTCTGACGCATCAGACATTTCTACTCACTGTTGCCACGAGGAGTTGGCTGTAATATATCCCCCCCCCCCTCCCTGCTCTCGAAGACAGCATTGAAGTGCTTCGCCAGACTTCACCCGCGAGTGGTGACATCCAGTTAGCGACATAGACTCGTCGCTACCTGTCAGCTGAGTCCGTACTTGTAATGACGATATCGGCCCTGTCCAGGCTTCTTCCCGCTTCTATTTGTACATTGTTTGCCAGCCGGCCCGCGCTTTCGTTAAAATCTGGTTATATGGACTAATAGAAAGAAATGCGAAGAAAACAAACATAGACATACTACAAAACTTGGTTAAAAACGAAACTCAGTCTTTGGCAGCAGTCTCCCAAGTGTCATGATGAATTCCAAAAGCTTTTAGTGATATATTCAGTGTCTTTAAAGCGTTTCCTCTGATCGCCTTGGGAGCGTTTACCACAATGCAACTCACCGTAAAAAAAATCGTTTAGGGAGCCTGTGATCTGGCATGCTAGTCAAGAGACCAGCCAAGGGAATCTGATTCTTTATTAGTATAGTGTGGATAATGGGCATGGACGCTCTCTCTAGGACTTCAGTGTCTGGAATCTTGTCTTGCCTTGCCCATATACAGACATAAAGGGACACAGCTCTGTGTTTAATGGTACTATACGAAAACAAAAACAAACAAAAAATGGGATGCCTGCAAGAGGGATACACTTGTACAATGTTACATGTGGGTGGACAACACGAAGAGATGATGGACTGGGAGAAGATTGTATAGATGCATCGTGAAGACGCAGTACATGGGATACCGGAGGCACATTACAACCGATATTCAGTGTAGAGATAAACACTTAATGAAGATGACAGTTATGGTGATGATGATGAGATGAGGATAATATTATACAATTGTAAATTCGGTAGTTTAAAATTATAACCAGGAAACCCTCTGAAAGTTCAGTAAAATTATACTGGCCGGCTTCGCCTTGCATGTTAATATCCGATTAAATGCCAAACAACAAAGTAGGATGGGGCCAAACATGATACACAATCAAATTAACAAATATTATATGGTAAATTTCCATTCACTGAGCATTCCAATTGCGGAAGATGTCGTGAAATGAAAAAAATAATACGATGACACTAGTACAATGGGAATTCAAGCGATTGATTGATTGATTGATTGGCTGATTGATTGATTGATTGATCTAGGAACCGACATCACAGCATTCGGGGCATTCCCATAGGCATGGGAAGTCAAGCGAAGTATTATTTAGCTATACATTGTGTATTTTTAATGACTGTGCAGTTTTTGAAAATATTGTCGTTGCAAGTTTTGTATTCACCCTCTGTATAGTTCATGCAACATAATAGGTAAATACAAAACTTGGAAAGGCAATATTTTCAAAACCAGCACAGTCATTAAAATACACCCTGTACAATATCCTTTGGTACTGAATCAGATATTCATAGGCGATGAATACTGCCATTGTTTAAGAAGTTATTGTAAACCACAGACAAACAGACAGACACGATAGAACTAATATTATCAATCCGACGACGCTCAAAACGACTATAGAATCACACCACTATATCAAAAACACCAAGAACATGACAAAAACTATATCAGAAAATGGAATCAATAATAAATAAGTCACTGACGCAAACTGTCAGGTGTGAGGGGAATAACATCTAAAGCCATTGAAGCGTGAGGAGAATTGTGCCTCAAGGGGCTGAGAAAAATATTGAATATAGCCTGGGAAAATGGGAGAGAAATATTGAAGACAAAAGCGTTAGGGAACGTCAAAGCTTTACATGGGCAGGCAACATCAAGATATGGTCTGAGTATTGTACAAGAAAGACCGAAGATAGGAACTGCTAGAGATCATTGGAGTTCCATCTTTCACTGCGGAGATGGAACTGCATGATGTTTCTTCTTCGTCTGCGATCAATATTTGCTTTACGTGATCATCATCATCATCATCATCATCATCATCATCATCATCATCATCATCATCATCATCATCATGTGTCATATCGATAAAAGTTGCCAGTTATGTTTCGCCATCCCGCGCGATCACCAGCGTCGTGGATCAGCTCCGTAATTCTTATCTAGACCGTCCACGTGGCCAAGCTATCCAGATATTTACTTCTCTGCCTTCCCCTTGCTCTGTTCCCCTCAATCTTGCCAGTTGTCACCAAGTTCTCTAATTTATTTCTTTTTATAATGTGTCCAAAACGTTTTGACTGTCTGCGTCTAATTTCTCTAATCAGTTTACGGTTCACGTCTGCTTCATGTCGGACTTGCTCATTTATTTATCAGTCTGTCCTTGGTATTCTTTGCATTTTCCTCAGAAACGACATCTCCAAGACGTCGCAGCCAACCCCAGCATTATTTTGTCTGTTCGTGATGTCTTGGTAAGTTTACGTTCAGTAGTTTGCCAGTGCTTTACGAACGACCGGCACCCATACTATTGAATGAAAACCAACGCAAGACGGTCTGCTTCCAGATCGCCCTCAGTTGAGTTTCGGTATGCGGGATTACGAATTTCGCTCGTAAGCCCTTCGCCACAGATAACATAATGAAAGAGATCGGTTAATTAGTTAGTTATCGGTTTCGGGTATTATCCTTGCACTCTGCTACAGCCATATCCATATGTGCTCTGATCCTCCCCCAGCATATGCATCAGCATCCGGCGACTAATAGTTTCTATCCTGTGCTGGCTGACGAGACCCAGCATTCTCCCGAAGTGCCTCTCTTCTTGTTATCAATCAAGGTACGGCCATCTTCAAACCGTTTGCCAGCAACAATCAGACGTTGTTGGTAAAAGTGTGTATGTGGATGGGGGGGGGGGGGGGGGGAATGGGGGGCGGCTGAAAAAAAAAGGGGGGGGGGAATTCCCTCTTTGTCTTGGACCTTGATTTTGACATAGTCAATTCTTACTCCCATATCTCCCATTCTAGACTACTATGTGGATTCACTTGCGTCCATGTTCTCAGCTCTCGACATCTCACTAAGGGCATTAATAACATCCAAGGGCTGGTCATCTGCAGGGATACAGAGTCAGTAACTTTATCAGCTCGTTCATTTCCCTCAAAACTCCCGCATGTCCTGGAACGAAGATTAAGGTCACTCTACGAACACCTAACACGCATTATAAAACACTACATGGAACAAAAGGCAGCAGTGAGATTATGTGGTGATACAACAGGTTGGTTTTATTTAGAACATGGCGACAGATCCCTTTATATTTTAACGTGTATCCTGACAACATTTTGAGGATAATTAGAGAAATCATTAACAAGGAACAATATGTAATCAGAGTAATAACATGCCGTAACTCCGATATGCTGGCTTCTACTTCTTCTTTTTCTTCTTCCTCCTCCTTTTCTTCTTCTTCCTTCTCTTTATCCCTCATTGATGTATAGGCCCACAACCAACTCAGATATGCTGACTACACAATCATTGCATCGCATCTCCTCATCTCGTTACTCTTATGCCTTGCGGTATCGAGGTGAAGCATAAACAGATGGATATTGCCCGCTTATGAGCTTCATATATCGTGATTATCCTGGACTCTTTTATTACCTCTGTCCTTCGTTTACATGGTCGGCCTCTTCTTCTGGTTCCATTATTATTATTAAAACACACGGGCAAATTGAGAAACTAATGAAGTCAGTTCAAGAATGAAATTAATAACAGCATTGTCATCTAATTAAAACATAAACAAAAATAAAGGCAAACGACAAAATAAATATAGGAACAGGCATATTTAACTGTCTAAACTGACATTACTGTCTATTGCACCTTGCAGTGTTGGACAGGAGGGTCTTTAGTCTGAAGAATTAAGACCGCCTCGCTAGTGCAGACTCCGCGAAATGTGCAAATTAGGGTTGCCTTTTTTCCCCCCGACAGAAACAAATCCATCATTTTATCGAAGATTTGAACCCGGGTATCTGGAATAAAAGCCCGGTGTTATAGCCGCCTGGCCGACGCGCCTCGACAAATGAATAAACCGACGTTTTTATCAATGGAGTGAAATTACAGACAATGGGCGGTTTAGAATGTCTAGGTTCTCAGAAGGATGGCAAAAGAAATGTGACGACGTCAGTGAAAAGAAGAACAGACATCGCTCTACAAAAACTTCAACGATAAAACCTGTATGGATCGGGACAGGCACAACATTAGTCATTACCTACATTACCCCTTCTACATTACCCCTCCCTACATTACCCCTCCCTACATTACCCCTCCCTACATTACCCCTCCTTACATTATCCCTTCCTTCATTACCCCTCCCTACATTACCCCTCCCTACATTACCCCTCCCTATATTACCCCTCCCTACATTACCCCTCCCTACATTACCCCTCCCTACATCACCCCTCCCTACATTATCCCCTGTGCCTGTGGACAACAATCTCGGTCAAACTAATACCCGAAAAGTGCCGATTCTGTCCCAGAAGAAGACCGGTGTGGACCCTAATTATAACTTCTCTTCTAAGGTTGAACGGGGTAAGGGTAATGGATGACACAACAACGATAATGGAGGAAAGTTACCTGGGAGGCGGAGAAGAGGACGATCAGCACATCGACGGATCCAGGATGGGATAGATAAACTACGCCTGACGCCAACAAGGGCGGGGCATCCGGCTTATGAAAGAGAGACATTTTGAAAGACGGTTCTAGCGTTGAAGCTCTGCACAGAGCTGGACACTAACAAATGACATTGTGTTCTAAGCAGTTTCTTGCCATGGGTCTGGGCTACGACAGCGCCATAGCACTGTCTAGGACTAGAGCAAGGAGAAAGAGGCGTTCCCTTATTTTGACAAGCGAAGAGCCCAGACGTCGAACCCGCCTACGTCCGTGCTCGTGACTTCACCAGAGGAAGTTCGCTATCAACTGGACACTAGTTAAAGTTAGTTGCAAATCCTTTACAGGAGGTGGCAGTCAACACCAGAATATTTTACTGTTGTGATCTCTTGGCAAGTTTACGTTCAGTACTGGACACTAGAGTGATATAGAAATGCATATGATTATCTCTCTTAAAATCACGACCAATCGTCTCCACAAATCCACAAATGAAAATAGAAACAGTTTGGTACGTTAACTACCGGGACATTTTTTTCTTCGCATATCCGTTTACAGGACATTGCAGTCAACACTAGCATTTTTCAGCCGCTGTTGATGTCTTGGCAAGTGTTACGTTCAGTAGTTTGCCATTGCTTTCTGAACGACCGGCTCACATACCCCCGTAAGTAACCAGCTCGACGCGATCTGCTGTCAAAACTCGGGCAGTTGTGTTTCGTACGTGGGTATACGAGTTTACGAACAACGTCCTTAACGTCTTCGCCAGGGAGACCAGCTGGGAACAACTGAGAGATAATAATCACAGACATGTAAGGTGTGTACACTCTAATCGTGTTTATTATCTCTCACGTTTCCCCAACAGTTACACGTTACACATACCTAACTGTTTTTATGTTCTATTGTTATATCCTGCTGCAGCCGTTAATTCTCTAAATGTTTTTATGTTCTATTGTTATATCCTGCTGCAGCCGTTAAATCTCCAACTGTTTTTATGTTCTATTGTTATATCCTGCTGCAGCCGTTAATTCTCTAACTGTTTTATGTTCTATTGTTATAACCTGCTGCAGCCGTTAATTCTCTTTTCTCCGTTGCCACAAATGAAGGATTCAATGGACGTCCGTGCAACGAATAAGACAGATCGATTTGTAAATTCTGGTGATCAGTTAGAACAAGATGATTTCAACACAACTTATGAGATTGCAAAACCTTATAATAACTCTTCTTTAATTGATTCAGTGCTGAAGGATAATATATCGCCAAATGTCGACTCTCATTTGGACAGAAGGATGATATATCGCCATACTAGGGTAATTGGATTATTTGTTTCGTTTCATGGTATATTCCACAATTTTAAAGCTCAGATAATGGAAATTTACATTATAATACTTTTTCATTTGATTGTGTATCATATTTGGTCCTAACCTACATTTTGTTTGGCAGTGAATCAGTTAAAGGGAAAGTGGACAATAGACTACACAAGCAATATGACAAACGATGCCTGTCACGACATTTCAAGGCAAGACCGGGTTGTCATATTACGATTGCAAACAGAACACAATAAACCAAAATGTTATCTGTAGCATAGTTTACAGATTGTCGGATCTTTGTGTTTGTGTGTGGCGCGCATGTGTGTAAGTGTGTGTGTGTGTGTGTGTGTGTGCGTGCGTGTGTGTGTGTGTGCGCGCGCGCGCGTGTGTGTTGAATTAGTTTCGCGAAAATCAGGCATCTACTATAGTACTACCCCAATGAACATATTAATGAACATATTAATGAACATATTAATGAACATAAACAAAGACAACATCAACCACCTTCCTGTCCACAAGTCTCATAAACCTGAACTAGCTACTACTGGAGGCATGAACGTGGAGGATTAGGTGC
Source organism: Cepaea nemoralis (assembly GCA_014155875.1). NCBI lineage: Eukaryota > Metazoa > Mollusca > Gastropoda > Stylommatophora > Helicidae > Cepaea > Cepaea nemoralis. The sequence goes on along the minus strand of JACEFZ010001971.1, from coordinate 65,874 downwards.
CAACGAAGAAGAAGAGGAGGAGGAGAAAGATCTGAAGGAAGACGCTAAGAAGGAGAAGAAGGGGAGAAGAAGAGAATGAGAAGAAGAAGGAGAAAGAGGCGAAGGAGAAGTATTAAGCTGAAAAGAAGAAGGAGGAGGGGGAGGAGAAGGAGGAGGAGAAGATGATGAGGTTGTGTAAACAGAAAAGAAGAAGAAAAGGAGGAGGACTAGAAGAAACCATGAAAGAAGAAGAAAAACAAGAAGACAACCAAAAAAAAAAAAAAAAAGGAAACGAAGTAGAAGAAGAAGAATTAGGTGTCGAAGTAGCAAGAGCACAAGGAGCACCAGGATGAAGCAGGAAAGAAGAGGAAGAAAAAGGAGAAAACGAAGGAGACGAAGAAGAAGATGAAGAAGAAGAAATAAAAGAAGAACGTCTTTAAAAACAGCATGTAAAGATGCAGATACTGTACACATTTAGCAACAAATCACAAAGAGGTAACTACATCAGCATTGTATTTTAAGGCACAACAGTATGCAGGATGAAACATCTCAATATTGAACATGGTTTCTGTTGTGTACATTCATATATTCTGCCTATCTCTTTGCTTGCCTATCTGTCTGTCTGCTTACCTATCAGGTATCCATCTCCGTCTGTCAGCTTACCTATCGTGTATCCGTCTACCCGTCTGTCTGCTTATCTATCGTGTATCCGTCTACCCGCCTGTCTAACTTGTGTGATAGTGGGATTCTCCGTGGCGACGTCGTTACACCGCCTGCCATAGACTCTGAAGATTGTTCGCTTCACGAGTGCAATATTCTCCGAGATTCCTGCGTGTCGTCGCTGGAGCTATGGGGTATGTGCTTTGTCCGACGCTTTCGGCAGGACGTCCTACGGTATGAGGCCGAGCCATGTGGGATAAACTTCGATACAATGAAGTCGAGCGAGCCTCTTGCCTTTCAAACCATGTTAAACCCTTTTTAAACTTTTGTGGTTGCTTGTTTTATTTTACTTTCCGGATGTCAGCATGGTCGAATGGATAAGAGGATATCTCTTAATCTTTCGGTGTGCTTATGCCGAGGTAGCTGGTTCAACCCTACAGCGTTCAGTTGGACTAAAATGTTGACTTCTCGTCCTTGACTTGGCGACGTAAATTAAAAGTGCCTCAGAAGTCGGATTATGTTCGCCTGGATGCGAGGGGCACTGTTAATAGGGAAAGCAAATCCACACGCAATAATCACTATAAGTAGTCGCACATGTATGGACTACGATTGAGTTCAAAGCGAGAAAACGTTAACAAATATGTATTTCTATCTAGTCTACACGATTGTCTAGTTGTTGAGTCTACCAATATGGGTTGTCTAGTTTATATAGCAATCTGGTCTTTTCTGTCTGTGTGGTTTGGCAGGATATGTCAGTCTACTCTATATTCTTATCTGTCTAAAACAGTGGTTCTCAACCAGTGGGGAATTCCCCCCCCCCCCGGGGGAATTTTAGGGTTTCCAGGGGGGGGGGGGAATTAAGATTATTTCTAGATTGCGTTAATACAAGAACCGATTACTTGATATTGTTTTTCCCTTCATACTTTACGGTTCTGTACGTATCACTTTTCTGAAATTCATTTTATAACGTAAGTAGATCCGCAAATCACGTTTTATGTAGATGTCTAGACTTGTTTTAGTATGTGCTATTAAATTTAGCTTCAATTATTACGTATACTGTGTAGGGGCAGGGGGGCATTTTTAGTGATGCAATACGAAGGGGGGGGGGAATGACGTTCTAAAAATATGATGAGGTAGAGGGGGGAGGAATGACGTCCTAAAAATATGGTGAAGTGGGGCACAGGCTAAAAAAGGTTGAGAACCACTGGTCTAAAACATTGGGCCCAAAACATAACCAATACAATTTTATATCTATGTTGTCAACAAAGCATGGGAAATATATAGCATAAAAAAAAACAACAACAGCGTTGTTGCTTGTAACACAAAAACCTATATCAAAACTACTTCAGCAAATAATACGACTCGTTAAGAGGCGAGGAGGGCCCGCTGTCTGAGATGTCCCCGCCTCCAGTATTGTTTTTAATGATCTTGTAGGTGACCCAGGCGCTCTTCGCCATCAGCGACAAAAAGGCGAAAGCTAGCAGCGTGGTCAGGAGGATGAAGGTGATGTCTGTGCTGAACCAGATGTCCTGGCGAAACAAGCAGGCGGCAAGGACCAGGATGGGAATGAAGTATGGCGTCACGATGTACCTGAAACGTAGGGCAGATACGGGCAAGGTGTCAGTCTTTCGGTTCCTGGAGGTGTTGCAGTATTGTGACAAGTGACATAATGACAGAAGGAACAGTGTGTTTACTTCTGTCTGCCCCAATATAAAATTCCATATCTCAGTAACCAACTGAGGGAAAATGATGAGATTTAGCATATAACCTTATCATTATGTCCACCCAACAACACCAACAAATGTTGTTCTGGACATTGTACAGCAGATTTCAAAGTTTGTTTATCTGCGGTATATAATTTACTGGGCAGAGATGAAGTGCATGTTATTAAATGTATTACATCTTCACACGGAAACATTAGCGCTGAATAGTTAATTTTCTCGTGGGACATGGGATTTGCCTTATGACAAGAGATTCGCATGGAGCCTTGTGTCATCATCCGAAATGGCTGGAAATTACTGCAAACCAAGCTTGTTATCGAGAAATCACTAGTTTTTCAACAAAACATCAAAGAAATGTCGCGGCTTTCCATGATTTAAGTTGCTTTTGAACCTTTCAAAGACACATTCCTTGGGTGGGGGTAAATATAAGACGGCAGAAAAAATTTCATAACGATGCAACAGACAGTTTTCAAAATAATTGATCATGAATGAAGGCATTCATTTTTGGACAGGCTATAGTTTGACAGTGGCATGCTATTTGTACAGCACATTTCTTCTTCTTCTTCTTCCTCTTCTTCTTCTTCTTCTTCTTCTTCTTCTTCTTCTTCTTCTTCTTCTTCTTCTTCTTCTTCTTCTTCTTCTTCTTCTTCTTCTTCTTCTTCTTCTTCTTCTTCTTCTTCTTCTTCTTCTTCTTCTTCTTCTTCTTCTTCTTCTTCTTCTCCCTCTTCTGTTTGCTCTTCCTCTTTCTTATTCTCCTGCTTCTTCTCCCTCTTCCTCCTCCGTTCCCTCCTTCTTCTTCTTCTTCTTCTTCTTCTTCTTCTTTCTTCTTCTTCTTCTTTCTTCTTCTTCTTCTTTCTTCTTCTTCTTTCTTCTTCTTCTCTTCTCTTCTTCTTCTTCTTCTTCTTCTTCTTCTTCTTCTTCTTCTTCTTCCTTCTTCTTGTTGCTCTTCCTCTTTCTATTCTTCTGCTTCTTCTCCCTTCTCCTCCGTTCCTCTTCTTCTTCTTCTTCTTCTTCTTCTTCTTCTTCTTCTTCTTCTTCTTCTTCTTCTTCTTCTTCTTCTCTTCTTCTTCTTCTTCTTCTTCTTTCTTCTTCGTCTTCTTCTTCTTCTTCTTCTTCTTCTTCTTCTTCTTCTTCTTCTTCTTCTTCTTCTTCTTCTTTCTCTTCTTCTTCTTCTTCTTCTTCTTCTTCTTCTTTTCTTCTTCTTCTTCTTCTTCTTCTTCTTCTTCTCTCCTTTCTTGTCTGGCTGCATTCATGCCTACGGAAGTGACTTTCCTACAACTTAGTCACAACGGAATAAAGTCATTGACATTTAGATGACTGCTATGAGAGTGTTTATGAGAGTGTTCTTGTTTCTGAGACTGTTCTTAATTCTGAGACTGTTATTTGTTCTGAGCTGTTCATTGATTCTAAGTCTTTTCTTGGTTTTAAGTAGTTTCTTTATTGTGAGCCTTTTTTGCTCTAAGTCTTTCCATGGTTCTATTTCTTTTTTTTTTTCTTTTTTTTCTTATTTGTCTTTATTTGTCTTTTATTTTATTTTTTTTTGTTGGTGGTAGGGGGGGGGGGGGGGGGGGTCTGAGACTGTTTTAGTTCTAATTCTTTTCTTGGTTCTGAAACTGTTATTGGTTCTACGTCTTTCCATTGTTAACAACCAATTGTTTGTGCTAAGTCTTTCCTGGGTTCTTTGTTTTTTCTTGGTAGTAAAGTGTTTTCTTTTTTCTAAGCATTTCATTGATTCTAAGTCGTTCTTTATTCTAAGTATTTTCTTGGTTCTGGGTATTTCCTTGTTTCAAAGTCTTTTCATCCATATCGTGAATATGTGTGTGTGTGTGTGTGTGTGTGTGTGTGTGTGTGTGTGTGTGTGTGTGTGTGTGTGTGTTCATGTTACATATTAATGCTTGGTGTATGTAGTATATGTGTATATGTGTGTACGTGTGTAGTATACAGAGACACTTAAGTTTTCGTGTGTCTACAGCTTCAATCCTAACATACACACCTGGAATAGCTGTCGAGACAGGCAATATCCACAACCAGGTAGATCAGCTGGGTATTCCCGATCAGCAGCATGGCCGCCTGCGCGACACAACAAGATTCAGTCAATACAAACATTATTGTTAGCCTGTTGTGGTCTGTTGCTTAGTCCCAGGTGGGTTGTATCTCTTTTCTGTATACTTGCCGTTACGTGTACGGATGTGGGGGAGGGCTAAGGGTGTTCTCCAAGGCCAGATGTGTTGCTCGGTGGCGTTGTATCGGTTACTGTTTAGAATAGCTGAGTGCTCAAATCTAATGAGGCCGTAGCATATTCGAACAATACATGAGACTATATGTTTTAAGAGTTTCGTATTATATATTAATCTGCATAATACACATGACGAGATGTAGCGAAATATGCCAGTCAATAAATCGTGCAGCACATTAACTGCAACTTATGTGTTTACAAACACCCTTGATGTTGTGTATCCATGAATTTCTTGGTCATCCTCTGTGTTTACAAACACACTTGATATTGTGTATCCATAGCTTTTTTGGTCATCCTCTGGCGCAGTATCCAGATTTGCTATTGTTATTGTATGCTCGTATGGGTAGTTGACCAAGATCCACTCGTAAAAGAGTTGTAAACCTGCGGAAAGTGACCGAGCCATATGGGATAAAACCCGGTGCAATGAAGTATATCCTCTTGCCCGTTAAAGCCCGTTTTAAGACCAACTGGCAATCGATGGGTCATGCTAATATCAGGCCGACCTCCTTTACTTGCTGACACATTTAAGCCGGGTAGACCTAACGACAAAGGTCAGTTTTAAAGATCCCCGCTGGGATGAGAATTCGAACGCAAGAGCACAGGGTCGACAGGCAACCTGCTAGCCACTGCGGCACCGCGGCTCTCCGACCCACGAGTAGCCAGCTCAGATCCCTCAGAATCTATACTATTCTGGCACTTCGCAGTCTTGATAGACGATAGTTTATTACTGTGTTCATAAAAAAAGGTATAACTACCTGGTGTTTGTAAATTCTCTTTGTATGTAGAACAAATTTGAAAAATGAAGTACATGACGACATAAAAAAATTTGCTTCACAGTCCACCGAGAAGCAATATGCAGCGAATGGCTGTCGTCTGTTGGAGTAATTCTTTGCACTCCAAACAGGATGGTGTTATCAACGAAATAAAGCATTTTTCAAATTTGCTCTACATATAAAGTATAGCGAGATTTTATAAACACCCAGTGTAATCCATGGCGGTAGCGAATGTGACTAATCAGACCCGGTATAATAATCAGTGTCTGTGTGATGTATCGGTGTTACCTTTCCTCGGGAGTAAACTATGCAGGTCGAGAGAGGGGGATCATGCTGCATGGTCTCTACAATTCAGTCCAGGCTTTGAGCTATGGAGAGGTATAACTCCATCCCTGGTCTTAACCGGTTTCAGAAGGTTCTTCAGGAGGTTCTCAGAGGGTTCTTCATCGATTCAGAAGGTCGAAGCTGGCTCTGTACGTAGACAGTGGACTGAGTCGCTGCGGAAGTCTGTTGTCCGTAAAGTCACCTTCATTTTCGTCCTGGGACATGCGGGAGTCGAGGGAAATGAACAAGCTGATAAACTGGCTGGCTCTGCACCCCCTGTAGATGGCCAACCCATGGATCGTGCCGATGTTATTAACGTCCTCAAAGATATGGCGAGAACAGAGGACTTTTGAGGTCAGTGAATCCACATCGCTGTCCAAGTCTGGTGTCCGTAATGTCACCTTCATTTTCGTCCCGGGACATGCGGGAGTCGAGGGAAATGAACAAGCTGATAAACTGGCTGGCTCTGCACCCCCTGTAGATGGCCAACCCATGGATCGTGCCGATGTTATTAACGTCCTCAAAGATATGGCGAGAACAGAGGACTTTGACGTCAGTGAATCCACATCGCTGTCCAGGATGAAAGACTTGGGAGTAAGAATCGGCACAGCCAGACGCGAGAGGTACATCGGGAAAACGAGACGCCTCGTCAGCCAACACAGAACTGGCACTATTAGCCACCGGACGCTGATTCATATGCGGGGGGGGGGGGGGGGGGATCTGAGCACCTATGGACCTGTCCGGAGTGCAATGAAGATACCCCAACTGATAACTAACTACCTAACTAACCGGTCTCGGAATCAAAGCGAGAGGTAGCAGTTACGTGTTACAAACCCTTCTCAATTGAGGAGGGAAATTATTGCAGATAGGTCACACAATGAGCGTCTGATACATCAGATGATGCGTGATGGTGGAAATGACTACGTGTTCACATGTGTCCAATTGTGGACGAACATTTACAGAGCGAATTGGTTTGATCAGTCACATTCTCCACCGTCATGGGTTGTAGTTCATCATTGTCACCGCCTCACTTGCACATATGGTAAAGGGCTGCAATTCCAGCCCAAGGGAAACCATTGAGTCGAGCAGGACCCGAGTAATCTAGAACCTTCTCCAAAGAGATGGTCACCAAGTCCCTGATTCCGTGGACACTGATGTGGCCCGCCTAATGCGGGGTCCACGAGGAACTCGGACAGAGTTACCGCCCGTGTCGAGTTAGGACACGCGGAGACGGGCAGAGGACAAACGGACTGGAGAGAGACAACAGGGCCTGCCTGAGAGGGACTCATAGATAGTGATAGATATACTAGGGCTAGATAGTGTGCTAGATTGTTGTATGACAACTATATGTTTGAGGTTTAACTATCTGTGATATGTAAGATAAGAGAGCGCGGGTCTGTTTACCCACTGCGCCAACTGTACACTTCATACAATAAATGTTCTATATCCTAGCGAACAGTGTATTGTTGCCTGTATGAACCCGAACCATTATTTAGCTAAGAGTAAGACCATGACAATCATCATCATCATCATCATCATCATCATCATCATCATCATCATCATCATCATCATCATCATCATCATCATCATCATCATCATCATCATCATCATCTCATCATCATCATCATCATCATCATCATCATCATCATCATCATCATCATCATCATCATCATCGTCATCATCATCAGCATCATCATCATCTTTATCAGCATCATCATCATCATCATCTTTATCATCATCAAGTGCCACGCCGAAGCAGGGCGGTCATGGTTCGCCATCTCACACTGTCACCAGAGTTTCCAATCAGATCTGTGTTCTTGTCCCGACCATGCCATGCTGCTAAACCATCAATGTTTGTATTGTAGTTAATATTCCTTTGCCGGCTCCGTGGCGAGGAGGTACGGACGTAATTCGTATTCCCGCATACACGAGTTCGAAACACATCGGCGGGCGATTTGGCAGCAGACCGCTTTGCGTTGGTTTTTTACGAAATGGTATGGTCGGTCGTTCAGAAAGCAATGACAAACTACTGAACGTAAACTTGCCAAGCGATCTCAACAGCAAAAGATGTTGGTGTTGACTGCGACGTCCTGTAAAGGATATGCAACTATCTTGTTTAGTGTGCCTTTTCTGAAGCACAATGTAACATAATATCGTCTATCAAAACGGCCAGGTGTCAGTCAGTCAGTCAGTCAAGTGATTTAATTCTTCTGTTCATTCAAACTTCGCCGCTCTGATCGTTTCTGAACGCCAGGTTACAATCGGTGGAAGTAATTAATAATTATCATGTTATTTCAATGGGAGCGGGAATGTCCCAGGGAATAACAAACATATCAGGGCAAGACGAAACATGAAGTACGTACCAATGCAGCGATGTCGTTGGTCGTGTGTGTGTTTGTGTTGTGAATGAGGCCCACTGCTACATTGAAAGCCAATACAAACACGCCCCACATGGCGTAGGCAGCCAGTCCATTCTGTGATCAAAACATGAAAATAATTAGCTCTATTTAAACGCAAGAGAGACGAATGGAGACGGATTGTATTTGCAGCAAAGAACCTCAATGGCTCGGAACGCTGAAGAAGAAGAAGAAATGTAATATTAGTTAGTCGTTATTCGCGGTTACAACTTCACGCCGAAGGGTCATCCCATAAAGCTCCGTTCAAGTGCCAATGAATATCACACAAATGCTCCTCACTGTCCCATGTGAAAAGTGGAACAACATGAGTCCCGACAAACCAACAGGAATGTTGTTGTGGCAATGGAAGTAGTAGTAGTAGTAGTAGTAGTAGTAGTAGTAGTAGTAGTAGTAGTAGTAGTAGTAGCAGCAGCAGCAGCAGCAGTAGTAGTAGTAGTAGCAGCAGCAGCAGCAGTAGTAGTAGTAGTAGTAGCAGCAGCAGCAGCAGTAGTAGTAGTAGTAGTAGTAGTAGTAGTAGTAGCAGCAGCAGCAGCAGTAGTAGTAGTATTAGTAGTAGTAGTAGTAGTAGTAGTAGTAGCAGCAGCAGCAGCAGCAGCAGTAGTAGTAGTAGTAGTAGTAGTAGTAGTAGTAGTAGTAGCAGCAGCAGCAGCAGTAGTAGTAGTAGTAGTAGTAGTAGTAGTAGTAGTAGTAGTAGTAGGAGGAGGAGGAGGAGGAGGAGGAGCAGCGGCAGTAGTAGTAGTATTAGTAATAGTATTAGTAGTAATAGTAGCTATAGTAGTAGTAGTAGTAGTAGTAGTAGTAGTAGTAGTAGTAGTTGTAATAGTAGTAGTAGTAGTAGTAGTAGTAGTAGTAGTAGTAGTAGTGGTAGTAGTAGTGGTGGTGGTGGTGGTGGTGGTGCTGATGATAATGATAGTCGTAACTAGGTAAGCTAGACGTCCGGCAAAAAGAGGACATGTCCTCCTTGTTTGCCTAATATTCTCCGTCAAGCAGGCAAGGCTAAAAACCTTTAAAATATCCGGATTTTCTTATATTTTATGTTATAATTTTGTATGTATTGTTGTTACAACTTACAATGTATCTACACCCTGCCGTATGTTTACATTGTTAAAATGTCCAAAGTCTATGCATTTCTGCGAACTAGTCGATTATGGTAATTCTAACTGTTATCTGTATCTGGCTCATTACTCTATTTGACATTTACTTTTACTTCTTTATTAAAACCCATTGCTTAATAATATTTATTTAATTTTCCTATTTATAACAAATGTGAAACAGCAATTATTTGTATAATTTGAATCTAACTGTTGCTCTATTCGGCAACATTAAATTCTAGCTCTATGCTGTAATCTCTATGGTCAAAATGTTAATGTTACTCGTATTTCCGGTAGCAAAGACACAAATAAAAAATTTTTTGGTTTAAATTTGTAATTTTTGCCGTCTGTGGTTATGAAAATGGCTTCTACAAATAATGTTTTTTTTAGCATTTTGAAAAAGGCCTCCATTGAATGTTTAAAAATGTTTTTAACATGGTTGTTTATTGGTCGATTCATTAAGAGTAAGATACACTATTGAGTAAAATTGTAATGATAGTGGGTTTAATCTGGAACGATCAAATGAAATATTCAATATGTCTTCCTTTGTCCTCTGTTTTGTCTTATTATGTCCTCCTTTTGGTGCCCACGTATTTGGCAACCCTAGTCGTAATGTTAGTAATAGCAGCTGTTGTTATTTGTCAAGCAAATCAGGCCATGGGCCTGGGAACCCTTCCATCTATCCGAGGCTGGTTGTGAAACCGCATACCTGAAATAGCATTCTTGTGACGTGGTTTTAGAAACCGCATACTTAAACTAGCATTCGCGTTATGCAGATTTAGAAACCGCATACCTGAAATAGCATTCTTGTTACGTAGATTTAGAAACCACTTACTTGAACTAGCATTCTGTTATGTAGATTTAGAAATCACACACCTAAACTAGCATTAAGTTATGTAGATTTGAACACCTCATACTAGAACTAGCATTCTGTTTTGTAGATTTAGAAATTATATGCCTGATCTAGCATTATTGTTATGTAGATTTAGACACCTCATACTTGACATACCATTCTTGTTATGTAGATTTAGAAACCATATTGTATTTTCGCTGGTCGCGGATCCGCACAGTGGTTGGAGGGGAGATTTGCTCGCAGCAGACAAGCAATATCTCCGGCGGGCATATTCTCGTTGGTCGCGGGAGCCGCACGAGTCAAGCGGATAGTGTGACGGTAGTACACGCTTACACAGGTCCAGACACTTGCGATTGACAGGTGTACGTGCCCAGTGGTCCGGGCGCGTATACGACCCTTACCTGCGGGATTTGGCTGAACGCATCTAAGTCAAGTCCCAAAGGTTTAGGGTCTGGGCAACGCTAGCCTCCTGCTCGTGGTGACGAGGTCTCGGAGGTTTGACGCTGAGCCGCCAGAGTCTGCAGCCTACCTTGTTCCAAACGTATTGGTTACCCATTCCTCTGGATCAAACAAGGCAAGGCCGAGAGAGGGAACATGTCGTTTGGGCACCACATGTTCTCTGAAGCTCCGCCCAGGCATTGTGAGATGGAATTTTGGCCAAATTCCAACCCACATACTTTGGTCTATCAAGACTACAAGGTGCCACTCACTCACCTTAATTTGAATTCTATTATATAGATTTAGAAACCACATACCTGAATTAGCATCTTTGTCAGGTAGATTTAGAAATCACATACCTGAACTAGCAGTCTTGTTATGTAGATTTAGAAACAACATACCTGAACTAGCAGTATTGTCAGGTAGATTTAGAAACCACACACCTGAACTAGAAGTCTTGTTCTGAAGATTTAGAAACCACACACCTGAACTATCAGTCTTGTTCTGAAGATTTAGAAACCACACACCTGAACTAGAAGTCTTGTTCTGAAGATTTAGAAACCACATACCTGAACTATCAGTCTTGTTCTGAAGATTTAGAAACCACATACCTGAACTATCAGTCTTGTTATGTAAATGTACACACCACATACCTGAACTATCAGGCTTGTTCTGAAGATTTAGAAACCACACACCTGAACTAGAAGTCTTGTTCTGAAGATTTAGAAACCACATACCTGAACTATCAGTCTTGTTCTGAAGATTTAGAAACCACATACATGAACTATCAGTCTTGTTATATAAATGTAGACATCACATACCTGAACTAGAAGTCTTGTTATGCAGATTTCACAGTCCATGGCCGTCTTCTGCATCCTGTAATAGTTCCAGTTGAGGGCGTACAGGGAGAGACCGTAGGCTGTCCAGGCAGTGCCCGACATGAAGAATATAAACAGGCAGGAGGTGGAGGTGTACAGCCCTGGAATACACGGGTGTAGGGGTCATTGGCTGAGGTAGATGTTCCGGGCGAGTTAATGGTGCAACTGGTGATATTGACGATAATGTTGATGATGATGATGATATTAATGACGATGGTTATGATGATGATAATAATGATGGTGATAGTGGTGATGATGATAATGGTGAATTATGATGATGATAATGACGATTCATTCATTCATTCATTCAGTATCATGTCCTTTGCAGAACCTCGCTCCCATAACAATCTTTCGGAAAACCTCTCGATCTTAAGCAAGATGTCCCGCGTTCGATACATCCATCTGGAGACCATCCGCCACATCCTGCACCCATCTTCTCTTTGGCCTTCCTCTTCCTCTCTTCCCAGGCATATACCCCTCCATTATTGTTCTCTCCAAACTTTCGTGACGTTTCAAGTGACCAAAATATTTCAATTTTCTGTTTTATCGTCTTTAATAGCCAACCTTCTTCAATATTCAGCTCTTGAAGTATGGATGCATTTGTTCTTTTCTTTACCCAAGATATTCTTAGAACCCGTCTATAACATTTATATTCAAAGGACATTTATGCGCTGTTCAGCTTGTTTAGTAAGTGTCCAGGTCTCACAGGCGTATGTTGCAATGGGAAAGATGCATGCTCTTAAAAATCAAATTTTTGTAGTTCTGTCTGTCCCACTCCATAATTTATTCAGTTGTTTTAGTCTTTGAAGAGCAATTGATAGTCGTCGTTTAATTTCTTTCATTGTGTCACCGTTGTTGGTAATCAATGACCTAAGATATTCAAAATTTTCCATCACCTCCAATTTTTCCTCATTAACTCTTTCTCCATAGTGGTTTTATCTGTATATTGACGATTAGGATGATGGTAATGATGATGGTTCTAACGGAAATGACCATGATCTTGATTATTACATTAATATTAAATAACGTTATAGATTTACTTATGCTGGATGTAGTGGCAATAGTAGCAGTAACAGCATCAGCAGTAGCAGTAGCAGCAGCAGTAGTAGTAGTAGTAGTAGTAGTAGTAGTAGTAGTAGTAGTAGTAGTAGTAGTAGTAGTAGTAGTAGTAGTAGTAGTAGTAGTAGTAAATCAAATCAAATCAAATCAAATCAACTTTATTAGGGTCACAAATTGGGCGCGCAGGCCCGTCTTACATTCGGCCCTTCCAATCACTCGTCTTTCGTTCATCAAGAGCATTATACATTTACATAGGAAGAAAAATAAACATTGTGAAATGAATGTTGTAAACATAAACAAGGCTAATTACCATGTTATGAAGCCCATTTCCCACCTATCCATACATCACCCCACTCACACAACACCCCCACCTACCCACACACACGCGCACCAAGGGACACATACACACCCCCACCTACCCACACCAAGGGGGACATACATACCCCACCAACCAACCCATCCCCCTCCCGCACATCCCCCACCCACACACACTGCCCTCACCTGATCTCCCAACCAAAACACACTCGCTACCCACAAACATTCCCCCACCAACCCACACATCCCACGCCCATCCACATCCTAACCCACACATCCTCTCCCCACCCACACCTCAAACCACCCATCCCCCAGCCACATCTCAATCGACAACATATTCCCCACCCATGCACACAATCACCCACCAACCCACACATCGCACATACACACACATCCCCACCAACTGACATGTCCCTGCCCCCCCCCCCCCCCACACACACATCTCCCTAACCACCCATACATCCCCAATCCACTCACACACACCCCACCACCCACACATACAACTTCCACCCACCCACACATGCCTTAACCTAATCCCCCACCACACAATCCCCCACCCGCACATCACATACACCCCCTACCACGCACTATTCCCAACCCACGCACCACACACACATATCAATCACCAACACATCCCCACTTACACACCACACACATATCCCCCACCCAGATACCACACAATATTCCCACCCACACCCACACAGATACCCTTATCCATCCACCCCACATACCTCCACTCACACACCACAAAATTCCCCACCCACACACACATACCTCACCCACACAATATCCCCAACCAACACACCACACACCTCTCCCCACCCACACACGCATTCCCTACCAGTCCACCAACACACTCACTCACGCATACATCCTCCACTACGCACCCACACACCCCCCCCCCCACCCACCCCCAACCAAACATCTCTCGATCACAATACCCCTACCCACACACATCCTCCACCCACTCACACATCCCACCCCGACACATACAACTCCCTCACCCACCTTCACATCCCTAAGCCACTCACACATTCCCCATCCACACACACACATCTCCCACCCACACACCCCCACATACTTCCCCCAACCACCACAATCCCCTACTCACCCACACATATACCCCACCCATACGCACATTCCCCGCACCCATCACACACATCCCCCACACCACACACTATCCTCCACCCATATCACCACAAACATACCCTCCACCCACACATCATTCACACATCCCCCACCAACACACTGCACACATATCTCAAACCCACACACCGTACACTTCTCCCCACCCGCCCTTGCATCCCCAATCCACCCAACACAATCCCCTACCCACACAACCCCGACTCCCACACATACTTCCTCAAACCATCCACACATCTCCACCCACATAAACACACATCCCCCGCATCCATCCCATACACATATCCTCCACCCATACACACATCCCCCACACCCATTCCAACACCCCTACTTTCACCCCCACACCCATTCCAACACCCCTACTTTCACCCCCACACATCCATCCACACATCCCACCAACACCCACAAATACCACTACCCACCAAAACCCACACACCCCAACCCATCCAAACGCATACCCTCACCCACACACCCCCACCCACACATATCCCCACACTCACACATATCCTCCACATACACTCACACTTCCTAACATCTAGACACATACAAAATGTCTCACGTTAGTATTGAAACTAGTATGAACAAACTCCCACACTTTACTCACACACATACACTGACACTTGTCATGAGCAGTCTCATAAAAATTTTAAACATGGAGAAAAATGTGTACATAAAATGTATGTGACGTAAAAATAGTGATGCTCTATCTCTCTCTCTCTCTCTCTCTCTCTCTCTCTCTCTCTCTCTCTCTCTCTCTCTCTCTCTCTCTCTCTCTCACACACACACACACACACACACACACACACACACATTCACTCTCACACATTCACTCTTCTGCTCATTCATTCACTCTCCCGCTCATTCACTCTCACGCTCAGTCATTCACTCTCCCGCTCAGTCATTCACTCTCCCGCTCACTCATTCACTCTCCCGCTCACTCATTAACTCTCCCGCTCACTCATTCACTCTCACTCGTTCTGTCTCTCATTCATACTCACTGACTCTCTCACTCAAACTACAGTAATGAAAATGAGTTTATATTATGCATGATAAAATCAAATGGTATTTAACTGATAATATGACAGATGAGAATACACAAACATATGGATTCGCGTGTTACATAACATGCGTGTTACATGACATGCATCTGCTCAGCTCTCTCTCTCTCTCTCTCTCTCTCTCTCTCTCTCTCTCTGTATTCTTTCATATACACACACTCACACGCATGCGCGCGCTCACACACACACACACTAACACATCAACTCTCCCACTGTCTCACTCTCTAACACACAATCCTTCACACACACACTCACTCTCTCAATCACACTCTCTCACACATACACATGAACGCATGCACATGAACGCATGCACGCAGGCACACACTCCCTCACTTACTCTCACACATACACGTACGAATGCATGCACTGACACATTCCCCCACCATTTCTCGCTCAATCACTCTCTCCACACACACGCATGCACGTGCGCACACACGCATTCACTCTCTCCCTCTCTCTGACACCCACTTTCTCTCTCTCTCTCTCTCTATCTCTCTCTCTCTCTCTCTCTCTCTCTCTCTCTCTCTCTCTCTCTCTCTCTCTCTCTCTCTCTCTCTCGCTCGCTCGCTCCCACACGCACACACATATATAGTGAACAATTATAGTTAAACAATTATAATGAACAATTATACTGAACAATTATACCAGTAAATGAATTATGGTGGCATATAGTCGGTATGGATTAAGTATTGAAAGAGTTTTCGGTTAAATGTGTAGGGACTCATTGGAGTTTTCAGATCTGGAGGCAGATCATTCCATAAGTGAGCACCAGAATAGGCGAAACATGTTTTGTATAGATCCAATCTAGGCTTTGAGACATGTAACAAATTTAGGCGCTTGCTGTTCATTGCATTAGATTGAATCAGCGGCAGAAGATACTCTGGGGTATTTTGAGATATAATTTTATTCACTAATTTGGCTTTGTTGAAAAGGAAGCGCTTTTGTATTGGTAGAAGTCTTAGATGACTGTACAAATTATTACTTTCAACGTGCTTTATGCCAGAAACCAGACGAATAGCGCGGTTTTGTAGAGAACATAGTCGTTTTAAATTAGATTTAGGGCAACCATCCCAAACTGTGGAACAGTAATCGAGATATAAATCGAGATGTGATTGGATATAGCATGTATTAGTAGTACTAGTAGTAGTAGTAAGAGTTGTAAAGTTTAGAGTAGTAGTAGGAGTAGCAGCAGCAGCAGTAGTGCAGCAGCAGTAGTGGTAGAAGCAGCAGCAACAGTGGTAGTAGTAGCAACAGCAGCAACAGCAGCAGCAGCAGTAGTAGTAGTAGTAGTAGTAGTAGTAGTAGTTGCAGTAGTAGTAGTAATAGTAGCAGCAGCAGCAGTAGTGGTAGCAGAAGCTGCTGTAGTAGTAGTAGTAGTAGCAGAATCAGCAACAGCATCAGCAGATGTAGTAGTAGTAGTAGTAGTAGTAGTAGTAGTAGTAGTAGTAGTAGTAGTTGCAGTAGTAGTAGTAATAGTAGCAGCAGCAGCAGTAGTGGTAGCAGAAGCTGCTGTAGTAGTAGTAGTAGCAGAAGCAGCAACAGCAGCAGCAGCAGTAGTAGCAGCAGAAGCAGCAACAGCAGCAGCAACATTGGTAGTAGTAGCAGCAGCAGCCAGTAGTAGTAGTAGTAGTAGTAGTAGTAGTAGTAGTAGAAGTAGTAGTAGTAGTAGTAGTAGTAGTAGTAGTACTAGTAGTAGTAGTAGTAGTAGTAGTAGTAGTAGTAGTAGTAGTAGTAGTATTAGTAGTAGAAGTAGTAGTAGTAGTAGTAGTAGTAGTAGTAGTAGTAGTAGTAGTAGTAGTAGTAGTAGAAGTAGAAGTAGTAGTAGTAGTAGTAGTAGTAGTAGTAGTAGTAGTAGTAGTAGTAGTAGTAGTAGTAGTAGTAGTAGTAGTAGTAGTAGTAGTAGTAGTTTTTTATTGGCAGTATTACTGTCATATAGAATAAACCAGGAGACGTTGAAGCCGCAGGCAAACATGAACACCACAAGCATCAGGGGCGACAACAACACGGGGTTGGTGTACACAGGGAAGCCGCTGATGGTGCGGAATACGGACACCAAGCCGTGGACTGCCCACACGACCTGCCACACCAGGATCACCCCCCAGGTACAGTGCAGCCATGCAGGTGGAGATATTGGGCTTGGCTGGGTGGATGCCACTTTCTGCAAGTCGTTTCGGAACAAGCCAGGGATTGCTGAAGATGAGAAGAAAACAAAACATAATGACGGACTTTGGGTAAAATCATTTAATAGTTCTTGTGGTATCTTTTTAAAGGTGTTTGTCTAGTGATAGCATGCATGATTTTTTTTTTTTTCTTGTTTTTTGTTTGAGCTCGCTCGCGTTGGACTCAAGCGTAGTCCCTACACCTCAACTTCTAGTTGTGCTGGACTGAATTTTGCGTGCGGATTTACTGTTCCTATTACCAGTGTCCCTCGCTATCAAGCGAACCCACTCCGACTTCAGAGGTACTTGTAATTTACGTCCCCAAGTCAAGGACGATAGGTCAACATTTTAGTCCAACTGTCAGACGTAGAGTTTGAACCCTTACCTCGGCAACAGCACACCGCATGTTTAAGAACACGCGTTCTTATCCATTCGACCATGCTGACCTACTATGCTTAAATTTAAAAAGAGTAGTGGAGAAGTCGTGAATCTGTGTGATGGACTCCAGTAGTCGTATACTACACCAGGATGGCTGGAGAAGTCGTGAAGTCAGGCCATATTGTCGTCTTCTACTGACCGGAGCAGCAGTGGGATTTGGCAGCCCCCCTGAACGACTGAGCAGCCCTCTATAGGAACACACTGCTCACCTCCATAGCATGGGGAAGTGGCTAGAAAAGGTGCCCTAAACATTGTCTGCTCCATCCTTACCTAACCAGCTAGCCGCGGTTGGTGGGTACCCAATACTGCGGTCGACATGCAATCAAAGTAAAAGAAGGTAAAGCTAAAAAAGCAAACCATATTCCCTTGACAATCGGAACTTGGAATGTACGCACACTACTTGAGAGAGACGGTGCGTCGGACCCAGAGAGACGAACAGCACTGATTGGGAGAGAGCTGGGCGGGTACAACATCGACATTGCAGCCTTGAGCGAGACACGACTTGCAGAAGAAGGCCAAATCTGTGAAATAGGTGCCGGCTACACATTCTTCTGGAGTGGAAGGAAAAGCGAGGAAAGACGCCAATCTGGTGTGGAATTCGTCATTAAGTCGACCCTGGTTGGCAACCTAGCTGAATTTCCGAAGGCTATAAATGATAGTGTTATGACCATTAAGTTACCCCTGCTGAAAGGAAAGAAGCATGCAACCATCGTGAGTGTCTACGAACCAACCATGACCAATGAAGATGACGTCAAAAGCAAGTTCTATGAGGACCTGTACAACGTATTAACATCTGTTCTCAAAAGAGACAAACTTAAACTCCTTGGGGACTTCAATGTCAGAGTAGGCAAGGACACCGTCTCTTGGAGTGGCATCACTGGAAACTACGGAGTCGGAAATTGTAACAGCAATGGACTCCGCCTACTTCAGACCTGTGTCGAACACGATCTACTGATCACCAACACAATTTTCCGTCTTCTCAAGAAAAATAGGACATCGTGGATGCTCCCTCGCTCGAAACACTGACAACTCATTGACTATGTCATTATCAGAAGGAGTGACAGGCAAGACGTTCGGGTGACAAAATCCATGTGTGGTGCCGAATGTTGGACAGACCAGCGTCTCATTATCTCGTAAATAAACATTCGACCATTAAGTTGCCCCTGTTAAATGGAAGGAAGCATGCAACCATTGTGAGTGTCTACGCACCAACTATGACCAACGAAGATGATGTCAAGAACAAGTTCTATGAGGACCTGCACAATGTATTAACATCTGTTCCCAAAGGAGACAAACTTATACTCCTTGGGGATTCCAATGCCAGAGTAGGCACGGACACCACCTCTTGGAGTGGCATTATTGGAAAGCATGGAGTCGGAAATTGTAACAGCAATGGACTCCTCCTCCTTCAGACATGTGCCGAACATGATCTCCTGATTACCAACACAATTTTCCGTCTCCCCATGAGAAATAGGACATCGTGGATGCACCCTCGCTCGAAACACTGGCACCTCATTGACTATGTCATCGTCAGAAGAAGTGACAGACGGGTAACAAAATCCATGTGTGGTGCCGAATGTTGGACAGACCATCGTCTCATTGTCTCGAAAATAAACATTCACACCAGGCCACCACGGCGTCCTCAAGGGGTGAAAATGCAAAAAAAAGCTAAATGTCACCCGCCTAAATAGCAAGAAAATGCAGCATTCGTTTGAAAATATGCTGGAAGACCGCCTCAAGCCCAATGCTGCAGCTAAACAGAATACAGAAACAGAATGGAGAGCCCTAAAGGACATAATTTACAACACTGCTATGGAAATACTGGGCCAGCCCCCCGAAAGCATAAAGACTGGTTTGGCGAAAATTCCGAAGACATCAACCAATTGCTGGCCGAGAAAAATCTTCTCCTCAAGGCGTATTTGAATGACCCGAAGTCAACATAAAAAAAGATGCATTCAAGAACATTCAGAGAGTAGTGGAGCAGAAACTTCGGCACATGTGGGACTCCTGGCTGAGCAACAAGGCTGATGGAATTCAAGGCTTTGCTGACAGACATGATATGAAAATCTTCTACGACTCACTGAAATCGGTCTATGGTCCTACATCACCAGGCATAGTTCCCCTCCTCAGTGCAGATGGGGGAACATTGGTCACCGATAAGAAAGAAATCCTTGAACGCTGTGCAGAGCATTTCAGTAACATCTTAAATGCAACTTCCTTCTTTGATGATGAAACCATCAACTGCCTTCCTCAAGTTCCCTACCAATGAGACACTTGATGACCTGCCAACCATAGTGGAAGTAAACAAAGCCATCCAGCAACTCTCCAGCGGCAAGGCACCTGGTCCTGACTCCATCCCAGCAGAGATATACAAGGCAGGTGGGCCGGTCCTAACAGAGCAGCTTCACCAAGTCTTTACAAACATATGGGTGAACGAGACCATGCCACAAGATTTCAAGGACGCGTCAATAGTCCACCTTTACAAACGTAAAGGAAACCGCCAATCCTGTGACAACCACCGAGGCATCTCCTTGCTTTCAATTGCAGGGAAGATACTCGCCAGAATTCTTCTCAATCGCCTCACAGCCCATCTCGATCAAGGTCTTCTTCCTGAGAGTCAATGTGGCTTCAGAAAAGAACGTGGAACTGTTGACATGATTTTCGCTGCAAGGCAGCTGCAAGAGAAATGTCAGGAACAGAACTGCGAAATGTTCTCCACTTTCATTGACCTTACCAAGGCTTTTGATACAGTCAGCAGAGAAGGACTGTGGAAGATTATGGCAAAATATGGCTGTCCACGAAAGTTTGTCCAAATAGTGCGGCTATTTCATGATGGCATGCAGGCAAGAGTACAGGAAAATGGTGAACTGTCTGAACCCTTTCCTGTCACCAATGGAGTGAAGCAAGGATGTGTCCTGGCACCAACACTGTTCAGCCTCATGTTTTCAGCCATGTTGATGAATGCCTTCGAGAACGACGACATTGGAATAGACATCAACTACCGCATGGATGGAAAGTTATTCAATCTCAGAAGGCTGAAAGCTAAAACCAAAATTAACAGCGACACCGTCAGAGAGCTCCTGTTTGCTGATGATTGCGCTCTATACGCCAACTCAGAGGCGGACATGCAACATAATGTTTCAGCTTTCTCACATGCCTGTGCCAACTTTGGGCTCAATATCAACTTGGAGAAGACTGTAGTTATGTACCAGCCAGCTCCAGGGAATAATCACACTGTGCCGAATATCAAAGTGAATGATCATAGACTAAGTGTTGTGGACAAATTCACCTATCTTGGCAGCACTGTGTCACAAGCTGTCACAATTGATGAC